>JABFDZ020000090.1:554944-573566 GCA_019775955.2 Pollimyrus isidori | reverse complement strand
CGTTCAGTTCAAAGTTCACTGAAATATGAACGTGTTCAATGAACGCGTTCTTTTGAACTCGTTCATGCACAACACTGCTCATCACACAATCATATTCCTTTTTTGAGAGTATAAATGCTATTTATTTAAAATGTTTGCACATTAATCTCATTATTAACGATAAAAGGTTGGCTTTAACCCGGCTTCTGGCTATTGCAAAAAAAATCAGGGGCTGTCAAGTTTACCTGGGGATTGACTTTTTTTTAATAAAAAGGAGGAGTGGTATCATGGGTAAAAAAAACTCTGGGTCCGAGTGATCGGCGCCCATGGATTAACTGTGTCATAATAAAGAAACTACAAGAACCACAAATTTACGACCAGGCCGCGTCGCATATCTGACGTCATAGATACACATATCGTGATTGGTTAGATCTCAAATTTAAACCAAGTGAGCGGCCTTGGATCGTTTACATTACTAAGTGTATTGGATTGTTTACCCTTCTTAGGTGGAGGTTTATGGTTTTTTGTGTTTTTTTTTTAATAACTGCCTCTTAATTCTGATTTTACCTCGTGAGCTTTTGTGTAATAAGTGGTCAATTTGTACGGTGATATTGGTGGATCAGAAACTCACGTAATAACCTTTTTGGTGGCGAAGTCGTGTTACGACGCCGTCTATGAAATGTTTTTTTATAGAAATATCAGTGTGGAGTACCTAACCTGAGACGCAAATTGTAATTGTTTTAAACGGTTTAACATTCGTCCGTCGCATTCCCTGTGAATTAGAAAATGAAGTTACAGAAAGTGGACGAGTACATCAAGTGCACGGCCGACCCCGAAAGTACTGCCGCGCTCTGTCAGCAGCTTCAGGTATGTATACCTGGGAATTAGTTTTGACCCCCGTCCCGGTGTGACAGTGGTATGTGTTCTTTTTCATTGCTGTGGTGTGAACAAGAACATAGGAGGCTGTGTCACTTGTGCCTTTCCTTTTAGGACTACGTGAAGAAGGGCCCCGGCGTGGAGTGCAGGGTATTGTGTGATCGAATCATCAGGGCCTGCAACCACCAGCTGGGAAATGGAGCGGTGGGAAGTGGCCATGTTGCTGAGCTAGTGTCACTGGTTCAGTTGGCACTCCTCAGATATGACAGCACAGGCAATCCTGGGATGCAGAGTAGCCCTCTTTATATGGAAAAAATCCTCTTTCACATCATGAGGAAGCTGGCCACTCAGGGAGCATACCAGCCTTGCCAGCGCCTGGGAAACCTACTGTATAAGAGACTGGACTTGGTCACTCCTGCCACCTACGTAAAGAAAAAGCTTTCATATTAAAAGTGTTACTCCTATTGTAATCTTAACATGTAATGTCTTGTTTTTTTCTTTGCTAAGAGAACCTATTTCCCCCCCTCCTTTCTCCAAATGCTCCTAGATGGAAGACCACCAGGTTCTGGTGCGCAGCTGTTTTGCTGTGCTCTGGAATGGGGCTGCCGGGATACAGGCCGATCTGCCTCAGTTCCCCCAGGGAAGACTCGGCAGACGCCTGCAAGCTCTGCGCTTCTTAGCATTGCTGGAACAAGCATCTGCCGCATCACCCAGAGACTCAAAAGTCCCTGGGTATGCTGAGGACGCTCTTGGCGAGTTTGGGAAGACCTGTGGCATGCTGACTAAGGACGATGCTTCCTTCTTGGTTCGGGAGAGCCAGAGCTTCTTTTGTGACTTACTGGGAGCAGGTGCCACTGGCCCTGGTCTCTGTGGCTGGTTTCCACAGGTCATGTTGCATGCCTGCAGGCTCCTCTGCAAGGCAAACCTCTGGAGCCAGGCTTCAGAACTCCTCAAGGGAGCTGCCGTATGGCTGAAAGAGACCCCTGACTCCTTTCGGCAATTTGCTGGGTGGGCTGTGGATGTTCACAGCCTGCTGGCATCTGGTGAAGACTGTGCTGCGACCCTCACAGTGTGCGCTCGTGCCATCGGATGCCTTCCTGATTCTTTCAGTGACCAGGAACGCCATGCCTTCTTGCAAGCCTGCCAGTTGGTTGCCTTGGCCTTTGAAATGAACCAGGACAAGGTGCTGCGAGGGACGTCTCTCCTGGCTTTGTTCTCCTTCTTGGAGGAATACCAGGGGCTCCTGCACAAACACCTTTATAAGGTATTGGTCCAGTCAAATTTTGTCATGATGGTGGTAAAAGCTTGTAAGAGTATTTGTTGTATATGCTGCTTATTTTAACATCTGGCCTCTAGATGCTGTTAGGTAACATACCACTAATATACCAATTAATTGGTCATGTCTTTTTCTCAGGCTAAGACTATACAGCCAGAGCAGAAGCTCATCTTCCAGCAAACGTTATGCAGCGCCATGTGCCAAGGGCTTATGAGTGCCTACAGCAGCCTAGTGGCCTCGCAGGTATAGGACTTAATTTTCCCTGAGGAATCTGTCCTGTTATTGCTGGTACGGTAGAGTATGTCTTACTGACTACTATACTTCCTTCACCCCCCCCAGCTGGAGGACAATCAGACTCTGGAAAGGGTCCTGCTGTACTGCAAGTCCACAGCTGGGCAGATGATGAGTGAATCTCAGAAGCTTACTTTGGACAATGTCTTCATCAAGGCTGGTAATGCATATTTCTTCTCTTCCCATTTTTTTTTTCCTGACATTAAACATAAGATCAATCGACAGTAATTCTTAAAACCTTCCACTTCATTATTCCCACAGCATCTGTTATCAACGGCTTGGTTTATGCACTGTACAACCGCAAACACTATGACCAGGGCTTCTCTCTTGTGGAGATTCTCTGCCATGAGCTGGTCAGAAAGAATCGCTCTGTGATGCTTGTGGATAAGGTGAGCTTTTATCCACTGTGTGACCAAACTTGCTTATACCATTGTGTTCTGACATGGGGCTGTTGGTGTATGTTTTATATTAATTTTCGGTATTGTCTGGGGTCACCTCAAGACGGACATGGGCATTGTGTGAGAATCAGCGTTTTACAGTTGGTCAGAATTAAAGTAAGATGGGGTGCCGTTGTAACTCCCAACTCCGTACCCCTGTACAGCTGAATCGGGCCTTCCTGCTGGCTGTCCAGAGTTCCAGGAGAGGTGGCCATTTGGACCGTGCTTTGGACTGGGTAGTGCTCTGGCTGCGAGCCCTGGGTGATCAAATCGCAGACCACATGGCAGAGCCAGTGTCTCTGTGGGTGAAAACAAAGGCCGACGCTGCTCGAGGAGGACAGGCTGACACGCGGCTCAGGTTGTGCATGCAAGCCGAAAGCTTTTCCCTGTGGGCCCTGCTGTTGAGCCCATCTAAGCTGCTTGTTGAGTATTTGTCATACTTGACACACCACTC
This sequence comes from Pollimyrus isidori, assembly GCA_019775955.2. Classification (NCBI taxonomy): domain Eukaryota; kingdom Metazoa; phylum Chordata; class Actinopteri; order Osteoglossiformes; family Mormyridae; genus Pollimyrus; species Pollimyrus isidori. The sequence goes on along the minus strand of JABFDZ020000090.1, from coordinate 570,253 downwards.
ATATTCTTAAATCACATTGAGTATCATTGTAGATGTTGTTTAATATCGCAATGGACATGTATCACTGTCAGACTTGGTAAAGCCAGTCCAATTTGTATTCTATTGCGGTGAGAAAGCTAAGAACTGAACTAACATATTTCCAACACTAAATTTTAATAATCTTTAATATTACACAAGATGATGTCTATTCTTTAAGCATTAAACAGTATTGTGGTGGACATCCAATGGAATTCTGCTGTTGTCATGTGTCAGGACGCTCCGCGATGGCTTTGGGCCACACATCCCAGAGGAGGAGGTAATGCTGCAGCTATTGGAGGCGGAGCTCCGTGCCTATAGGGAGGTGCTGGGTGACACTGCTCAGGAGCGGTACAACACACTGTGTGACTTGCTGGACATCTGTCATGAGGACAGTGCTCACACACATCGCCGGGCTGTCTACCTGTACGAAATGGCTCAAGTGGTCTGCTTCCAGGACTTCAGTGAGCAGACTGATTGGTGAGCAGAATATCCAGTTTTCCTGAATTGGCACTTGTGTTCTTTGTTTTAGTGCTTATTAGCTACACAATGGGATCACAGCATGTCTTCCTGTATTCTGGTCCTTGATCATGTGAGGTTTTGTTGTTGCTGTTCAGCTCAGCAGTAGACTTCACCCTGGAGTCCATAAGACTGCTAGATGAGGAGCCAGAGACTGCAGAGAATGCGGATTGCCTTAGTGACGATAAGGCCCAGGCCTCACTGTGGCTGTACATCTGCACCCTGGAGAAGAACCTCCATGAGGCAAGCATCACCTCAGGGAGTGTGTTTACTGGCTGAAGTACACTCTTGATCGGAGATGGCTGAACCTTTATCTTTACAGGCTACAGAGGTAGACAAGAGGTTGTGTGAGGCTCGAGCACAGCAAAATCAGTGTCTGGAGACAATGGGAACCAATGACATGGACTATGAAGACAAGCAGAAGCAGCAAGAGTGCCAGCTGATTTATGATGGCCTGTGCTTCAACCTGATTGCTGAAAGCAGTATGTTGTAGTCATGGGCTTGCTTCCTTTCCTTTTTGACAGTTGTGCCATAAACAAAAATGTTTCTCATGCCACCTTTCCTTGTCAGTCGAAATGGAATAGTGCTTCTTGGGTTTTCCCCATTTCTGCCGATTCCTCAGAACTGTATTTGAAGTAAAGATAGCAGCGCATGCACCTGTTTCAAGCTAAATGTGCCCCCATATCTCAGAGCAGTGCCGGCCTCTGGATAGGGCTTTGGAGCTTTGGAAGGACCTTCTAAGAAGGAAGATGGAACCTGCAGTCCGTTCTCCCAAGCAAACTGTCTTCTCTGTTGTTCTCATGGCTGCCCTCTATAAGCTCATTGGCAAGGTTGGGGTCTTGATTTTGGTTTAGTGGCCATGTGTTAATCCTTCTGTGCTGGGTCAGTTTCATTGATCATCTGAATGTTTCCCTCCCCTTCTAGCCCCTACAAGCCCTGGAAAGTCACCAGCTTGCTGCTGGCCTGGCACGTGGAATCGGAGACTTCTCCAGCTGTGCCAGCTCTCTGTGTCACTCAGCCAGGCTGCTGCTGGAGCTCGGTGCCCCTGAACTAGCAGAGGTCATTGTCCATCTCGCCCTTTTGTCTGACTAACGTTGGCTTGAGGTTTCATTTGTTGGTTCAAGAGTTTTATAGTCTGAACTGGGAAATGAAAATAAATCAAACGAACTGTTTTGGACAGACAGCTGGTAGCTTATTTCTTGAGCTTTTACTTGAGCTTTTATTTAAATGTACAGCTGTAGATTTGGATAAAGGGTTATCTGAACAATGACTTGGTGGTGGACTCGATGGGGGCAGTCAGGCCATATGTGCTTATACACAGGCGCGACTGGAGCAGGTGGACCAGCTACTGTCCTCCATGGACTCCGGTGCTGAGGGTGTATTGCCACTCCGTGTCCTGGCCACGCTCCTGAGAGCCGACCTCTGCTACAGCACCCGGCAGGTAGGATTGTGGAGCCTGGGAAGTGACTGGAAAGTGTTTGAAGGTGATAAAGTGCTGCTCTCACGAATATTATTGAGGAGCTGTTTCATCCACCCTAGGTGGAGAATGGAGTTTCCCACCTGACTCGGGTCCTAAAGGAGGTGGGAGAACAGCGATGTTCCAAGACCTGGTATTTGTTGCGTGCCAAGGCTCTGCAGACAGCCAGTGCCTACCTTAACCTCAATGCTGCTGCTCTGCCTAGTCATCTTCGTCAAAGGCTAACTGAACATGGTGGGTACAAGGGTCAGTCGTTTCTCTGGGTGCCAAGAAGTGCATTGGAAGGAGTAAATATTGTTTCTGAATAGGGCTGCGGGAATTGGTTGACGGGGTCGATGTCAGCTAAAAATGGGTCGACATCATCAGTATTTTAAAATCGGTGCATCGTATTTTATTTTACCTGTACGGTTTATAAAGCTTCAATTATAACAAATGTTTTCTCCTTTTTTAATATCACTGAAATTATGGTAGTATTTCAAATGATCACAAAGGTGGCTTAACACTGTGCAAAGTGCAGTGGCACACTTACTACGGCACGAGCGCCTGAAGAGGAAAGGCACAGGTGCCGTTCTGGATGATGGATTAATATACAGTGGTACCTCGGTTCTTGAACTCGCTAGAATTCAAATTTCTTGAGTCAAACCAGTTTGACCTAGAACTCAATCTGAATTTCATAAGTTGAACCATAAACGTGGACCTAATTGTACGCGCTAGTCATACTACAATGCAATTCTTGCTTGAATGCCGCCTTTAGACTGGACAACTAACCAAATAAAGCAGCACAACATTACAGTAACTAATAAACCATTAACTTGCATGTACTATTGGAGCATTTTTATTTATTAACTTTATTTTACCAGGTATGTTTACTGAACCAGTTCACTGCTTTACATGATAGTCTGCAGTAATAGCACACTACGCATCAGAACTGCCTGGGATTGTAACTAAACTCTTCAGCCAATAAAGGCGCAGGTGTCATCACGGAGGCGAGTCCAGTTTGTGCAGGGGTGAGAGGTTGCAATGCATTGCGTCAGGATCAGAATGGATTGCTTTAACCCTGTAAGCAAGTCTAACACACCCAATGATCGGACTGAGGAAATGAGATGAAACAGACTAATGACAACCAGAAACTGCTGATCACATGGGGATCCCACACAAGGTTAATGAGGGGGCGTGGCACATAGGAGCGAACGCTCAGGGCAGTACCGGGGTAATGTTGGGATCTTTGTTGTTTAGGAAACCCTTAAGAAATGCTTTTGTGTTTGTATTGTGTTTTTAAATGCTTAAAAAAACATTTGTAATTTTGCGGGGCTGGGAACCAATTAATTGGTTTTCCATTATCCAATCAGAACTCGCTTTTTAGGATTCGATCTGGAGTCCAGAACGGATTAAGTTCAAGAACCGAGGTACCACTGTGTTTTGTCTTTGTAGCTTGTAAATGCTCATTAGTAAAGCTATAAAATAGTGTGTTAGCTACATAGAATAAGGCTTTGTGAAAACGTTTAGGCTAAAATCTGGGCTGCTTCTGCATTGATTGACTCTGCCCACTGTGTGCATTTTTGCACGTTGGACTTGTTTGGGCCAGAGTCATTATCGTAAACTAAAAATGAAAAAACATTAACAAGAATTCTGAAATGAAAATGGACAAATACATAAGTCAGACTTAAATCCACAAAAAGTACCATCACACCACCATCATGCATTTACCTTGTTTAACCAACGAATCTCCTCCTAAAAGATGTTGTGGCTGCTGATCAGTCACTTCCTCCACCCTTATTGCTTGTCGCCTGTGGCGTGCTCCATTAACCGAATTCAAGCATGAGCATACACCAAATTTATTGCCCAACTTGAGCACCATACATACCTCTATTTTTAGGCATATTACTGAACTGCTTATCAAATTGTGGGGGACAATGTCTGTATATTGATGAAAAGCCAGCATGGATTATCCAAACCTCTGCCGTGGCATACAGTTTGTCAAAAGAAATCATTGTTAATCATTTAAGTTAACTGACCAATAAATTTAAATAGTTGGTAGATACAGAAAGTCAGTCATTAGACTATTTTCTGTTCTGTTTTCACATGTGTGAATTTCAATCTGCTGTAACCATGGTGTGCTTGTGGTGTAAAATAAAGTCAATGGCTTCTCCTTCCAGACCTGCAGACTCCTGACACGACCCTATATGAAGGCTTAAAGCTGCTCTGTAGCCTTGTGGTGACCTTATTAGGAAATGGTCTCTATGGAGCCAGTGTTGCTGTGGACACCCGTTTTATTGATCAAGGTGATTTGTTCACTGCATTTTCTGTTATGGCACATGAAGCCTGGTTTTATACTGAGTAACTTTATGCAAGTAGCTGAAGTAGCTTTTTTTTTTTTTTTTTTTTTAACCTCCACAAAAAGTCCATGCTGACTACAGTGCTCACCTGTAAATCCTGGAAACCACTGGCAAGACCTGTGAAACTGAAATTTGCCTCTGACCATCATAGGAGACAATGTTATTATGAAATGGCAGCTGCTGGGTGAGGTGCTCAGCTGCTCCCTGAGGATGGTAACTGTCAGGAGCTACAGTGGTGCCATCCACGAAGCCAAGGTGCAGTGCCTGGAGGCCTTGAAGCTGGCCACCAAGCTTCATACCCTAAGCCGGTGAGCATATGGATGACACTGAAGGCCCTGGAGCTCTTTCCCTACGCATTTCAGTGTTTCCCCTAGGTTTACAGCTTGGGGGGGTACTGACAGGATTTATGGTGTTCATGTGTTTCTTTTAATGACAGCAGTCAATATAACATCTAAACTAAACATCAAAACATTTTTCATGACAATTGTCCACAAAGTGTTCAGCCTTTGTCACTGCAGTGTATCTTTGTGCTTCTGGAAAAACATTTATAGAGCCTCTTGATATGAAGTCAAAAATGTCTGGCCCATTTGACATCCCCATGCAGGCTGCAAGGTGGCCTCCTTTCAGCCTGTTGCGGATGTTTGTCTTCGCCTGCAAATACAGTAACTGTTAGGCTTTAAAAGTGATAGCCGATTAGCTTAAAATAGTGAGTTTAAAGCAGAAAATCCCCCCCCAATATAATTGTAGGGGAAATGGATTTTGTAGGAGGAATTTTGGTGGCCTAAGATCTGAATACATGAAACTTGATGTTTTTTGGCACTTTCTATGGTGTTTATCCTTCATCTCCCATATTATTGTCTTTACAGATGTGCGGAGTTGCTGGTAGTGAAGGCAGAGTTGGAGCTTCAGAAAGGGGAGATGGAGCTCAGTGGCATAGATCTTGAGCAAGTCACTAGTCTTCTTGATCTTTGCATTGGTTGGTGTTTCTTCTTTTGCGAGGCTGTCTGTGGTTTTTCATGTTTGTTTTTGCTCTGAAAAGTCCAAGTGAGATTTGCTAGGATTTTCTCTTCTGTTAGACTTTACTGGCAATGAAGAGAAGATGGAGGTCAAAATCAAGCCAAGAAAAGGGAGACCAGCTAAGAAGCCCCAGTCCCCACAGTCTGTAGAAGATGGATATAGTGATCTCCTGAAAACTAGGTCCTTCCACCAGCAGCCTGTGGATACTGTGGAGCAGTGGGCCCAGGCTGCCTCTCCCAAACTCAGGCCCAAACGGCAGTGCTGGCTGGCTTCCCTGGAACACAAGGCAGACTGCAGCTGCCCCTGCTGTTCAGACCTGGGCTTGGGGCGTGTCTGCGCCCGGTGGGCTGCTGTCCAAGCGGAGTTAGCTAGTCATTCGCCACAAGGAGTGACGGGGCAGTCTCACAAGCTTTTCGTCACTGCCTTGTCACGCTGCAAGAATGTGACGGCCAAGGTTGCAGCCAAGTTGGCCAGACTGATGGCAATCAAGGACAAACCCTCTCTGTCTGTTCTGGACGATCTAATAGGGAAAATCTACATGCGAATGACCCTTTCCAGTCTTCAGGTGGAAAAGGCAGTCGGTATGTGGGAACTCCTGGATTCTGGCTTTGCCTTTGTGACCTCAAAAATATCTCCTGAAATGGATTCAGTACAGGCTAGCCTGCAGGTCACAAAAGCCCTGACCATCATGCTCACTTTAGCTTCCCAGAAGAGCTGCCGTTCAGAGGAGCTCTTCTCTCCAGTGTGGCCCTGGAATCCTTTAAAGTCTAATAACAAACCCAGGATGCTTCCTTCAAAAAAAAACAAAGATCTTGGTCTGTTTTCAAAAGCAGAAGAGTGTAAGAAAAAGGACAAAGGGGTGTCCTTAACTGCAGAGGAATCAAAGAAAACTAAAGACACGGTTGTGCCTTCAGTACTATCCAAGGCTAAAATGACACTTCCTTCCACAAAGGCAAAGTCATTGACCTGCAAAACCCCACGTACCATCAAAACTCAAACTTCCAAGGCAAAATCAAGTCCTGTGGGAGAGCGGAGCGCCTTTGACTTTGACAGTGTAATTCCTCAGGTTGTCGTGAGAGCGCCTTCTCCCACGGTACCACATACTCCTGTCCAGGTGACAACAGGCCCTGCCTTGCGCCGCGGCACAGCAAGGTCTGCATCGAAACTACAGTTCCGGGTATATGAAGAATCCACATCACCAGCAGTCCAACTGAGACCAGTGCCTGCAGCTCCCAAAAGGAGCAACAGGTCCCGCTTCAAGGTGAGGGGGGGAGTGGGGGGCACAATAGTTCAGAGCAAGGTTACAGCAACCATCTTTCACCTTCCCTCTTCCCAGTTAAATTACACTGCTAGTATTTCTAGTCATCCTTTGATTACAGGTTGTGACCTATTAAGTTGGTGGCTACAGGAAACATTAATTTGCTTCTTTGCACATGCAGATAGATTTCAGTGACGAGAGCGACACAGAGACCAGTGTCCCAATGGTGGTTACTAGGAAGAGAGAAACTGGCAGGGTGCCCACACGTGCCAAAGCCACTGCTGCTGCCAGCAAAGAGAAAGTGGTGGCTGTCACTGAAAAGGAACCACAGAAAAGGCGGGTCAGGGGCAGCAAGAGCATTGCCTTCCCCGCAGACCGCCCCTCAGAGTCTGCTGCACCTGTCCCACGGAGGAGCAGGCCAAAAAAAAGTGCTGACCATGTGGCCAAAGGCAGCTTAAGTACAGAGGAACCAGAGCAGATGAGAACCATAAAGGAGGAGGAATCTGGAATGAATACTAGTCTGGTAGAGCTGAAGATGGTGGAACCTGAGGCCTTGGGTGAGTTCTCATTTGCTGGAGTGGTATATTGCCTTATACTAGGCTTTTTAAAAAAAACAAAAAAAAAAAATTCAAATGTCTAAATTTGGGCTTTCTGGCCACTTGAGTCTGTTTATTCACTGTCACAGCAAGGCCAAGGCCAGAAAAGTGTGATGCAGACCTAGAGGTTCTGCGGAGGGATGTGTGGGTGGACTGTGAAAGAGATGGCTTAGGGGACTTCAGAAGAGCAGGGCATTCTCCGATGCTTTTCCCCCAGTCCTCAATTCCTGCTTCAGTACCAGGTAAGGTGCAAGGTTTGCGTGATGCTGTTGGCAGGTGACTCGTTCTGTATGGAAGAGACTTGCTCAGCAATTTCTGTATACACAACAAACCTGTTCTTCAAACAGATGGGTTAACTCTGGAGTATGCACGGGATCTCCTATGGAGTGCCTTGCTCTCCCTCCAGCACTTTCCTCCAGCTGGGCTCTACATGAAGCTCTGTGGCCTTCTCGCTCTATGCCTTGGTCAGGGGGACCCAATGACCACTGCCATGCTCCACTCTCAGTCCCTGGGCCTCACCAGTAGGCATCACATGACACGCCACCTTGCCAGCAGAGTCAAGTAAGTGAACCTCCCCACCCTTAATCTTGACTCTATTCATTGCACTGAACCTCATTCCATTGTCATCGGTTCTATTCTCTTGCACCTTCTAGGAAGTTGAAAAAGGCATCTGCTCCTGACTTGGCTGAGAAGCTGGAATCCTTGAATCTGGACGACCCAGGACACGCAACATTGACCCACAGGCTGACCCAGCTGGAGTCAGTCTTCAGGTTTCCCACCCTTGACCCGTCTGCTTTACCTCACCAGCACTGCCAGGACTTCAGTCAGGATCTCCAGAAGATCCCTCCCGGTAAGATGGCCGGCTGTGGCTGGTGCCAGTCTGCACTAATGGCGTTGGGGTGAACAGTGCTCAGCGTATCCTGAACTCTCCGCAGGAGTGACTCTGTGCCTCCTTTCTGTGGTTGGCATGCGGCCGGGTGAGATGGGAGACACACTTTTGTTGACACGTTTGGAGCGTGGACTGAATCCAGTCACCGTTCGCATTCCCACGGCACAGCGAGAGGTATGTGGCATCTCTGCTGTGAGCTGATTGGTCCGCACTCCCATAGAGCTAAGCCAGTGCTTTGCAGGATTTTTCAAACAAACATCTCTAAATGAAATGCATACTGAAACTAATTGCTGTGTTATTTACTTGGGACTAAATGGTACAATATGGCTAAAGGTATGTAGGATTGTATTAACACATCTGACTGTCAATGCAGGAAGTCTGTGCATTCAGTGCGAGGTTAAGTACTGTATGTCTGCTTGCAGTCGCGCAATTATACAGTGCTGTAGTTCAAGTAGAGCATTGTGCTAAAATATCATTGTAGATTCAAATCCCAGGGAGCACAAGAGTTTTAACCCATCCCTTTACTGTAAATTGTTTTGAAAAGGATGCCAGGTAAATGAAGATGAATGCAAATATTGTCCAGAAGTACATTCCTGTTTTATATGCTAGTGCTAACGTTGCAAATTGCTGCAATAATTCAAATGAGAAGTCACTTTGTGGCCCATGCTTCTGCTGAATGAGTGCAGAAATGCATGGCCCATACACCACTGTGTATGATCTGCTAGCTCGGCTCATTAATCTGAGGCTAATGTGGGCATTGGCACCTCAGTGTCCAGTGAGTGCCATAATCCAAGAGATGGACAGCGTGCAGAAGCAGCAGAAGGTGGTGAGCAGCGTTGCTGACAAGGCGCAGTGGTGGGAAGGTCGTAGGGCGCTGGACACCCGGGTGGAGGTAAGAGGTTTTGCCTTTAAGACAAGTTTACATTGAGTTGTGCTTATGGATAATTTTGTGCTTTTGGGAAATGGATGCCACCCCTGTGCTATAGCTGTAAATGGGTATGAGCTACCTGGAATGCTTTTAGTAAAATCCTAACTGTTAATGCTGTAGATGTGTGAATTGGATCGCTGATGGAGAGTGCGGGTAGTGTGATTAACAGTTTGCTTGGTGAGAAGCAGCTCTTGCATGTTCCATGTTCTGCTTTCCAGAAGCTACTGGGTGAGATGAGGAAGATGCTGAGTTGCTGGATGGGCTTACTACTGCCTCTGTCCCCTGATCCAGAGGTCTCCCGTCAGGCAAAGTACCTCCACCAAACTCTGACGGAGTGTGCTGCTCCCATTACAGAGGAGCTGCTGAAGGTCTGTGCCCTATGTCCATGAGCCTCTGCCCATGAGGCTCAGAATGTGGATCATGCAGAAACTGGACTAAAGCACAATGTTGTGGCTGTTTTTTGGTTTCATTATGCTGTCAAACCCCATTTCAGCATGGTACAACATTTGCATTAGGATCAGTGGGTACAGATGTGTAAAGGTCTGTTTAAACGTACTGCTTTTTAACGAGCTGTCTGAATTTTCCCAGTCAATATTGAGCACCTTGTTGATTTCACCTCCCCAGGTTGTACTGTCAGCTGCACCCCTCCTCTCTCAGCACGATATCCAGGCCCTGGTTGGAGGCCTCTCTTCACACAGATCAGAGGAGTTTTTGTCACGCCTGCAGGCTGCAGTGTCTGTGCTGAGGGACAGGGCAGAGCCACAGGGTCACATGGTCCTCATCCTGGATAAGGTATGCCTACCTAAACCACCCCAGCTTTTTAAATTTTTTTTATTTTTAAATATATGGGACTGGTTTTCTGTGACCTGCTTTAGCCCGTCTTCCACACACAGTGATCGGTGACGTGTTCATACCTTTCTGTGCCTTTCTCCCTGTAGTACCTTCAGAAGCTGCCGTGGGAAAGCATCTCCTGCCTCAGGTCTTGCTCCGTCACTCGTATGCCTTCTCTGCAGTTCCTCATAGGCCACAGCGTCTCCAAGGAGGTGCGTTCTAGTGCATAGGTGCCCCATCTGATGTTCGTTCTTTCGACACGCTTCACTCCAAAATGTGCGTCCTTTTCTGCTGTTTTAGATGGATGCAGATTCCTTGCTGAATTGTGGTGTGGACCCCAAGAAGGTTTTCTATGTTTTGAACCCTGACGCTAACTTGACAGACAGCGAGGGGCGCTTTCGAGAGTGGTTCACAAAGTGAGTCTGAGGATATGCCGCCCTCTTTTTAAATCTCCCATAGGATGCACACTTAAGCGTAGCCTTGATTTACCCAAGTAATGGTAGCAAATCCTCAGTTTACTTGCAGGATCTGCTCTCGTATGCAAACAATTTAGGTGTTGGTGTAAGGTGTTCGGTCGTGCAATTAGTGTCAACTACCAGTATCCTGACTTGATCTTCTACCCTCTTTTTCCCTAAGGGAGCCTGGCTGGGAGGGTGTGTGTGGAGCTGCACCTAATCCAGTACAACTCCAAGAGGCGATGACCACTAAAGATCTCTACATGTGAGTATCTGAAGCTGTAGTCATCCTTAAGCCACTTCTACCCTTCATCTGTTTTGTGTTGCCAAGATTTTCCTTGAAGACATCATGGGGAGGGGAAATGTTACATAAGTTCTGCTGCACTAATATTGTGCATTGAGCTCTTTGTAGGATCATTGTTTTAGTGGACTTTCAGGTGTATTCCTACTTGCTACCCATCTCAGCTACGTGGGCCATGGTGCAGGAGCCCGTTTTCTAGAAGGCCAGCGCATCCTGAAGGAGGAGTTGCGTGCTGCGTCGTTCTTGTTTGGATGCAGCAGTGCTGCCTTGGCTGTCCATGGAGAGCTGGAAGGTTCTGGAATTATCCTGAATTACCTGATGGCTGGTTGGTGAGTTGGATCTACATGGACTACAGCGAACACCAAATATGCAGGACATTGTCCACATTGCTGTAACTGGTGTACAAGTGTACAGTTCACTGGGCTGTGCGGTCTATCCATCAGTGTTATGTAGGTGCCATCCTGTACTTGTGCACAAACTGCAGACTATATTTAAAAAAAAATAAAAAATTTAAATATAGGACAGCTGTTTTATAACTTGTCGGTCTTGCTTTAATGCTTTCTAAAGACCTAAATGCTGCTTGTGTTACCAAATGTAGCACTTACAGACCTATTTCTGTTCCTCCACCCCAAGCCCCATGATCCTTGGAAACCTTTGGGATGTGACCGATCGGGATATCGACCGCTTCACACAGGCTCTCCTGCAGTCCTGGCTCTCTGCTGGCCGTGGGGCGGCTCTCCTAGATCACATGAGCTCTTCCCGCCAGGCCACGCACCTGAGGCACCTGATTGGGGCGGCACCTGTTGTTTATGGGCTGCCCATCTTTTTGCAATAGCATGGGGGTATGAGCTAAATTAGCTTCAAACGATAAGCATCTAACAGCATCGTGAAATGCGTATGTCAATGGAGATCTGCTAGGGCTTTGTTTTTCTCCTTACACTTTTTAATCTTAGTTTGCTTTATTAAATCTTTTTAGTTTAGACTTTGCTACTTGTGGTTGTCATTATCAAATATGCTTCCTGCTCTCTTCACTTTTATTTTAAATCCAATGTATACCCAAGTATTAAAAGCAGTTTGTTTGAAACATTTGTCTCTTTATGTGGATGGAAATGCACCCCACCATCATTTTAGTTGCGTTGGAATATTAACTTTAATCTGCTTCAAATGCCTGCCTGAAAAAAAAAAAAAAACTGGTATATCCATTTCAATTTTAATTGACAATTTGCAGAGTGTAGAACCTGGTCAAATTAATTTTTTTTTTGGATGTATAGATTAATTTCTCATAACCCACATTTCAAATGTGACTTGTAAAAGGACAATGTAACAAATTACATAAGCCTTTGTGCCCCACTACTGGACACAGCAGGTACTACAGGCTGTTCCTTTTATTCATGTTACTTTGCTTTGTGTGACCTCATTGTGCTGTGTGGGCTTTGCTTAACCCTTGTATATTTTTATAATTGAAATGGTTACCCAGTGGCAGGTTGAACGGTAAGAAGGCAATTATCTTAGCGGTTGGCTGTTGAAAATGGTAATTTGCTGCTTCTCAGTCTTTGACTGCTCCCTTATTTAACCCTCTGAGGGTCTTCATTTTTTGGTTAGACAGGGAGTCCTGCTAGGTCTGGTGGACCCATTGCATTTTGGGGTTCTTAATTCAACATATTCAAACCTTTTGTTTAAAATTCTCAGCAGATGTTTACTTCATCGCATTTGCAAGTAAAATAAGACATGTTACTTTTGTTCCGTTTGCCTTTGTTAAATCACATTTATGCATAGAAATGCAATTTTTTTTAATTGAAATTATAACAAGGAAATGGATAAAATGGGCATAACTGGAAAAAAATTACAAATATACAAATGATGCAAGTTTTTTTTCCAAAACTATAGTGTATTTGAATTTCATTAGAAATTCAACCTGCTCTGGTTAGTTTGCACATCTGTCTGAGAATCACGTTAGTCCTGCTGAATGTGGCACGCCAGACTGCCCCTCACGTGTGGTATAAAGTTTCACTGTGTTTGTATTGCAGATTTACTTCTTGCACTGGAATTTTCTGGAATGTGATCCCCTCATTCTGAAACTTTTTCCTTTGCATCACCATCAAAATCGTGTCTTTTCTAATATCAACTGTAATGCAGTCTGAATGGACAATTGCTTTGCCATCTTGATCAGTTGTGGTATGGAACCACAATGACAGATACTTAGTGTCAGGTCACCAATATTCGTTCCCACAACCTTGTGCGGGAACAGCACTGGTGGCTCACACCTGGGTCCATTCACCTGCTTTATGTTCTCCTCCTCTCTCCATTTCTCTCCCACGCGCACACAGGCCCAGAGAGGAGGAAGGCAAAATGAGGGTACACAGGACCTATGATTTCCACACTTTCACTAGCCCCGGGTTTGCAGAAATAAGCCCCGACAGTGTGATCTGGACCCGATGCGAAACTTGGGGTCTTGTATCACTGAAGGGGCTTATTTTGCGATAAATACCGGCTGCCTGTACATTATCCCACTTATTACACGGCTACTTGCCACAAGGAAAAAAACTGGACATGAATATGAATTTGAAACATTTTATTGGCATATTTGTTTTAAAGTAACATTTTTGTCCTTCCGTGAAACTATATAGTACCATGTGAATAACATTCAAACGTTAGGCAATTTATAACACATATCTACATATGAATATATAATAACAAATGTATTTTATTAAATTGCACATTTCCATTAATTGTAAACTGTGACATTGTAAATGTCCCCACATTTAGGGATTTTAAACATACAAGTAGTACCGGCTATGCGTTTTTGTTTGGGGCGGTTATTTGAAAAGAACAAACCTGCAAATGTCTGACCAATCAGAATCAAGCATTCCAGAGTGCAGGTGCAGGTGGTCTCGAAGAAGAGTGTGGCGGTGGGAAGACTCTTTTCCGTGCACTCCCCCGCTCCACATCCCTGACATGATCTATCCCCGCGGGTCAAGCGCACCCGGCGTCCCACCCGACCGGGGATGGGTCTGATGCACCCCCCAACCCCACCCAGCCCCCCCATCCCCGCTCCCTCCCTCCCTGAGGCGCTGTCTTCTGGGAATCCGTTGTTGTCTTGGTCCCATTTCCCCTTGGGCAGCCTGACGTTGCAGCAGTTGGATGCCCTGGACCCAGATCCCTTCGTCGCCCCTCGTGGTCAGCCAGCATCATCAACATCTCCGGTCAACAAAACAGGTAAAGCAAAGTTCAAGATCAAGAACACCAATGGGGCAGTGGAGGAGTGGCGGCAGTCGGCGGCGGCGGCCTTGGTGGCCCTATGTGCTGCCAGCTCGGGTCCTGACAACACGGACTTCACCCCCCCCCCCCCCCCCCTCATGTGCTCCCACATTGAATGTGCCTGTTTTATCCCTGTTGTGTCAGCTACGGTTCTGCTATTGGTTTTTATTGAAGCCGTTGTCGTACGTTACAGACCCCATCCCCCAGGATAGTATTTTATTTCCTTTTAGTTATCTGTGCCTTTTTATTAATTGTATTTGTTTTTTTAGCCCTCTTATTGAATTTTATGTCCCTTTTATCTGTATTTTTGAAGTGAGATCACCCCATCATCATAGTGGGATAAGTGGGAGGTTGGTAGGAGGGGATTGGTTCGTCCCACTTTTTAGCATGTGCCCTGATCTAGTGTGCTTTGTTTAGTCCTGTGTGTGTCCCTCTGCTTCGGTGTCTTTTTCAAATGGACACTATGTCTCTGACTCTCACGTCTCTCAATGCCCAGGGGATGCGCTCCTGGGCCAAGGCCCAAGCAGTTTTGACTATGTGTAGAGACTCGTCTATTATGTGTCTGGGTGGGATGAGGCTTTTATCGAGAAGGTGAGGGACGTATAGTCGGGCGATGTCTTCTTCTCCACTGCCTCCGTTAGACCTGGGGTCGTCGGTCGGGGTGTCACGCTGTTCTGCCGCCGCTCATGCATCCAGTCGGCCTCGCTGCTGTACTGGGGGGGGTGTGGCGCGGTGGCCCTGTCCTCTCATAGTCGGGGACTTTAACATCACCCTCTCTCACCTGGACATGCGGCGGGGGGCGGTCATGCGGCCCGCCATGGGGAGAGCTGCGCTCCTTCGTATCATGCGTGCCTGTCAGCTCACGGACCTGTGGAGGGATCGCAACCCTGACTGACGCGTCCTCTCCAGGATGCAGCGTGTCAGGGGGGTGATGCAGGGAAGCAGGCTGGACTACGCTTTGACGTCCCCAGCTGTCGCTGCCCGTGTCCGTGCGATGCCTTATTGGGAGTGCCTCATCTGCACTCTCGATTCTGGGAAGGTGCAGGGTGGGTGAGGCATGTGGATCCTCAACCCCGCCCTCTGCCGGGAGGGCAAAGGCCGGACACACGCGGCGGAGGGAGCGCGCCTTGCTGCGTGACATCCAGTTGGAAATGCTGGTGCTTGAGCAGGACGCAATGGATCCAGTGCGGGTCTCGGCGTTGCGGGATGAGCTGGCTCTCCTCTCTGAGCGGAGGCTAGCCGAGTGGCGTTGCGGAGCGAAGTGTGTTTCGTCGCCCCAAACACATTGTTCAAATAATTGTGGAAAATTCCGTAGCACAGATAATATTTTTATGCTTATTCATTGTGCATAAGTACACTCACCTAAAGGATTATTAGGAACACCATACTAATACGGTGTTTGACCCCCTTTCGCCTTCAGAACTGCCTT
>JABFDZ020000090.1:538634-554844 GCA_019775955.2 Pollimyrus isidori | reverse complement strand
TAGTCAAACGAACCGCGCTTTGGTGGTCAAACGCACTCGGGCGCGGTTCGAATTGGCTAGTGTGAGTACACCCTTAGTTATATAGAAGGAATGGTCCCCCGGATTTGATGATTAAATCATCAGTTTGATATGCTATTTAGGAAGTTGCACTGGAAACCAGTATTCAAAGTGGTGCAGCGGGTACTATGATTAAAATATCCAATTATTGTGGTTGTATGTCAGTTTAACGTTTTATATATGTACTTAACATAAACTGCCTTGTGTCAGGAAACGGTCTCGAACTCGTGTCACGAAAGCCGATAAATGTACCTTCGAACGTACATTTATGGTTTTGGGCAGCTGAATATGTTTACGGTTGTAATTTATAAAGTTTTACTTTGACCTTTGCTTATGTACTTGTTAAATTAAATATACCGTCGTAGCGTGGCCGAGCGGTCTAAGGCGCTGGATTAAGGCTCCAGTCTCTTCGGGGGCGTGGGTTCGAATCCCACCGCTGCCAGTAAGGTACTTTTAGCGGACTAATGCTCTAATATAAAACCAACAATAAAAATATATTTAGAAAAATAGAAATATATTTGAAAACCATAGTCCTAGAATACAAACATTACAAGTGTATGGAAACTGAAGGTGCTAATTTTAACTAGCACATATTGTGCCGTTTTTTTATGGTTAATATTTTCTCAGAGTATTCCATCCAGTTTTGATCTGTTTTGAAAAGTTATGCATTTTTAGTTGATTAACAAACCAATAATATTGAACCATTTTAAAACATTCAACAAATGATGATGGGTATGTGTTCCTGTCATACGAGATTAAAAAACTCATCACAAACTTGATCTTGGAGTCTGGCTAAGTCCAGCATCATTCTTCTAGTAAGTGGTAGCCTACTGGATCTAAGGTGAATACAAAGTCCAACGATGTGGCTCAGGGCATTAGAACCAGGATCCAGCGACTTGCAGTCCCTGACCTTTGGCAAAGTGAAGCAACATAGAGCCGCTTTCACCACGGAATCCAGACCCATGGGGACTGACACAATCCTCATAGCCAGCGCTGTCAGTGCCAGTGGTCCCATTGAATTCACCCATGACCAGAGGAGTGTCACCTCGTGGGCACCCTTCAACCACCAAGCGAAGTTGTGAGTAAAATGTCTCCCTCAATGAGACATCACTCACCGCGGTCGGAGCATACATTGAGGCAACAGACAAGACACCCAAGGAATGCCTTTGCCTGAGTCTCACAATACTCTTGTTGAAAGGAGCGACATCATCAGAAAGAGGCATTCCACGACGGCAGCAGTTATTCCCTGAGACTGACCAGACCAAAAGTAGGTATACCTACCAACAGAGTTCTGATCACTCCCGGTCTGCGTACTTCAGAGAGTGCTACCACTGAAATGCGCCGTTTATGAAGCTCCCCCGACAGCAGAGGAAGATGGCCATCTTGCCGGAGAGACAAGAAGTTCCACGCGCCCACCCGGATGGATCACCTCAAGCCAGGAGCCAAGTGCCGCCATACAGCAGGTGACGCCTCAGCACCACACCACCCCGATTCCCAACAGGTCGGACCCTGTTAGCTCTCTGACGGTTTCCACTCATCCAAGGACAGAGCTCCCAAAGGCTTTCCTCAATCCCCTCCATGGTGTGTGCAGCCTTGCTGCAGGCGGGTGCAGCAGAGCTACTCCCGCGGAGAGCAGAAGAGTATCGTGCTTGTTTGTATCGAGCAGTTGTGAGTTGTTTTACACTGGCTAGAGTGCCAATCTTGCCACCAACCCTCAAAAAATTGTTTCCCTGAAAATTGGAGGACCACTTGCAGAGCCAGATGCAGTTTAACATCATACCCAGGGATAGATTCAGACGCTCTCACCATGCTGCCATAAATGGTAGGACCGTATACGGAGGGTGTGTTAGTGGACTCAACAGTTTCTTTCGCCTTTCTTGCGTACAGAAAAATAAAACGCATTTGGGCCACCGTAGCTACTTCGACTCCCTGTTGGTTACGGCGGCGGGTTTTGTTGGTGTGTTCATTATGGCGGTCAATCTTACGGAGCTGTCTCTCCCTCAGTTAGAAGGCTTGAAGACACAGCTGGATCAGGTAGAGGATCTTGCCTTTTCAGACTATATTATGAATGCAAGGTGAGGTGAGAAGAGGTAGAAGCGAGCATGTGAAAGCGGATACCGGTTCACTAACTTGTAACATGTAACATCACTAACATAGCCATGCGGTGCTCCAGTGTAAGAGATGGGGCTTGAATTGTGTGCTGTCTGCGGTCTTTATTCTTTTTTAACAGTATCCCGACAATGTAGTATTTTTCTGCTGTAGAAAACATATTTAAAGCAGAACTGGTTTTAGACTAATATAACTTTATCAGGCCTACATCGAAACCCAAACGAGTGTCAATATAAAATACATCGCTAATTTACGTCAGTGTAGATGTGTTACACTACATACATATCTCCTTGGTACAAGCAAAACAGAAATTATGGGTAACTATGAAGGTAGGGTGTTTTCCGTAAGACTGTATAATTGTATAAAAAGTTTTAAATTTTTATCTTTTAATATTAGATTGAGCGTGAACATATAGTGAACTGCCTCCAGTAGTGTGGTAATTAAATAATAATAATAAGTCGCATTATTATTGAGCAACACGTACACATATTGATTCAGTAATTATTAAAGTGCATGTCGTGGGCAAATAAATTAAAAAAAAATAAAAACTGGCTAGAATGTGTTGGTGAAAATCTGTTTTTAATTCAGGATTTCTAGGTATAATTGTTGAAAATTTGTTTTATAGGAGACCGAGTTCTTGACTTCCTCAATTGGTCAGTTAAAGGTTGTGCAGACAAAGTACGTGGAAGCCAAGGACAGTATAAATGTCCTCAACAAGGACAATGCAGGTGAGTCACTAGAGCGTTTAGACATTTTCATCTAGACATTTTAGATGCGTGTGCATATTGTGCTCTCAGTCACAGTTTAAAGACTTAGTTTATTATTGTCTGCCTGTTACATATGGGCACACATAATTAGAAGGAAAAAAATCATATTTTCTTCAATGGTCGTTGTATGAAATCATGGAGAAACAGTTCTTAAATTCTTAAATCTGTGTTTGCTATTTTTTTTACTTTTATCTATAGATTGCAATTTGTTTTTCTCCTCGCTGGCATGGTACATTGCTTAACATGAATACTTTCTTGTGGCTCTTCCTTGTTATTGTGTCTTGTAGTTCTGTAAAATCTTAAGTGCTTTGGAACAGCTATTAGAAGTGAATTGTTTAATTCTGAATTTAACAAATTAGCATTTTTTAACTGAAATGCAGTTTGTCAGACACCGTACATTCTTATTTTTCCAGTATTACTTTGTGTAATTCTGTTTTGTAGATGTTAATATATTTAATAATTAATAATTGGTACTTTATTTATCCCCGTGGGGAACTTAACTTTACGCCTCCCTCAACTTGCTCTTTGTTATATTGTTAATTTATAGGAATTTTGTATGCTAACATTTTTCTTTAATCTTTCCCAAGTTACTTGCTGAGTAAAAACACGAATCGATCAAGCCTGCCCTTTTCTCAAGGGAAAAATAAACCTTTTCATGTATTTACTCTTTTGGGCAAACATTTCTTCTCATCTTTTCTCCTTCAGGAAAAGAACTTCTTGTTCCACTCACCAGTTCTGTATCCTTTTTAGTCCAACAAGTTTGTCATGAAGATGCCAATTCCATAATATAATATTAAAAGCATGGAATTGCCTGCAGTGTCTGTTCATTGAGCTGACATCTCAGTGCTAAGTAGAAGGACACTGAGGGTAATGGTGATGTTCCTTAATGAAGCATGTGTAGATGTATGTTCCTGGGACACTGAATGACGTTGAGCATGTCTTGGTGGACGTTGGAACTGGATATTACGTGGAAAAGGTAAGGAAATCAGCATTCAATATTTAAATCAATATTTTCATGTTATATCTGGTGTAAAATTGTAAAGTAAAAAAAAGCTCCCTTTATCGCAGTTAACCCTAAAAGGTGGACGTGCAGTTGGCCAGATGTAAAGCTTTTGTTATGTGTGGTGTGTATATAAAAGTAATTTTGCATTATGTCAGAATGTAGAGGATACAAAAGAATTCTTCAAGCGGAAAATTGACTTCCTCACGAAGCAGATTGAGAAGATTCAGCCAGCCCTCCAGGAGAAGCATGCCATGAAGCAAGGTGAGCCAAGCAAGCATGTCCATTGTGATGTCCATTCTCATTTTGCTGGAAGTACCACTCAGGGAGCTGCTAGTTGCATTTTGTTGTACCTCAAAGTCAAGTCGGAATAAGTCTGTGCACATTGTGATATAATCTTAATATGTATGCATGTGCAATAATCACCAAGGCTTCCCAAGACGTGTGTGGAAATTGTCTGGACGTCGCCTTTTTGGTACTCTATGGGCATTCACCTACCCTCATAATTTGTAGATTAATAGTACTCCTAAAATATTAAAGAAAGACATTATGACACCCACAAGTTAGTGACACTTAGCATATCTTAATGTTTATTTAGTTTGGGAGCATGCCACATGCTACCTTTTTGACATATTATGGAGAGTGATATGCGCTGGAGTGCCAGTGAAGAAAGTAACAGCTCAGCAGCCCCAACACCTTTTAAAAAGGAGACATTGTTGATACACAAGGTAAAAAGATGTCAGTGGTGCAGCGGTGCTTTTTGCAGTCTAAAGTCTGATGTTTATCTACAGACTCATGAGTAACAACAGATTTATATAGTAACACTTTGCTTGAGGGGGCACAAATTATGTAGTATTTTGGTGTGTATTACTTTGTTCTTAATACATAAGCCTTCATTACATACTGATCTCATGATCACTCGTCATGAATGAATCTTGACATCTTGTATCTCAAGCAAGTACTATATTTGTTAATTATATAAGTATCTGTGACCTACTGAAGAAACTATTTAGGAACTACTGAAGGTACAAGTAAGGAATGAGTTACAAGTGAAATACTAATCTAATGTTTGTTCATTATTAATGAATTATGGTCCATCCTTTGTCTCAAGTAGTTACTATATAATGTAGCTACTATACAATGATTGATGAATGTTACATCTATATGGCATTTTTCAATACACCCATAGTGCTTTACAAAACCATTGGGGATCCAATCTCCACCACCACTGCATAGCACCCACTTGGATGATGTAACAGCAGCCATTCTGCATCAGTACACTCACCATAAAGTGACTAAGGTGGTGAAGGGGCAGGAGATAATTCAGCAATTGGATACAATGGATGATTTCGACACCAGATTTGAAAGGGCCACAATAGGCAATTTTTAGCCAGGGTATCACCTGTACTCTCTTGAACGATGCCAAGGGTCTTTTGTGACCTCAAAAAGTCAGGACCTCACCTAAGGTATGGTTCTATTTTTACAGAACGGGGTGTCTTAATGGTTAGTGAAGCGCACTTGTAATTTAAAGACTGCTGATTTGAATCCCCAACCAATAAGGCACCGCTGAGGTACCCTGAGCAAGGTGCCGCCCCCAAGCGCAGCTCCCCGGACACTGAATTAGCTGCCCCCTGCTATGTCATGATGTCACATGTGGGTTAAATGCAGAGGACACATTTCGTTGTTGTGCACTGTGCGCTGTGGTGTGTCAACAATGGCCACTGATCACCAAATTCAAATTCTAATGCCCTATAATCACATAGCATTTTTCAGAACCGATTTGTGTCTGCTATCACCTCCAACTTATGTATGTCATGTCTTTGTCATGTATGTCTTTGGCTGTGGCTTATTTCAGGTAAATTTCATCTCCATTTTGTTTACGTAAATTTGTCAAACAATCACAATGTGATATCATGCAGCCAAAATTTATTTTACTGTCAGCTTCAGAGATATAATGCATGGAATAATACACTGATGTGAAATGTCTTTCTCATTGGTAGTGCAAATGAGAAGTAACAAACGGAATATAAATACTGAGACATATGTGTGATTGGTGTGTAAAGATTGTACAAATGTGGTTTTGAAGTTTGGCGTGGAGCAGAATGTGCAGTTAAAGTGGACACTAGATGTAGTTAGCATAATTTGCAAGATGAATTCCCACTCTAAAGGCCCGTTATGTACTACTAATATTTATATATTACATGATTTGATGTGATGCAGTGCTGTTTTTGGCTTGCGTGTCTCCTGTGAGTTTCTGCAATCTTTTAGCAAGCATCAAAAATATTAATGGGATTCAAGCACTATGGCCTGAATAGATGCTTTGGCCACATTTAACATTAAATGATCCATTAGATTGTCTGTAAATGGATGTGTATTAAATGTGTGAGCACTTCATGTTTGTATGGCTCTATAATATCTATGTTATTGTATAAGTGCCAATGCACTAGGGGTTCTATGTTACAACCAAAAGCCAGAGTAACAGAAGGAATATTGCACCATTACAGAAAAATTAACGTTTTTCTGTCATATACAAGAATGATTGTATAATTATTATATATAACATATATTATGAAATTTGGAGATTAGTTTTGGAATGTCAGACCAACTGAGAAGGGTCTGACCGCAGCAGGTTCACACTCTGCCACTTGTGTGTTCTGCCTCAGACGCCTCATGCATGCTTAGCCACAACAGCAAATGCACCCGTGTAATCACTTACTGATTGTGATATGAAATGGTTCTCAGTAATTACTACATTTAATTAGGGATGTCCATTTTGGATTTTTTCATCAACCAAAGTCGAAACTCGTCAATCAACAATTAACAATTGCGTAACAGTAAGAATAAAAATGTACCCTATCGAATGGATGTGTGTCCATCACCAAATGCCAAAATTCCAATACAAAAAAAATGCTTTAGAAATTATAAGTGCTTTAATTTTTCATGACATGTAAATACTCAAAAAAAATTGCCAAACTTTGCAATGAACAAAAGAGATTTACAAAATCAACCAAACATTTATTCCTCCAGCACCAAGTGCACTAAACCTGCAGGACTCGCACAGCCTACATGTCCTGTGCAGGGAAATAATGTAAAACTCAGATGAACTGCAAGTAGCCTGCATACTTTTTAATATATAGCATGGAGAATTCTGTAACAGAACCAGGTCTGCTATATTTAATCTAAACCTAATTAATGATCAACAGCCAGTGTAGTTGGTTGCACGTATAGACACACCCTCATGAGTTGATAGGCTGTCTGTTCAAATGTATATTTCTTTTGCCCTCTCCATTTTATGTGTTTACCACCCTGCAAACATTTTAACATTCTTTTTTTATTAGCCATTTAACTGACAGTATTAATTGGTTAAAATTCTTCTTATCAGTTATCGGTTAAACAGCGTGTTATGAACCCCCCCCCATACATTTAACAATTATATTTGCCTCGCTTTGTTCTATAAACCCCTGGTTATCTTCTAAAGCAGCAGCATTTAATCTGTAATTGTGGTCTTCTTGGGGATGAAACATTTCTTGTGACTGTACCAAAGTAATTTCCCTGGCATGTGATGTGAATAGTGAACAGCACAGTTAACTAGCGTCAGGTCTATCTGTGTATCTGAAACAATGATTAAATAGTTTGGTATACAGTTATCATTTATTTAACCTGTGGCTGGCAGCCTACTTAGCAGCATTTTAATTGTGTACATGTATTAACATTATTAAGAATATAATTTCATATGGCAATCGGTAAACGATCCCATGGACACATTTGCTGTTGGAGCAGAGCATGCAAGTGGCACATACTGTAGTCAGACCCTCTTGTACCAACTAGACATAGCACGTTTGGTGAGAATTGGATGTTTGTTGGGTGAGAAATAGCTCATGAAGTGCAAAAAGGCCACAAAATTACTTAGTCTGTAGCATCAAAACAATTGTGTTGATCAAAATCCTACAGCCAGTTTTTTGTCTACATGGTCTTAAGTTGTTGAGTTCAAATTTTGTATGAAATGGATGAACAGTCTAGGACAAATTTGGAAAAAGATGCACATTTTGCAAATTAGCTAAGGATTTAGGGGGTGGACTTTATGATTTTATTTGCCTGAAGCGAAGGAATGTGGTGAAAATGGAATTTTCTTTGTATTGCTTTCTATGAAAGGCACAGGCCTGTCAGCACTCCATCCAGGGAACCTGGGTACACTGGTGCTGTAAGGGGGGTGGGGTGGTGAGGTATGATATACATTTCTGCAACATGAGGAGAACATGCAAACTCCACACGTGCAGAGCAGTGGTCGGATCACTGCTACCCACTGATCCTATTTAATTTCCACTCTGCTTAATAATTTCATTGCA
Source organism: Pollimyrus isidori (assembly GCA_019775955.2). Taxonomy (NCBI): domain Eukaryota; kingdom Metazoa; phylum Chordata; class Actinopteri; order Osteoglossiformes; family Mormyridae; genus Pollimyrus; species Pollimyrus isidori. The sequence continues at coordinate 546,565 of JABFDZ020000090.1, read as the reverse complement.
TAAAAATGGCCAATTACATCATGTTTTCCCAACCCAGTCCTTGGAGACCCACCAGATGGCCCATGATTTTGCTCCCTCCCAGCATCCAATATGGAGCAAAAATTTGTTTTTTTTAGGGAGCTGGGAAACATGGGAGCAAAAACATGAATTGTCTGGTGGTACCTGAGGACCAGTTTGGGAAACGATGATTAACATAATAAATAAATGGTCTAACTGAACAAATCAAATAATAAAACAAACCAGTCTGAGAAAAATATCAGTATTGTAAGAAAAAGTCTTGATGTTTATTCTTTTGCAGAACCATAATTGTTATTCCTGTTTCTCTTTCAGCTGTGATTGAGGTCATGAATATGAAGATTCAGCAGCTACACACTCAGCAGACGCCACAATCTGGGACCACCAAGGCTTAAGAGCAGTGGGATTGGGGTTTGCATGAATTGTTTGATGCTAGGCACACAAACAGGACCCATGCTGTACTGTAAATTTAGCTTTCAATGGCTAACTTGGATATTGTTGTAAAATCTTTTACCTGGAAACTCACAACTGTCAAAAAGGGGTCAAGATTATGATTGTACTGGTCAACCTCCCAGCCGTACATAAACAGAAAGAGGAGAGCAGATGTGAACTGGAGGAAAGGCCTCTCTTCACCTCCAAAAATGTCCATGTTATGTCATGAAGCGTGAATGTTTTCAGAACACTGGACCTAATGGTATAATCAGAAAAGGCTTTTTAGTTTTGTTTGAGTGTTTAACTTTAAGGCTACAATTTAAAAAATGTTTTATGTACAATAGTGCATAAAACAATTTCAAAAATAATTGGGCAGGACTAGGCTTGACATTATCCTGGACATTATTAGTTAATTTGTTTTTTCCAGAAATGTAACTAAATTATTGAGACATTCGTAGTACCTGTTTTCAGTATCAAACGTCTATTAAAGCTACATAACACATCTAAGTAATTAAATGTATTACTTTAATTCATATCCCATGAAAAAATATTCTATAGGCTCTGTTGTTGTGTGTACTTGTTCTCCAGATTTGTGTGTGCTGTTTGAGGGAACCTGTGTGACTTTGTGAATGTCCTCTGGCCTTGTCTAGTGTATATCCTACTTCCAGGGGTAAACTGGCAGATGCTGATTATTCTAACACTAGATACAGTGGTTATCAGAGGAAGCTGGATTGATCCATGACCATGTGTTATCCCTAGGGGTTGCTTCCAGGCAATTAGCAATCTTTGACACCGGTATTAGGAACATATGGCAATGGAACTTGGTCATGTAACATATGGAAGGTGTAGATGTGCAACAGGTACAAATATGAAAATGTCATTGGTACAAAATTAATCTCCAGACAATTTGTGTAGCCTGATAGAGGTATTATGTAAGAAAATAGCCATAGAAATTTCTGAATAGTTTGAAAATGTTCAGCATGGGTGAACTTCATGTGCTTAAATAAACCTCAATATAACTGGTTGTTTTCTTTGAAATTTTAGAATTAACAACAGTAAAAGTAATTAGTGTTAATAACTTTAGAGTTAGATTTTGCCCATGCTACGACACAGTAATAATAACCTAATATTTGGGCTCAGAAAGGTATTGAACCACCGCGTCGGATGGCTTTACCGGATTACACCCTGTCTAGTCAAGTTTGGCCTCGCTCACGTCGGCAACTGTCACGCGCTGTTGCTATGCGGCGGTTTCAGTACACGGGGCGTTACTAGGGAAGGGGTACGCGGGGCGGAGCACAGGCCGCGCTGACTACTGGGACGGTGGTGGTGTGTAAATTAGTGTCTGTCAGCTAGGCTCAGTAATGGTGCATGTCCCTTGTGTCCGCTTCGTAGCCCGGCCATGAATGCGATTTGTCAAGGGGTAACTAACGGGTCAGAAGAACGATAGACGAGCCTTGCGTCGTCCAGTCTTTGCCTTTTCGCTTCGACTGTGACTTTATCTAGCCTGCGGATTAGCCGGTCGCAGTAGGAGACAGCGGCGGGCCCGGTTGCGTTCGCCCCTGCGAGGCGAGGGATCACGGCAAGCGGGGGAGCCACGAGAGAGCGGCGGCGGCGGGAGGACCGGCGAGATAGGAGCGGCCGATGAGTTCGGAGCAGGACGGAGGGCTGCAGAAGCAGGAGGAGGACCAGCTGGGATCGGACACCGGAGGACCGACGGAAACAGCGGTCGATAGGAGCGAACGCCAGGGCGGCATGGTAAGTTGGGCCTAGTTGCGAATAAGCTTGGCCCCCTCCCTGTTGAACATGATTTCGGGGGCGATTGCAACTCCAAATATAGAAGGCAGGTGTCGGTTCGGACGAGTAAGCAGCGTCATCTGTGGCAAGCAGCACCGGACATGTCGGCTTGGCGCGCTGTAGGTTCCGGCTCCATCTGGATGACCCGGCCGGTTCTGTGGTGTTTCATGTCAATTTGGTGCGCTACACCTTGTTGCCGGCAAGGAAATACCCCAGCGAATGCCCCGGGGACGGCGAAGCGAGTGAAAGGACCGCCGCATTATTTAACCCCCGAGTGAGCCATGGTGTGAGCTACGATTACTTTCCATATGGTAGCGCATTCCTTAACGTTTCATTCAAAAATACAGGCTAATTAATCGACAGGTCAATGTCTAAGGCTCGATAAGAACTACATGGTCAGACGTTGGCTTGACTGTGACGCTGCCAGCCCTGGAAACGGGCAAACCCGCGGCCTGGTTCTGGTTCTGCTAATGCTAGCGATAACTGTGATGCTAATGCTAAATATGACGGCAGCGGAATTCCTAGTGCTAATGCTAGCCGAAGCGCATAAGTGCTGGACTGTTCCGCTGGCTGTTAGCGGACTAATACCGTGACGGCGGCTCTGGGGGGAGACCTCGCGGTAACGTGGTTGAAACATTCACCGGGTCCATTTCCACTGCTGTTTCCCTTAGTTTAGATGTCTGGCTTCTCGAGTGACCCAGGCGCTGGACATGTGGCTTTACTTGTCGGTAACATTCGTACACAAACGCACATCTGTTCCCCTTTCCGACCTTAGCTCCCTACGAGGCAGCCTAGCAGCCGTGCGGAGAAAATAACCGCCTCTTGTCCTCCCTGGGTGTTGGTGTGACCCGTAGGCCTGTCCTGGGCAGTTAGGCCTCCGTTGCAGGACACCGGTCGATCCCCTGTCCAGTGACACATTATTCAGTTGGTTGTGGTTTGAGAAAGTAAGGCGACGCTGAACTGTGTTTGTGTGCGCGCGCGCGCGGAGTGCGGGTGGCCTGTTGTGGCCTTTAGCCTGTTTGACATTAGCTAGGCGTGTGCACTCTGCTGACTTGGCTGCATTTCAATGACATTGCGTTGACCAGCCCAGCACCGATATGTCCCTTAACCTCATGGCCACCTACTGTGTTTTCCGTCTTAAACTTGTATGCATTATCTTGTTCTTATTGATTAATTAGCTTGACAAAGTCCAGGACATCTTAATGTACCTCTTCGTGAACATTATCTGCCACAGATCTGTAATCTCGTCGGTACAATACAGACGGTGTATTCGCTAAAACTGTTCACGTAAAACGCTGAACAGTTACATGCATCCCTCGTGTCATTAGAGCAAACTACAAGTACCGATATGCAAGGCATTTATTATTTATTGTGCACAGAATAGTTTATTAATGAGGTACAAGTCATTTTAGAGTTAGAACCCGTGGCAACACTTAATTTAAAAGTGCATATCTACATGGCCGCAGAAAATGGCAAAGTTACTCTCCAAACATTCTGTGTTCCCATATTTCCAAAGCAGTACTATCAAACAGACTGGTATATGTTGAATGTGATTTATACATTGACAGACATTAACTAGGTGAAGTTGTTTCATTGCTTGAGGTATCAGCAAGCTAATGCATGAATTGCCCCCAAGAACACGACCCCACACCTTGAAAAGGGTAATAATCTTCGAGTTTTAATGCTTTACAAATTAAACCTTTTATAACTTGGTGAAAAGTTTTTCAAATCCGACCGTGTACCCATCAAGGTAGGTATTTAAAAAATCATATTTTTAGCAAAGTATTTGCATTATTAGATATTTTAATGATTTCTTATTGTTACAGTTGGTCCAACGACATATTTTATAGTAATACCGCTGACCGTTCCATGTTTTTCTGCAGGCTTGACCTGCTTTCTGTATGGGCAAATATTTTTTCAAATACCAACTTAAACTTCACTTGACTTGTGTTCCTCACTCATGATTTCAGTCGTCATATCAGCAGCTACTCTATTCTTGATGGAGCAGAATCTATCTGATCGAACTAATTAAGAGAAATGGTTGAATTTGGCGTAAGTCCCCTGACCTTGTAAATTTAGTTTAAAATGGCTGTAGTTTATGGCAGAACCTAGTCTGCTGCATTATTCTGTGTAACAAAAACCCATTTCAGAATTCTCTGGTGTAAACTACACATGCCATTTGTTATTTCAGCTCTTGAATCCACCTGAAATAGTTGGTCCTAAGGACTGGCTGCTGGAAGTGCAGCTTTTGTCCCCACATTCATTGTTCATTGTGGACTCTCGTCCAGTACACTTCATCATTCATCAACTTATCAGTCCTGTAAGTTGGTGTAGGAATTTCCAGAGTTTATACGATCTGTGAAATGAACAACAGCATTGCTGGTTTAGATATTGTATGAGTGTTAAGTGGAACCAAGAGGTTCTTTACCGTTTAACCTTAGACAACATGCCTCACCCCTCACCCACCCACCAAAATTTTGATATATTTTTGATTATATCTTGTAAAGTGTTTCTGTTGACAAACTGGGTTTGCAGTTTACTTGCACAGTAGTTTATCTGGCACTATCTTTTGGTGCAGATGTGTGTTGAACGGCGAGAAATGAAACTCTATGAAACAAGTAGCATGCTTATGAAAATGAGTCTTTTGTAATGCTCATGAATAAATAGATAATAATTGACATCCTGATTTCTACAACTTTCTGTTGGTACCAAGTTGACATCTTCGGGCAACTTTTTCCATATACGTTTCAGTGTAGCTGATTTGTATGTTTGAATAGGAATACAAGTGGACAAGTACAGCAGGATCCTTCTGTGGCTTTCCTGTTTCTTATGTGTTACTTGTATGTCTGCAGGCTCCTCCATATGACTACACATGTGGAGAATACTGTCCACATTGAAGTCAAGTAATGAAAGAGGGGTGATCTGTAGCCGTCAGCTCTCCCCCGAATGTAAATACTTGGTTGTACTTTTGATATTAAAGCAATTCCACGCAAATATTATGCCACCTGTTATCTACAAAGTGCATGCACTATAAATGACACCATGGGTGGAACATTTTTATGCTTGTTTTAACTAGATTACAGCATTCATTTTGACTTTTACTAGGTTTTGGCTGTAATATAGTTTAGAATGCCATGTGTATATACAATAAAAATGAATATCCACGAAAGGTATCAGTTTGAGCTACTGTTGTACAAGTGGAGCTTAACTGCTTAGAGTTACTCTGCTGCCTGTAAGTAATCTGTGCTCCTGAAAAATAACTCCTGAGAATAAGTATTTTGCGCTTCAGTCTACAGAACTTCCAACGTAGTCGCTATTGCTAACTTAGTCCAGACAACGTGAAAGTTTTCTAAATTTACTTACAGGAAAAAAGTCGACTCTTGTACGTATCACGTGACGTGACGCCAGAATAGGGGAGTTTCCGGTTCCGTTTCCCGATACCGTTTCCATGTGCCGCTCAGTCGCCGGAAGGGGCCAGTCTTTTGGGGCTGCTCTACCAATGGCTTTGCGGTGGCCTCATCACGTGGAGCAGACGTTATAAAGGGTAAGGGGCGGAGTCTGAGTTCCTAGGCCGGCTGGGACCGCACCGTCTTGGTGTTAGTTTGCCCTTAATCTTGCTTTTGAGTTTTGGATTTCTCCACCGATAGCTTTTCAATTGATGCTCACGTTGGCAATTTCTAGATCTTATAGAAGGTGAAAGACATGCTACTACTTGAGGTTTGTAAGCCGTACTTTCGCAAGGACTTTAAGTAGACGGTGGATCGCATTATTCTTTTAACGGAGTGGCCAGTTTGAATAAAACGAATTTGGAGATTTAAAATTAAATCCAAATGGGCGATTTTCGGCTCGATTAGACCGAGTTTTCCCTCTTGATATTTTGTGTGTGTTTTATCTGACTCTACAGTTTTAAGGAAGCGTACGAATGACACTTTAGATGTCATTAGATGTCTACGAGGTGGCCACTTGCGTATAGACCGGTAAATGCTGCGTAATGGTGGTGGCTCGTTGTGCCAGTAAGTTCGAAAGGCAGACCGCGTGGTGCCCGGGAGCCATAGCTTTCGCAGCTTTTTTTTATTATTGAAGGTTCGTTGTTGGTTCTGTCTTTATCTAGCTTATTAATTAGTGCTTATTGACCTTCTGTTTGTTGGTTATTAATAACCGACTGTTACATCGTATTAAGACGCAGTTAAATTTTAACCGATCTCTGGCTTTTTGGGCAGTGGAAGCGGTATCATGTTAATGCGAGTCAGTCTGACAGTGCTGAGTAAGGTTTGACGTTTCCTGCTCAGACATGCCTTTCTGCGGCGCTGCTAGGCAGACGCAGTGCAAGGTACTATGATCTAAAGTCATGTGGAACTCGGGATTTTGATAGACTTTAAGATGATGATTAAATCTTGAACGGGGTTGGCTGTATAACTTCTCGACTGTTTTGCATATAAGTAGCTGTTTAAGGAATACTGTCTGGAGTAATACTCCTAAGGTTTAATTGTACGTTTAACAATCATAATGTCCCTTCAGGCATGTGGGTTAAAATCAGAGGGAAATGCCATCTTCAGTTGAATTCAGCTTTAGTGTAACACATAACATTCTTCCTTTTCAGCTGTTGGTTGATCTTTTAAAGAAGGAACTGGTCATCTAGTTAAAAGGATAGAATTTCTGATAAGGCTGAACCTCAATGTCTAGTGGGGGAAGTGACCGTCAAGTGACACATGCCTATAATGTCTTTTGGGTGTTTTATGTTGATTAATGTAAGTGGTTGCTGGTAGTAAGCCACGTGACCTAAGAAGGTAAACAATAACAGGTGCATGATATTTTCTCTTCTGTCACAGGTCACCTCTAAAGGAGCTGGCCTGAATCCTAATGCCAAGGTGTGGCAGGAGATCTCCTCAGCTCCCAGTGAAGCTCCAGTCGATGGTGGTGATGGTTCCCAGTGGCAGCAAATGTCCCCCACTGACATCACTGGAGGTTTGGGAAAAACATATTCTTAAAGATTTGTGCGATTTTGCAAGAATCCTTTTGAGAGTCAAAGTTGTGTTCTTAACTTATTGACCGGTTTCCTAGGGTTTTCAGAGGCTCACCCTGCAGAACATAAAGCTGGCAGTGTGGAGCTGACAGACCTTGTGGATGGTGGCTCGTCCTCTCTGTCTGAGGCTGTCGTCAATGGCATTGATTCCCCTGACCTGGCCTTTACAGTCTACGAGCCAGTGTCTGGGCTTGCTGGTCAGTAAAAAACACACTTTGTATGAGTATGTGGGGCTCAGTGAGTTACAGATCTGTGCCTGTCTTTGGAATGTCATGCATTCACATCTTATGGCCTGTCGAGTAATCATCACTGTGACTCCCTTGACCTCTTAGGCCAAGCTTTCCCCAATTGCATTTCACTTTGGACAAAGATGTTGGTTAAGGGCTTATTTTGCGATAACTACCAGCTGCTTGTACATTATCCCACTTATTACACGGCTACTTGCCACGTAAGGAAAAAAACTGCACATGAATATGAATTTGAAACATTTTTTTGCCATATTTGTTTTAAATTAACCTTTTTAACCCTTCGCAAAACGATATAGTACTACTTCGCTAACATTCAAACGTAAGACAGTTTATAACATTTAAATATGAATGTATAATAACGCATGTATTTTATTTATTTATAAGTATTAAATTGCACATTTCCATTTATTGTGAACTGG
>JABFDZ020000090.1:522590-538534 GCA_019775955.2 Pollimyrus isidori | reverse complement strand
TATATTTAATACGAACACTTACTGCTTGCCAAGCTGTTGTCAGGATTTGATGAGAGTATACTGCTCCATTTCTGTCATCGGTGGTCGGAGGGATTTTAAACATAGAAGTAGTATCGGCTATGCGTTATTACTTTGGAGCGGTCATTATCGGAAAATAACGGACCTGCAAATGTCTCAACTGACCAGTCAGAATCAAGCATTCCAGAGAGCCGTGTAATAACTGAATGTAATGTGATGTAAGGGGAATCTATGCTCCTGTCCTTAAAATACATATATTTTTTTTCTTGTGGCAGGTGACGTGTCGCAGGAGCAGCCTATTTCACCAGAGAACTTGCGTGAATCTCTCAAGAAGCAGCTGGAGTTTTGCTTTTCCAGGTAAGCTGGGGGGGGTCTGATAGCTTTTGATTGGCTCTGAGTTTTTTTTTGTTTTTTTTTTTTACATTGGTGTGTGCGTATTCCTGTGCCGGCTGCTAAGAAACAGATGACTTGATTTTCCCTGTAGAGAGAACCTGTCCAAGGACTTGTACCTGATGTCTCAGATGGACAGTGACCAGTTCGTTCCTATCTGGACCATTGCTAGCATGGAAGATGTCAAGATCCTCACCACTGATATGGAGCTCATCTTGGATGTACTACGTGGTGAGTTTGTCTGGCTGAAGGATGGTGCCTAGGGCTTCCTGGTGTTCCTGGTACTCCTATCCCACCCAGCATGTTCGGCTGCAAAGTATATGGTTTGCTTCAGTGATTATTAGTTATCCCTGGGGTCCCTGGGATTCACATTTCTTGGTATGTGAGGATAATTTGGGTCAAGCATAAAAATCAATTTATATGGGGCCGGTTTAGTCCTGGAGAATGGGGGACTGTCATTCAAGTATTGTAGCTGTCTGAGAAGCATAAACACTTGATGGCTCTTTGCTGAAAGGTTGATATTACAGGCTAGCTCCCCAACAACGGAAGAACTAGTGAATATCCTGGTCTTACACTTAATGTTTCAGTGAGCTATTTGTACACATGGCTTTTTAACGTATGTTGCTGACAGCATCTTTTACATTAAGGATTTGGCATTTCAGTTTGTTACGGTGTGCACTTTTTTTCTCCAAGTTTTACACACACAAAAATATGGTAAACACTGGAAACTTATAATTGTTATGGTAGTATCATTCTCGATCAGATTGGCCATTGTGGATGGAACTGGTAAATGGTGCTAATGGTGGCATTAAGCTTTTGAGGGATCTGTGTAGTACAGTGGGGGAGTGCACACTGCAGACCTGTGTGGCTGCTGCAAAGGTGTTTTGGTACATTTTTTTGTCCCTGTCCCTTTACTATTAATGTACTGAAGGGTTACCTTAATTTCCCCCCTACCCCCAGCACTAGGCCCTCTGGGGTAACTTTGATTCAGACCTTAAATATATCAGCTAACTTGTCTTATTGTGCGCAGCCTCTCCCATGGTGCAGGTGGATGAGAAGGGGGAGAAGGTGCGTCCCAACCACAAGCGCTGCATCATCATTCTGAGGGAGGTGCCTGAGACCACACCTGTGGAGGTATGTCTGCCAGGTTGACAGCTCCAGCTTCCAATGCTGCCTTTTCTCCTGCTGAGCTTTTGATTTTTGGCTTCAGTTACTAACTAAATTGCATAACATTATTGTTTGGAATTCCAAAAGTCTGCAAAAAGCTTCCTTTCGTTTGCTTTGCATTAAAAATAACAGTATGTCAAGGTACTTCTGCTAGCCCTGTTCCCACTTATCCCTCTGAAAGGTTAAGCATGGCCTAGGCTTGTGTAGTTCATGCAGTTGGAATTTCAGCTGAGATGTACATGCACACTTACTTATGGGCTGGGCTATTTAAGGTACACAATAAAACCAAAGAGCACCCCACAAAGCCTTAAAGTTCCATTGCCTCTGGAATTGCCCCTCCAACATGGTCCACTGGGGTAGTTTGCAAATCCTACAGACTATTCATAAGGTAATAAAACTGTTACCTACATGTAAATGCATGTGTGTGCAGACTTGTCCTGAATTGGAAATCTCACTCCAGCTAGCTGACCGAAGTTGGCAACCCTGCTTTTTATTTGAACTGTAAAATGCGCTGTTTTTGGCCAAAGCGGCTTGTTGCTCTGACAATTTTTAAAACGAAGGAACACATTTTTTGTGTCTTCGAAATAAATCCGCCCACACCCATCTTAGTGTACTTAATATATTAATACATCATTTTAAAATTTACATTAAGGGACATGCTACTCCTCCCAAAACTTGCAAAAAAAGTAACTGCAATATATCACAATCACTGTCCAAGATACCATGATAATAATTTGAGATCATATCGCCCACTCCTAAGCATTCCTAATATCAAGGCACACTCCAGTTTTGCATGTAACCTTTATGCTGTTTGGGTGATTCTCCTGTTTTCTGCTTTTGGACCAACTTAATTTTGGTACATCACAACAATAATTAACTTTCTACAGGAGCACCAAAACCAGATTTTTTTTCTGGCTGAATACCAGAACAGAAATGAAGTACAGTGGTACCTCAGATCTTGAACTCACTAGAACCTGAATTTCTTGAAACCAGTTTGACCTAGAACTCTATGAATATCAGAAGTTGAACCGTGAACGCTGACCTAATATAAATTGTATGCCTTCTTCACAGACTGGAGGATAAACCAAATAAAGCAACCACTTACTGCTTTACTTGATAATCAGGGTAAATAGCAGATCACGCATTGGAACTGCCTGGGACAGAAATGTAATTTGTGTAACTAAACTCTTCAGCCAATAAGGGCAAAGGTGTGTCGTCAGGGAGGTGGTTCCGGTTTGTGCAGCCGGGTGAGAGTTCGCAATGCATCTAACCGTAATGCATTGTGTCGGGATCAGAATGCATTGCTTTAAGCCAGCGCTGTAAGCAAGTCGAACGCCCAGTGACCGGACTGGGGAAACAAACTGTAATGCGGACTTAATACAGAGGACTAATGACAACAACCAGAAAGAGCTGATCACATGGAGATCCCACACAAATTTAACGAGGGGTTGTGGCTCACGGAAGGACCGGATGATCGGGGCAGGACAGGGGTAATGTTGGGATAAGATATTTATCATTTTGCAAGCCATTAGTAAAAAAAATGCTGCTCTTGTTTTATCCTGTTCATTTTGTGTTTAAATGCTAAAAAAAACATATTTAGGTGTAATTTTGGGGGGGGGGGGGGCCGCGTGAGTTGTAATGGAAAATTAGTTTTCCATTATTTCGTATGGGAAATTCGATCAGAACTCTAACTTTTTAGGATTCGATCCGGAGTATGGAACGGATTGATTTTGAGAACCGAGGTATCACTGTAATTATCCAAAGTTTAGTACTCATTTGTTCAAATTGATGTATTCAATAAATTTTTGCTTTTAAGCTTATCACTTAAGATTTTAAATGCAGCAAGATGGTGAAAAGGTTATTCTGAACACTGCAAGCAGTTATATAGGCCATTTTCAAATGTCACCGGAAAATAAAAAATGAATATCAGTGCGATATGTAAAATGGAATGTACTACCATTTGTTTTGATAATGTGCTATTAGTGTTAATGGCAGCACAACACCCTAAAACTGAAAAGGTCCAGTGTTCCTAATAGATTGGCTGCTCTGTGGCAAAATCATAAACTGAAAAGGTTTTATGAAATACATATTGCTTTGAAACATTGGATGAATAGATGGTTGTCTATATGCTATAAGCAAGTTTTTCAAAATCTTATTTTACGAAGAATTTGTGTATTGTCTTTTATTGGGACAGTGGTGATCTTAGTCAGTTTCCACTTTTTTGTAACTTCATTATTTTGTTTATACAAATCAACCTAGTTGAAACAGTTTTAGCTGTAGTATCAAACATCATAATTTCGGCCAGTAATTTAGTTAGTTTTTGGCTTTTTCGAACAAATTGTTTTGGTCTCTGAAATTTTGGTGCATCACTACATTGAGCTTTCGATAACATTGTAAATGTTCAATGCAAATGATTTTTAATTTTGTCATACATCAGTGTATAATCTTGTGGCTTGTGTGTTTGAGTGTGACTTCTCCACACAGCTGCCTGTTCCTTTCTTCTTTCAGGAAGTGGAGGCTCTCTTTAAAAATGACGGCTGTCCCAAGGTCATAAGTGTTGAGTTTGCCCACAACAACAACTGGTACATTACATTCCAGTCTGATACGGATGCCCAGCAGGTAAACCTTACTAGGGTGTTTCACAATGCATTTAGCCTCTATCTCTTTTGTTGAAATGGGGCGGAGGTTGTACTGTTCAAGGGGAAGCTGATGGCTTTGTGTTTGTTCTCAGGCATACAGATACTTAAGGGAAGAGGTGAAAACATTTCAGGGAAAACCGATCATGGTGAGTGTGGGTAGGGCCGGGTTTTGGAGCACGGCCTGTCCTTAAGGAATGGTCCTGAGCTTGGCTTGACACTTTGCCCTTTTGATAAGGGGGTGGGGTCAGGCTTGGTACCCTTTGAGATATTGTGCTAGTGCAGACTAACATTGAAGTTCGAGCAACGCTGTGACTTCCTAAACTTAATGTCTTGAGTTTCGGGAAACAACGTTCATGTTGCTTTTCAAACTACAGTGAAAATCAGTGTGAACTTCAATTAAATCTGTGTGGTGAGGAGGCCCCACTGACAATTTGTACGGTTTATAGATGACTAGGAGCTCTCTGCTTGACTTCCGCTGTGAACCTGAGCTCCCAGCTCGTGTTCTGCCTATAGTGTTCTTTACGCATCTCTTCCTCTTCTCTGTCCCAGGCTCGGATAAAGGCCATCAACACTTTCTTTGCCAAGAATGGCTACCGTGGCCTGGACTCCAGCATGTATTCACCACAGTCCCAGTCTCCATCCCAGTACAGCTCCCCTCTCTTCATGCAGCAGCTCTACGGCCCCCAGCAGCAGTACCCAGTCTATGGCATCGTCCCGCCGGCATGGGCACCCTCCCCAACACCCTACTTTGAGACGCCCTTGGTGAGACTGTCGTCTCTCTTCCTTTCCCAAGACTTCAGAAGAGGTGCTTTGAGTTGCGTGAATGCATTGTGCTGCCTTGAGGTTCGCGTGAGTGCATGTGTGCTTTCATGGGTCTTAATATGGCCTCCACTTAGTCGTCAAGACTTGCAGAGCCTCATTTTGACCATCTGCTCTATCTCTCGCAGCATTTTCTGTGCTTTAATGTGTTTTAGAGGGGGCAGATCTATTAGGACCTAAATCTGAGCTTAAACAGGCGCAGAATGCAAAGTCACCATGTTTTAACGGCACAACTCCATTTTCCTTCATTGGGTTATTGGTTTTTCATGCTTTTTCCCTAACGATGCTTGCCTTCCGTTCCATAGGCTCCCTTCCCAAATGGTAGCTTTGTCAACGGGTTCAGCTCACCCAGCACTTACAAAACTAGCTCTGGTTCCCTCAACATCGGCCGGCCCTTCCACAGAAGCCGGTAAGTCAAAGTACTTGTCTCACCAGTTCTGGGTTTTGACGCATTATTTATATACCTGTCAGGTTAAGGAGATGGGTAGACATTAATTTGTACCACCATATTCCCAGATTTAACAGCTTCTATAAAGTCATTGTGTTAATTGAGGCTCCTGGATTTTTGTCTAGTCCCTCCCCCCCCAAGCCATCCATTAGGTGTGATTTTTGACATGTGGTAATTTAAAGACCCTTCTGGCCAGACTGACATCCTGCCCTGTTCTCTCTTGCTGTTCCAGTGTCCCCCTGTATTCCAGAAAGAATGTAATAAATGCCTTCAGGTACTTGCAGTGACCCTTCCAGCCCCCTCCATAACGTTTACCTCTCCATGTTCATTATAAACATGCTGCTCTGTGTTGTGAACTAAACGTCTCCGTCTGTCTTGGTGCTTCTTTTGCTACCCTGTAAGATCGGGCCAGGCTTGGGTTACCCTTGCCCTCTTTCATTAGCACGATCATTTTGACAGTTTCCCCTCCTTTTTTTCTTTTCAAAATTCCGATCTTCAGTTATAGATGCGTGTTTTGAGGTTATTGTGTTAAATACCCTCTTAAGACCTGTCTGTGTTATTGGTGGTATGTTAAACCCTTTTTACTCCATCTGCCCTGTATTACGCTCAGTGTTCTCATATCCATCATCATCGTTCCTTTAGCATGGATGTCCCATGTTTGCATGCAGGGCTGCTGCCGCGATCAGTTGGCGTAGTCCACAGTCTTGATGCTGAAAACGAGTTTGTGCATCTTTAAAAAAAAAAAAAATCAATAAAAATATCTTTAATTTCTAAAACATTTCAATTCATTATAACAAATCTTTTCCTTCAGTATCATGTATTATGGGAGTAGTTCACATTGTCCGAGAACAAAGCGGTGGTTTGTACACTGTACAAGTTTCCATGACATGCTGCTCGGGCACCAGCGCTATGCAGGAGCACCTGAATAGGAAAGGCATGGCACTGTTCTGGATGATGGACGTCAGAGCAAGCAGAACCACCCCAAGTGATGTCTGTTCATCTTTATTCAATTACTGTTAGTGTGGAGAGCTTTTCAATATCTTCTGTCATTGTAGTTTCTAAATATTGAAATTTGGTATTTAAATATCATTATTAAAACTTTCTGCCTGCTACCTCAATCTCCATAAAATAAGTGTTTGACAGATTTGAGTTTTTGCGAGAATCTGGCCTTATTCCATGTTAAATTGCCATGCTAGTGTTTGCATGTTGAGCTTCGGACCAACAGTATTTTGTAAACAAAAAAAAATTGTGAAAGTAAACAAATAACTACCAAAAAGTATGACTTTAACCTGCCGTACCACTAAAAGTACCACTATATACTCTTTTAAAAGATGTTGTGGTACTTTTAGTGGTACGGCTTTTGATGAGCCAGACCTGGTATTTACCTGAGGATAGTCTGGCTCATCAGAAGCCGTGTAGGATAGAAAACCTACTAGATAGTAGCTCTCCAGGACCAGAGTTGGAGACCCCTGCTTTAGGTGTACTCCTAATCTGCTTTTCAAATTGTGGGCATTAGAACGTTCATGTAGTTCCATAAAGCCCTGCAATGATAGTTTATTGTCAAAATTAAATGATCTAGAGGAAAATTAATCGTTTTGATTAATCTACCAATAAGTAAAAGTTGATAGATTGATAGTCATTAGTGACAGCCCTATTTGCATGTGTGGTCCAGGTTATTCTGAACGTGTAATATTTCATATTTGCTTGGTCTTCATGATTCACTGTTCTGGTTTTTGGTGCACTTGAGATCCCAATCTTCATTATTTATTAATTCTTAGATTTTTTTTCGTAACTTTTTTTTTGGAGGGAGCATAAATTTGGTCTGTCTTGGGAGAGGATGAGGGCTGGGTTGAGAAACAGTCCTTAATCATTGCTGAAGGTCAAAATTGTATAGTGTTTGGTTAATTATCCTGTTGATCTTCACAGTCAAATGAGACATCAATTTTTTTGACAATTTTGAGAACACACAGCAAATTGGTGATTTTTAAATGGGCTATTGTGGAATTTCTTCAGTCCACTTAATTGGGCCTAATTAGGGGCTCTGCTGAACTGTAAAGCAGTGCGTACAGTCTGCTGGGGAGGGTCTGGCACTGTAGGGCTCTGGCATAGCTGTGCTACGCTTTGTCCACTCCCCTTTGGAGACTAGCCGCCGTCGCTCCCTGACAGCACGCTACATGCCATCTGATGCATTCTGTCCTTGCATAGGAATCATGTGAAGCCCCACCCTCGAGCTAGTGAAGGGACACCAGTCTCGAGCGTGCCTCTGCCCCTGGTGGACGGGCCTCGCAGCCCTCAGCCCACAACACGTGGCGGGGCAGCGCTTTTGGTGCCGCCTGAGCTGAGCCTCCCCTTCCCTTCGAAGGACGGCCACCTACCCGCCACTGAAGCTAACGGCGATATCACCCTGGCTGGCCGTGGCAGGTAGGCTCTTTCGCAGATGCGGTGGGCCGCTTGGGCTACGGGGCTTTATCGATGCCAGCAAGTTGGTCTGTTGATCAGCTGCAGGATATTTGCTGTGTTTCGGTTTGTGCTGACCCAGTGATGATAAAATGACGCATAGAGGGATTTTTGGGTGTAAATGGAATAGCTGGCTCTACCTCTTTGTTCCCTCTCTTCCTGTTTTTCCTCTACCTCATTCTGTCCTGTCTTTCTGTCCATCCCCTTCCCCCCAAAAGCTACTTTCCATTGCACTTCCCAATGAGCTGTAAGATTATGAGATCTGAGGGTCGCACTCTGTGGTGTGTGACACTCCCTGTGCCCCCCTCTGAAGTTCCTGAGCTTGTTTCTCCTGTGATTTGCTTCTCCCGCAGGAGGGCTGCTCCTCGAGGCATGCGCCGCAGGCGAGAAGACGAACGAGCTGTGGTAAGTGACCCATTCCCACCGCCCCCACCACCACCACCGCATAGCAGACTGGCTGCCTTCTGAAAACTCCTGCATGTCGGTTCTTTGCAGAGGCTCCCCCCTCTGAATGAGGTCAAGATTCCGCCCCCCAAGTTCGACCTGGCCACCTCCAACTTCCCCCCCCTGCCTGGCTGTGTGGTAAGCACCCAGGAGGAACCCGTGCTGGAAAACCGGCTGTCAGACGTGGTACGAGGCCTGAGTCGGGACAAGGTGAGCGGCCGAAGCTGCTGGTGGCTCCAAGGGAGCTTGTAGCAGGGTCTCGAGATATTTAAATGTGTGTAATTCTCTACAGCTTGATGGAAACAAGGATTCCCCAGTCCCTTCCACCAGTGGCCCTGAGGAGGAAATCACTGTTCCTAGTCCAGCCCAGTCCATCTGCAAGCCTGTGCCAGTAGCCTTTGAGTCTCAAGGCTCCAGGTAGGAGCTACCGCTGTCCAGCCATCATCCCCAGTGGTCAGGGTGCAGATTTTAACAAATGTTTGAAATGACCCTGGGTGTCTGGGCAAAGAGACCTGTGCCTGTCCTGCGGTGTGAATCTTGCCTGTTGCCTGAGCAGGTCAAGATTCTGCCACTTCCTTGAATAGCCCAAAGTGCTTCCATTGGCTACCTGAAACAGCCCTCCTGTGTCAATCATCTCCTCCAGTTTTGGGAAGAGTAGTTTAATCGACCTTGTCCTTAAATAGCCGGATGGGCCCATACATCTGGACGGACTAGATGCCTCACTAGATTGATTGCTCTGCTAGTCTGGTTAGCCTTCACACGTGACATTGTGTTTTTTTTGGTTCAGCTGTAGGATCAACATATTCAGCCTCTGTTTTTCTTACAGCATCACCCATCCGGAAAAGAAGGCTGACAAGGCTGAACCCCAAGTCCAGAAAGAATCTCCCCACGCGTCAGCTGCTAACTCCACGGTCCTCCTGGCTCTCTCTTCACAACCAGTGCTCCCACAGCCGGCCCACACCACTAAACCGTTACGCAGCCAGCCGAACGCCTGTGGCGGACCCGCAGCCTCGACCCAAAACAGCAACACCACACCAGTAAGTCTGTCCCCCCCGCTTCTCGCTCTTCTCATATTTTCGTTAAGTTTGAATCTCATTCCGTCGGCTGGAGTGGCTCCAGGAGTTTCGATAAGCTTGGTGTTAGTTCTGAGTGTGCTGTTCTTTGCTGCGATGTGTGTTTATGACGTTTCCTGTCCTACCTTCCTAACAGGAACCCCGCAAGTTAAGCTATGCTGAGGTGTGTCAGCGACCGCCCAAGGACCCCCCCCCTCCGACTGGCCCTGCAGCTGCCCCCAGCCAGCCCTTGCGGGAGCTCCGGGTGAACAAGGCAGAAGATGCAAGCGGGCAGGGCCCCACGGACCGGCCCCGTACTGGGCATGGCCCCGGAGAACGACCGGACAAAACCCCCGAGAGGCCGCTGGGAGGCAAGGCGACTGAGATCCGGCCACAGCGCGACTCCCTCGGTTCACACCGTGGCAACGGCCCCCCCCAAGCCAATGGCACGGGCCTCAAACTGCGTGATCAGCAGAGACGTCTCCCCTTAGCACACCGTACCTCCCCACAGGGGTGCCCCAGGCGCAGTGGCAAAGAGCAGAACGTCCCCCCAAGATCGCCAAAGTAAAACTGAAGAACGAATGTACATGTATACACAGAGATGAATATATAAGAATATATATTATCAGATTAAAAAGCGACTGATCCTAACAAGGCAGCGTTATTTCCCTCCCTGAATGATGCGGAAAGCCTTTGGGAATCTTCTCACAAAACCAGCAGGTGTGGACTTTGGAAAGCAGTAGAAGGAGGGGGGAGGTGTAGTCATCTCATTTAGTTTGAGGAATTGATCCTCAGTATCCATGTGTGTTGGGTTTGCGTGTTTTTTTGGTTTTTTTTTTTTTGTGGGGTCGGCGCAGGTTCCTTTGGGGAGGGAAAAAAATAAGCATTTGTATTTTACTTTTTGGGTGAAAGTTTAGACGAGCACTAAGAGAACCTGCAGTTTTGAACATGAACTGGTCTCACCTGAACATGAGAATCTTCCGTGATGAAATGTGACTCAAATTTGTAATAGTTGATTTGGCTACAATGTGAATGCGTTTTGAATCTGACTTGTTGGTGGGTTTGGGACTGTTTCTGGGGGCTGGGGGTAGAGTCTGGGTAGACATTTGATTGGCTTGTTTGCCAAAAGAGAAGCCATGGAGGAATCCTCCTAAACTCACCATCAAACTGGTGGGTCTTGCACCTCCAGTCAGTGGCCTGTTTTTCACCAGTCGGATGGTTGGTTGAGACCCTCCAGAGCCACCTCAGAAGCGGCCCTATTATAACAGCAGGTCCCATTATAGCTGAAGGCCCTGCCCTCAGTCAGAGCGCCTGTTAGCGGCAGAAACAGGAGTGCTATCTCACCACTGCTCTGCTGCTTCCCCCCAGCTGGACCACTGTTACAAGCCTGTTATGAGCAGGTGACCTAACCGTGTCTGATCCCATCTCGTAGCTGCTCTTCACCAGATCATGTCTGCCTTGGGTGCCCTCTCCCCTGTTATTGAATGTATTAGACATTATCACTTGTTTACGACTTTGTGGCTGAATTTTGGGGATGGTGTAAGGTGTTGCCCATGAGTTGGCCATCTTGTTGGAGCTGTGGTATAATCAGCAGTCTGTCACAGTAACTAAGTAATCCTCGTAATTAGTCTAACAATTGCTGGTACAATAATTCAGTCGTAGTTCCGGGCTAATCAACTAAGATCGGGTCATGTTTGTCCTCCTTTCTGTGCTGAAATGGCTCATTCCAACATCTCTGCACACTGTTGTGTGAGATTAGCTGCTTCAGCTACTCTTGCAACCTCTAAAGAGCAGAGAGTGTCGAGGGCTGGGATTGACTTGCTGCAGCACTTCTTGTGAACTTTGGGAGGGGTGGGATTCATTTTTGAAACACATTTACTGTTTAGATCAGCAGTAGCATGGATGGGGGAACCCTAATTTAGTCAGATTTTGGTCATTTGCTTTAGAGATCAGGCGTTTTTTTTAATCAAAGGAAACCTGTACTGGGTTGGATGGTTCCCCTACACGCAATTTCTGGCCAGAGTTGAACCGTAGATCTGAAGCCTGAGCTGGTCGTTGCTCTTGGCCTTGATGTGAGCAGGCACACCAGTCGTGTGGTTTGCATGACTGACTGCACTTGATGTCATTCCCTCCAGCATGTCAGTCATTTCTAACAACTTTGCCCATTAAGAAAGTCTTCATTCTGTATCCTATAAATGTTGCACTTGTAATCACGCAGTAGTGCAAACCTTGATTTGGCTAAACGTGCTCAAGGCTTATCTTTTTAAGTATGCTCTGTTCCCAGACTTGTTCATAAGAGCATATGAAGACCAGTAAACGGTTCATTGTTGGCATGAAAGTAAATCTGCACATTAATCATGGCAGGAAGCTGTAGACTCTTCTGCTGAAGATGGTCCCTCTTGGGTTTTTACATCCTGTGGGCATTTGTGTATGTACCCCCCCCCCCCTAAAAAAATGGTAATTTTAGTAGTGCTAGTAAATTCTGATGTTTGGGATGCCAGATTGGTACAGATATACCAAACGGGTAAATGGGAATGGCCAGTTTCTGGTCTGCCGTTATGGCTGTGACATTGGTCAATAATATCAGCCAAGAGTATAATCTGGTTTGGAGTTTTGGAGCAGAGTCGGGTCTGTCCGAAGACTAAACATTTCCTTAGTGATGGTCTGGACCATCTGAAAGGAGTTGACTGTGAACAGGAATGTGCCGTTCACTATGATAATATTCCCTCTCCTGTTGCCTGTGGTAACCCAGGCAGTGATCTGGGGCTTCCCATGGTCTCAATGGGCTTGGAGTGGGTGATGCTTTGGTGGGGGAGCCCAATTATTCATATTCCCCAGAAGTATATATATTTATATTTAAAGTGGAATATATGAAAATAAATGAAGTGTTTTTTTGTCTAAGTATCATATGTATGTCTTGCAGCTACTGTTATGGAAAAATTGTTTTAAAATGGAGTGTGTTGGCAATTGCTGAACACACCTACTGCTTTTGAGTGTTGTGTCCCTATATATTCATCTGCTCTTACCCCAAATGAGTGTTGGAGGGTAACCAAAAGGCTTCTTATCGGACAGGTGTATTTACTTATTTCTTACACCACCATCTTCTCACAGTCCTTAACCAGGTTAAGTACTTCCAAGACCAAAGGCAAGCTAGGCCATTTTAACATGGTTACTCTGTTCCACCCCCTGTGTATAGTCCAGATGGCCATTTTTCTGTTAGATTTCTGATCTTTTGGGGCAAAGTTTGTTTTACCTTCACTGACACAATGTTTTGGCACCTAGCCATACACTATATCATGAATTAATGGTAGATCCAGTAGACCTAACCTTGACCTGAGCAGCTGTCAATGATTAAAAGTCTGTTTGATTAGTGTTTTTTTTAATCCATATGTACAATGCTGTTTATGTACAGGTTTTTGTTTCATGAAGTAGTGTGAAATAGTGTTCAGTACTATTTTTTTTTTGTTTATGTGGTTTAAGACTAGCTGACAGCATCTTTGGTGCATCAACTGGTATGAAATGGAGCTGGTATGCCGCAAAGGCCTGGGGCGGCTTGTCTTTACGAACAGCATCTAGTGCTCTTGTCAAATGGGACGAGTGTGAAAAATGTCATGTGATGTGTGCGATCATTTTTAGTGTGTTCAATGTTAGCGAGCTTTCTGAAATCTGCAGGAATGTGCTTTTATTTAACTAGGGGCTTAATGTGTAGCAGTAGATGAGTGTGAGACATTTTGCAGTCTAAACAAAACCTGTTTCAAAAGAAAATAAAGTACAGTGATCTTGTTTTGGCCTTAAAGTGTTTCTGGGTCATGTGCAGCGTTGCCGTTTTAAGATGGAGCTCTGTAGCGCCGCCAGGGATGTGGTGGACCAGTCACACATCCCATATATATGCTTGGCAGCATGAGGTGACCTGTAGGATGGGTTTTAACAGCTTGCCTGCATTAAACATACAGTATCCATGCATTCTTCAGTGAGAGCCAGCTGTTTCACCACTGTTATGTAAGAAATAAACTAGCCAAAATGATTGTGCCTTGTTTACACCACTCCCTATCAGAGATGCACCTCCCTATCAGAGAAACTGCATGAAATATTGCAGCCCTCAGGTCCACCCTCAAGTTGGCAATTCCCACAGAACCTTCAGGAACTTAACACATTGCTCCTGTTTATGGTGTCACGTCATACCCTTTTTCCTTATGGTGACCAAAATGAGCCTTTGCTTTAATGCAGGAGTTTTCTTTTATTTTGCTAATGTCTGTGAAAGGACCCAGTCCCCCCACAGAGATCCACTCTTAATTAGGCCATGTTTCACACTTCCTACAACATGGTGGTGGATCTGGTAAAGATGGGATGTGAACTGAATGGCTTCACTAAATGTATGGCCTTTCCAGTGCTAAAATGTTGGTTTTTGAGCATGATGGTATGGTAACCATTTGGGCCGCTGGAGATTCCATTCTCTGTGTAGCTGGTAGGGTGGCCCTCAAGATTTCCTTTTTATTTTTAAGAAAAACATCTTAACTGCAAAGCTGTACACTTATTTCTTAAACTCATAAGGTAGAGTAACTGGATCAGTCACTATTGACTGCTTGTTCATAGTCATGTTTCAACAGTCATGTTTCTTATGCTAAGTGTTTTTTTTTTTAATTTAAATTTTCTTTGACCTTTGTCTACATGGTTTTGAATCTGTGCTTTAAAGTGCATAATCTATAGACTTGATTTGACTTTAGGCCCCATCAATGGTCCTATCTACAGAACTCCAAGAGATTTTGTTTCATTATAGCAGACTGGGATGACTGTAAAAACTGAGTGTCCATCTTTACAGTATTGATCTTTGCTTTAGGTGTGTGTGTTTTATCACGGCCAGTTAGTAAGGAATATAGAGTAATTTATCACAAAGCTAGTCTAATGTGATTACGTTCTTGAAATGTTTTTTTTCCACACCTTGCAATTACTGAGTGAGTTGCCCCACCCAATGTGTGTGTAATTAGGACTAACAAACTAAACCGAGACATCCATGAACTGACAGCTTTGAATTCTGTAACTGCAGAAGGTTGTGTGCTTTTATGTGATCTGCTGTTTCCACGTATGCTTGTCATTTCAAATGTTGTCTAAGTGTAAGTCATTGCATTTCTGGAAGTGACGGGGTCACCTGAACACTGCTGATGTTGATCCCCAAACATGTGGGGTCTTTGTATTGGTCAGGTTTGCAAACCCCTTACTTTGTGCATGTGTGACTTCAAATTTGTTTGCTAAAAAGAGTTCAAATTTTTCTAAGTGATCAAAACAGCAAATCAACATGAAGAAGGTGATGCGTCTAATAAATACTAGGGGTTTTTGTTTCAATGAAACTGTGTGATCTCAGCTGTAGGAAATGTTTATTTTGCTTAAATCCCTTTAATACCAAAGTTGTTGCCGGGGATTGGGGGTGGGAGAGAGCAGCCTGTATCTTACATGTTTGTCACTTACTTTACCGTTGCTCTGTTTTGCATACATTTCTCAGTGGGATGGGTGAAACTGTACTGGAGGGGTGGGACATGGACTTAAGTAATGCAACAACCTGCTAGCTTAAGAAAAAAGCAAAAATCCACTCTGTTGTTTGCTGGAACACAAAGTAATTATACCTGATATCTGATTGCTGGTTGTGTTATTGCAAAGGTGAAAAATAAAAAACAAAAAATCTAATAAAATTTATCTTTAAACATTTTAGCGCTTTGTGGATTATTTCAGGACCGTGTTTCTCCAGCCTGTAGATTCTGTAGCAATCTGAAAATAACTGTTTTCATTGGGATGCTTGTCCTAGACGTGTGTATATTATGCACTTTCCATTGGTTGCTATTTTCAGTCAAATGTAGCCCTATTGAAGCTGTCAACAGGTGCACCATTTTTTAGAAATGATCATAGAAGTAAGAGTCGAGTGACCAAAACAAGAAGGCTACATGGGTTTACATTATCATTTTACCCTGTTACTTGTGAAATGCAAACACAAGTTGCACAATGAAACTAAAGCACCAGGTTTTAGACCACAATAATTCACTGGAATGGTGTAGGGCTGCGGTCATCAATTCCAGTCCTGGGGGGCTAGAGCCCTGCACATTTTTGGGTTTCCCCTCATTTAACACACCTGATTCAACTCCATCTGCTAATTACCACACAGCTCTTCAGCTGAATCATTAATGGTGAAACGGGGAAAGAACTAAGGTACACAGGGCTCCGGCCCCCCAGGACTGGAGTTGATGACCCCTGGTGTAGGGCTTCCTTTTGAGGTCCATTCCGCATCAATTAGTCATGGGAATGACAGGAACACGTCCTGCACAGTGGTCCAGGGGGATTTCGAGCCTTTTCTCGTGCAGAACGGTGGCCAGGTTACTACATGATGTTGATGAAATCTTTCCCCCGCTAAACGTAAGTAGATCACCAGGGCTCCTGTCGTTTGCTTCGAGTGCAGTATGTTTAGTTATTCTTCTCCCGTCATTAGCGGTACATTTATCTGTGATAAGTGTCAGCTAGTTGTTA
>JABFDZ020000090.1:504809-517417 GCA_019775955.2 Pollimyrus isidori | reverse complement strand
GGGTGGTTTAATTTTTATTCCTTGGTAGTTATCACACTGGGCTTGTTTTTTCCCTGGTAATCGCTGCTTCCCCACGGTCCAACCCCCCCCCCCCCCCCCACCCTATCCATCCGCAGGTTGCCTCGAGCTTCTCCGTTCCTCCGCGATTCGCAAATTTTTCTTTTTATTGTTTTTCAGTACCGGCCAGAGCAATTTTCAAAATACACAGAGTAATACTAATAGCCTTATGCCTGTAGGAATGTCCCCGATGGCTTCTGCGGGCAGCCCGCGGAGTTACCAGCCCTAAGTCCACTGCACATTAAACATGAGTCGAAAGGTATGTTATTGATTATAATAAAGAAGTCATTCAAAGGGAGAAGACAGTGGTGAGCTTGGCAAGAATTATATCAGTGATTAGCATAAAAATATGTGTTGGAATCTACTGATTTACCAATAACAATAATGTAGAAAGTTAAAGAGCGATCGTTTATTTTAAATTTGTGGCGTGAATTGGCGACCCCTGGTAAACCAGCACAGAGAAAGGCCTATATAACCTGGTACTCCCAGGCAGTCTTCCATAGGGATTCTAACAGGCCTGACTTTGCTTAGCTTTTGAGATCAGGCTTATTCAGAGTGGCATAGCCATAAGCAAGAGAAGCTGCTCAAAGTAGCCCTTTTGTAGGCTATGCTAGCTGCAGACGTAACATACGGCAATCTCTGACTAGGATGAATGGTTTGTCCTTATAGTGCAGCTTGGCTTAGTTAGCTGGACAAATATCTCTTATAACAATGTTGCAATACGGCGGTGTGGATAACAATCTGTTTGTTTGCGTTATCTCTGAGTTCTTATGACCCTGCAAAGCACATAGAGATGGTGGAATAGGTCCGGTAGTCCTAGTTGGCTCTGTATAAGAAAGCACCATGATCCTGATGCACGGAGGAAAGCACCAATCAGGGGACTTTTCAGGCTCTGAATCTTGTTTCCCTTTATTATACCGACAGAACAGCTACAGCCATTTGGCTAGTTAAGGTTCTCTTTTTATTTTTTAGGTATAATTCTGCCTCCAAAAATGTTATGTAAAACACCTCTGGATTCCGCTCCTGGTTCCTCTCCCATGTCTGACTGGAGGTCCATCACATCTACATGAAGACGTTTCACTCTGCATGCAATGCTTACTTTTTTGTTCAGACATTTCCCTTCCCATTCCTCACACTTTCATAGGAAAGCACAGTGGCCAATGAGCTGATAGTGGCTTTGTGCTATGTTCATTTATACTCTGCAAAAGCAATCGCTATACAACAGAGTATGAAAATCAGAGTCACGATGCTGTTTTGTTATTTTTTTTTTATTGCTTACTGATTTATTGTAACATGTTTAGTCGAAATTATGGGAGGGACTATGGGAAGAAAAAGGTTTTTTTTCTGTTTGCAGTAGGACATCCAGCCATAGATTTTGTCAGCAACAATGTATGAATCCTGGAAGGTCAGGATCCAGCATAAAGCTTGACAGTAGAGAGAGGCAGAAGTTTTAAGGTGGTGAGCAGAGTA
This sequence comes from Pollimyrus isidori, assembly GCA_019775955.2. Lineage (NCBI taxonomy): Eukaryota > Metazoa > Chordata > Actinopteri > Osteoglossiformes > Mormyridae > Pollimyrus > Pollimyrus isidori. The sequence goes on along the minus strand of JABFDZ020000090.1, from coordinate 515,890 downwards.
GATGGTGTCTGGCTCTGTTGCTGCTGCTGTTAATGCTCTTATATAACTCCCCGCTTTTATAGACTAACATGCAGAGATTATTTTTGCAGTACGTTAGCATACATGTTTAATTAAGGAGTTTCAAATTCTACAGTAGAAAGTTTCCTGTGCGCAGAAGATGCGATGCAGTTATGCCCATGTTTACAGACCCCCAAAGGAGACAGAAACAGGCAGAAAAAGAAGAGGAGGAGAAGGAGTACACAAGAAGGCTCTGTGAGGTTCCCACATAAGCTACAAAATGTAACCCTCTGGAAGATAACGTGACCATCTATACAAATAGATCAATAAATAATGTATGTATGTGTGTGTTATGTGTGTATCACATTGTGTTTTTTTGACGTTGTGGGGACATTTTCCAGTCCCCAGAAGGGGAAACTCAATTTTATAAAAATCTGTAACTGCAATCAAAAAAGTAAAATGCAGATAAAATGCAGAAAATGTGTGTGCATTTGAATTTTTTATTATGATATTTTTTTCAGCATCTAATTGTCATTTGGATATCCTGGGTACAAATATGGTAACTTATTATACCTTAAGGTATAATACAAATATGGTAACTTATTATGCAAATATGGTAAGCCCTCCCTTAACTGTTACTCTGAAGGCTTTTGGCCTGCACAGATGTTTTATTTAAAGAAACAGTGCACAGTGATGGTTTGATACTAAATGTTAAATTCCAGTTAAAAGAGTAGAATTGGTGCTTTCAGGAGTGACCACATTGTTTTTTCCAGATAGCCGAATCCCCAGACAGCCGAGTCCACACCTTGCATGGTGACACCCTGGGAGCTGGGGATTAAGGATTTTGCTGAAGGACCGATAGATGTGCAAAGCTCAGGCTTGAAGCAGTGACCTTCTGATTACAGACAGAGGGGTTTAACACACTGAGCTACACACTACACCAAAGCAGCTCCACAATATATACACTGACTGGTCACTTTATTAGGTATACCTTGCTAGTACTAGTGTGGACCTACTTTTGCTTTCAGAACTTCCTTAATTCTTCGAGGCATAAATTCAACAAATTGCTTGTAACATTCCTCAGAGTCAAATGCATTAAGCATTTGCTGCTGATTTGTCAGCTGTACCTCTAGCATGCAAATCTCCTGTTCCACCACATCTCTCATAGGTTCTCTGTTGGATTGAGATCTAGTGACTGTGGAGACCATTTGAGTGCAGCGAATTCACTGTCATGTTCAAGAAACCCATCTGAGATGACATGAGCTTTATGACATGGCAAATTATCCTGCTGGAGTTAGCCATTAGAAGCTGAATACATTGTGGACATAAATGGATGGACATGGTCAGCAACAATACTCTGGTGGACTGTGGCATTTAAACAATGTTCCATTGGTATTAATGGTCCCAAAGTAAGTTCTGATGGAATACAATCTCTGCTGCATATCCTTGACACTGTAAAATTGAATCATTCACCAAGAACTCTGATGTAATCTGAGTCATAACAGTGACAGGAGATGGGACAGACGCTTCCTTTTTCCACCTTGCCTGGCATCTTCATCTTAGTTTTTCTCTTTTGCTGCCTTTTTTTATTTGTTTCTTCTCTTTTTATTGGACTACAGTTGCACAAAAGTGCGCTATAACAAAAGGTTGGGGAGAGAGGGGGGTTGGTTCATTTGGAAAACGTAAGCGTACATTTAGGAGGCGCCAAATCCCGATAAAACGCTCCGACCCCGGATTAAGTGATTTGGCTCTGGGTGAAGCAGGCAACCTAGTGAGGAGGACCGGAGGTTTACCTATGCTGTGTGGTATATTCTAAACCAGAGGCAGGGGTAGAGTGGAGAGTGCCGGCTATGGCATCGATTTTGATTAACGGTCAATGAGACTCCGCTTTAGATATTTGTGCTGTGGGGCTTGCGTGCAGTGACTGGTAAGCGGCGCTAGAGGGGGGGCCCGGCCGAGGGTACGGTATTCCGGCGCATGGCTGTGCTGCTACACGGCCAGCAGAGCGACCGCTCCTGGCCCGGCGAAGCGGTCATGTGACCGGCTCCATCGCCCTCCCCACCATGGCGGAGCTGGATGGTGATCCCGTCCTGTGAGCCGTGTTTTTGTTGCTTAAAGGACGATTTTGGGTTTTTGTTTTTTTTTTCCCCTGGATCTAAAGGATGACCGACCGAGGCGTGGACGTGTCGGCTCTGCCGAAGGAGATTAGAGATCTGCTGGCGGAGCTGGATCTGGAGCTGTCCGAAGGTGAGGTTACGAACGACGCCGCGATCGCACCGTTTACGGCCGGGGAGCTACAGCATCGCCGGCCGCTGATCGGAGCCGTTTGTGTGCGGAGGCGGTTGTGTATGTGTGCGTTAATTCGGGAATATATATATATATATATATATATATATATATATATATATACCCGATATATCTATAGATGTGTGTGTGTGTGTGTGTGTTTTTTTTTACAGTTATGTTTAAATGTGTGTTAATGGTGGTATCTCGACGTGTTCGTCTTTTATATAAGTGTGTTCCTACGTGTATGTATTTATGGGTGTGCAGTGGGTGTCTTTTAGACAGGAGTGGTGCTATGTAAGTGTGTTTTACATATGGAAGTGTATTTTCAAATGTGTGTTTAATCTTGTGGACTGCTGCAACTGAGGTCGTTTTCACAAGCAGACACACATACACACACACACACGGTGCCTAACCGTCGTTATTAAATATATATTTACATGCCTGGTCGTTTTTACACGCGTACATGCTCATGCTGTATGGCAATCCTATTTCTTTTGTGAACTATTAATACGTTTCTCTCTTTGTGAATTGTACTGTATTGCGCAGCAAACTTTATGCTTGACTGTCTGTATATAACCTTGTCTTTTGTGTGACACACGTACTGTCCATAAAGAGTCCCGTATATATGCATGTGTAGTTGGTTAGTAGGGAGGATAGATTTTTAAAGACCTACACGCATACTTAATACGTCTCCCTATGCAGGGTATGACTTTGCAAGAGTGACTTGTGTGCATTGCCTGTCTCGCTGGTGCTTCAAATTTATTCTGACATTCAGCTGAATTACCTGGTGACTAGTGAGACTTTGGAGATATCCTGTACTTGAGTTCAGTATCTTGTGTGTGGGGGTCCTTGTAGGGGCCTCTTCCTCTAACACAGAAGCATGCAGGATGGTATGGATTGTCTGCATGGACAGATTAATCTATTTGGCATTTTTATAACCATAACAGTAGAGGCTGGGGAGTTGAGTGAATTTGACTGATTTTAGTAAAATGTGTTGATAGTGTTCGTGTTAACTCATCAGTTATGTGGTGCTTTTGCATGTGGAGTGGGTTGTGGTTGGTTGGGAGGGGGGTAGTGTGTGAGGTACACAACACCAAAAAAAAATACCCACAATGCTCATTTCTGATGACCAAATCCAACCCACGTCTTCGGGACGCCACAAACTCTGCTGAGGTGACTCAGCCCATCTGTCTCAATTCAGCCTTGGAAGGATCCACATTTAATGTTTCTCTCTTAGTTCTGTTTATTTTATCCTATTCAGAAATTTTAGAATGTCTGTAGATGTAAAGTTATGAAAATAATCACTGGATCTTCAGTCATTCAGAGGATTTGTTTATCTGATCCGGAAGTGCTAGATACAGTGACATTTTAAAAGAGGCATTCAGAAAAGATTTAAGGGTTTTTCATTGATTTGCCATGTTCAGACTAATCATGTTGTAACAAATACAGTTCTTGTAAATATTACGCATTTACTGGGGAAGTCGTTGAGTAATAATCCTTTTTCTTCACCCAGATCAAGCTAGTCCGGTTTTACAGCACTTCTTAAGCATTGTGGGAGGAAAAACACATGGACTAGGAAAATCTACTTAAATTGATCTGGGATCAGATATATACAGATTTTGAAAAAACTAAGCTGGGGTCCGACTCATTCAGGCTCTGAAAAAACTGATCTGGGATCAGATTTATCTGAAACTCGTGACGCAGCAGTGCCCCCGTTTAAAGTTCATGTAATTATCCGGCACCAGATTTATTAGGCTGGGAAAGGCTCCAACACGGAATGCAGGTTACCTCTGTAGGTCATTTTGTCATTTGAGTGTTTGCTTTCTGCTCTGCCGGTATGAGCCAGATTTCACTGCGTCTGAGGTCTCTTGCAATGCTGTTGAATTTAGCTTAACTGTTCGTTTAACTGGGGATTTCCCGTAGCTTAGCATCAAGCTTTTGGCAGTGTCCCCCATCTTCCTCATGCCGATGTGGAGGTACTGCTGAGATGATGGGTTTCTCTGCCTGCCCTGTGGACCGCTGAAGATAAGACGGTTTGAGTTGCACAGAATACCCTGGGCCTGTGCCGCTCAGGCCTCTGAATGATCAGGAGGCTGTCTGGGTCCACTAGCTTATCTGGTTCTTTCCTCCAGGTGCAGCCTTTCTCCAACAGAGTGCTAGTTTTACTCAAACCTTCCCTGACAGCGCAGAGAAATTTAAAATGTGTCAACAATGCAAGTGTACAAGTTGTGTGATCACCAAGGTGTGGTGTTACAGCCAGTTCACCGAATAGCATCCATTTCCCTGGGAGAAATTTGCTCTCATTGTAAAACTTTAGCCGACATTGTTGGACGGATGATGGCATGGTAATTCAATCTATACATTTTATCCACCTCTTCGTTTATTATTTTTTTATCTTGGGTGTTTAAGGTATAATGTTGGCATCCAAGATAATTATTCCTGTTCTTATTGTGGTTGCCAACAACACTGAAATGTGTTACAAACATGGTTTCAGTCCTGACTTAAAATTGTATTGTTTTATCGGTTGTTACTACAGGCTTGAGATGCATGATATATCATTTAACATGTTGGTATCGGCTGGTGTTTATTGAAAATAGACATCGGTCTGGGTTCGATGTGTGAATCCTAGTCAATATTTTGTTCAGTGTTGACAGAACCAGATATAAAGATGTAATCACTAAAATAATTTAAATGATCGCACTGGACTAACAGCCATTTTCCATAGTGTAGGGCAGGGATTCAGTCGGCTCATTCACTGCTTGACCCTGGCTACAGTCTCCTTAGTCGGTCCAACTATGGCTTAGTCGGCTTCCATTTTATGATGCGATTGCTACACACATTCAGGAGATTTTAAGAAGTAACATCACCGACTTCAGTTTCAGTACAGTTTCAGTACAGGTTTGGAGAGTTCAGAGGTTAGCTGGTTATTGGTATTGGTACTATCACACAAAAAATATTTCGCTTATTGGTATCGGTCAGAATTTCCATATCGGGGCACCACTACTACAGACTGCTGCTGTGTTGCTATGGTAATGATATGTTGAGAGGGCTCAGTCAGTCTTAGTAACAGGGCCCTGTTTTGGGTTTTCTGATGACCCTGTTCCTCATTTCGGAGCTTGGGGAGGCTCTGAGGAGATATGGTGCACAGCCCACTGGGAACATCCCTGTTCTGTGTTTTTGTGTTCCCTGCCATTTTCTCACCATGCGCCTGGAAAGGATTCAGATGAGGGAAAAAAACATGTCCTGTTTATGAGTTGTGAGGGGGCTGCATTTTGGGTTGGGCGGGTGGGTGTTGTGCTCTCTTACGCAGAAGCCCAACTTTGCAGTGCCCTCTGCCTTTGCTGGAATACAATGGGAGCCATTGAGTTGATGAAAGCCACAGCGGCTGGAATTCAGGCCATCGAGCCGGAGCCGCGCGGGGGGGAGTTGTGCCGCTTCCAGCAAGAGCCACGTGTGCGTCTGGGAGGGGTTTGCAACAGGGGTGGTGGGGGGGTTATCATGAGGTTCTGGGATCCCGACTCGGGAAGACCTGTAATCATGTCTGTGATTCTCATGACTGACCCACCTCTGCTTGGGAAAAATCTGCGTTACAATCACGCAAGAGGGGGCAGTACCGGCCCACTCCCATTCTGACTTTGGTATTCCTTCAGAGGTCATGGGATCTCCCTGGATGACAAACTGATAACCAGCTGAAGAGGACGCACTCCTGAGGAATGTTCTTCATCGCTTTGTGTAATTAGTACGTTATATAACCTCTTTAATCAGGTAGCGCTTGCTGTGATCAGCGTGAGTGTGTAGTGCTGCTGTTCTGGCATCGTGGCAGTGGATGTTTGCCGGCTGGTCTCCCTGCTGGGGCTGGTCTCCCGTGGAAACGTGACTGTTGTGTTGCGTAATGGTGGGTGTGAGTTCTTTCTTAATGCCTCTGTCTCGGGGCCCCCCCCCAGGGGTCGGGGCCCGCTGGATCTGCATGTGCTTGTTTAGCGCTGCTAGGCCTGGCCGGGGTTATTATCGTTAACGAAAACTAAACTTAAAAGAAACATTTCTGTAAACTGAAATAATGAGTCGTAAATTTAAAAACCTGCATTGACATGAAAACTATAAATATTGCTTCTGACATACAATAAAAACAAAAATCAAATACTTTCCTCTTTAGCTAAAGTAATGTTTTTTTTATTTTATCTTTAATAATACCTGGAACATATTTTGTGCACTGTGTAGTCATGTAGAATTCACAATTAGTATAGTCTATCCTTAGATGTAAAATGACTAAAACTGAAAGGAAAATATATTAAATCTAAATAGAAATTTGTCTTTAATAAAATTATGCTGAAACTAAAACTAAGATTTCAAATGAAAATTGAAAATAATATAAAAGTAATAACTAAATAAAAAAATCAAATCTATGACACCACCAGGCCTGGTCAGCTGCTGTTTGTACATGCATATGCTGAGATTATCATTGTGAGGACTCGCCATTAATGGTTATGGGCATAACCCTAACTATGATAACCCTAACCCTTACCTAGGTGTAATCTTAGCCATATGTATCCGAACAAAATACAGCACTTTTTGAATTTTAGCTATTTGATTGCATTCAAAAATGTTTAAATGTGGGCATTTGGTATTCCTTTTTCTGACTACTCGGACTTTAACCAATGTGCAGACACGCCACTCGCTTCTTCACATATCCTTGGCCACACGAATGTGAAGTGGATGGGCTGCAGGCCACACAGCTGTTAAGGCAATGTGGTCGGGATTGTGAAGGAGATCTTGGGGGGATTAAGGAACTCGAGTTTGGGCTCTTGAGTGAGTCCCTGGGATATGAGCACCTGAAATACTAACCTGAATTGCTTTGGTGAAACTTTCATCCAGGTGAAGGGGTTAATCTGTAGGTCAGATGCGCTAGGTATAGACGTGAATGTATCTGATTTAAATATGTCCATATGTGGACCAGCGTCATGGATCTAGTTTGAATATCTGATCTGATCATGGCGTTGTGATGGCTGTCTGACCAGTATTGTCACCCAGTATTGATTTATCACTGGGGCCTAGAAACCGTAGCAGTTCTGGTCAACGCTGGATCTGGCAGCTGCTTCCGTCCTGTGTGACTTTCGGATGTGTGCCGTGTCCCTCGCGCTCCTCGTGTGTCCGCTTTGGCCGCGGGCTCTGTCCTGTGTGTCATTGGCGTGTTCCTCCTGTTGTCCGGCCCGTCACCTCATTGCAGGCTTCTCCCCTGACAGTCAGCATTCCTGCGGCGCCATACATCATGCTGACCTCGAGGAGACGGACCCAGAAAGGCGGGTGGGGGCAAACTCACTTTCTCCTGGGTTTCCCCTGCTGGTGAAGGTCCGCCACCCTGTAGCCCAGTTCTTCCTGATACGGTGATGCGGCCTCCTCTAGCAGCCTGTATGTGAAGCATCCTTTCAGTGCTTACCCCACTTGCCTGTGTATGCTTGTCCTGTGCTGTTAAGGATTCTCATTGTCTTAATGCAGACTTGCACGTCTCTGTCATGACATTCGGATGACTCTGCATCCTTTTCGGCTAGTGGGGCCTCCCCTTTCCTTGGAGGATCCCTCAGCTATTGCTGCTCTTTGTGTGTTCCGGGTGTTTCCCAAATGGCCCCAGCACTTTTGTGTCCATACCCTGGCTCAGTGAACACAGACACTACCCTGTTAAGGCCTGTCTGAGAGGAGGGCATCCGTTCTTGGCCAAAATGGGAGATTGAGAAAGAAGTTTCCTGCTTTTAATCGACAGAATAAGTGCAACGGTAATGTTTGCCTGACTGCTCAGCTAGCTGGTTTGAATATACTTGCAACAGTATAATGCTGGTTCTAATTTTGTCCTTTTCCCAGCTGTTGCCAGTGGAGGTTGGAGAGAAGAATCTAGATGGACCCCTCTGACTTGGGGAATTGTGGGAAATCGACAGAAAATTACTCATTAATGCATGATCAGAAGTGGAACATCACTGTGCCAAGAACAGAAACTGTAATGACATTTGTGTGTGCTTAATTTGGGTTTTCATACAGAAGTGAAAGTAATAAACTGTTTTATTAGCACTGTATCCAGATTGTGTTCTAAGCGGGTAAAGAAGCACACTGGTCTTTGTGTTTTATCTCGAAAACCTCCTTCAAAGTCTCCTTGCCAATGAACTGTAAAGAGGCTGATAAGGTTGTTTGTTTTAATGTTGCGCAGGTCCCGACCTGAATTATGAACACAAGTGAGGGTCTCTGTGAGGAAAGAACCCACCGAAGCCAGAGTATCAGTGCCAGGATGACTGGCTGGGCTGGGCTGGGCTGGGCTGGGGTGCTGTGGGGGAGCCGTTGGCACTCAGGTGCTGCAGTTAGAACCACACCTTTGGGTGAAGTTATATAGATCTTATGAGAAACTGAACATAAATGACTCTTCCAACCACACCTGGGAAGACTTTTGCTGGCGATGTCTGTGATTAGCTGGGACTGGTGACCTTAGGGGCATGGCTAGCAACCCTGTAATGTCATTTAATGTCACCTGGGAAACTGTGCCCCTCTTTTGTCGAATCCGTGAATGTTACCCCCCCACACGCATGTTCAAAGAAAAATTAAAAACAAGTTTCCTAGCTTCTTTGTTTGCTGCTCAGGTTTTTCATGCGTCGCACGAAAGGCGAATCCATTAGTTTCACGGGTGGGGGGGTGTGGGGAGGTGATTTTTATGAATGGGGAAGTGTTTTGTTCTTTTCGAATATGGAAGTGGGCAAAATGAGGTTCTGTTAATTCCTTGCTTAGATGACTCCTTTGAGGCCTGAATTTTCATCTGGTTATGTCATATCTACAGCCTGTGATTACAAATAAACTAGACTTCCTGCTTTTCATACTCTGTCTCAAACATTTGTGCTGTTCTGAGATGCACTGTGTTTTGTATCTGTAAGGCTTCTGGTCATTCAATTCAAAGCCACACTGTGGTCTCTCAGCTTTTGCCGGATAAATCCCGGTGTGTTCCAATCCCGGTGTGTTCCACTCCTGGTGTGTTCCTGTGGGATTTTCTTGCTGGGCTGCGTTCAATGTCTCCCAAACAGGAATGTGGCTTGTTTACAGGTTTTCTAAGAGAACTCCAAATGTAACGGGCATTTTTTGAGGTGCATTTATGACCTCAGGAACCCTCAGTAATTTAGTGCTGTATTGTTTACTGTATACTGTACAATGCATTGTAGATAAAAATTCTCATGTATTACTCATTATGCTCTGATTTCAGGTTAAATTTAAAGATGTTTTTCTTGCATGTACTGTGAAAGCATCTTCTGATTTCTCAGGTACAGTCATATACCTGTCCTAACGAGTTCCTAACATGGTCTAGGCAGTCATATACAGCCCTAATCTGGTTCTGGCAGTCATGCTGGTCCTGACAGCGATATAGAACCCTGACCGGGTCCTGACAGTTTTGTTTCTAGTTTACAAAAAGAGAGGCATTCTATGTTGTGTTGCAAGTTCCACTCTCGTAGTGAGACCTGTTGCGCTGATTTAATGGAAAGTTCCTCTGAAGACATAATTGATGTCCCGTGATTCACTTGTTGTTTATTTCCTGTGTTATAAATTGTTTCTGCTCTGTTTTGTCTTTGGGAAATAGTTATTGTGGAGAGTAAAATTAGCCAGTGATTTTTGTCCTGAAATCAACAGGTATTGTTCATTTAAGTTTCAGTTAATCACAGATATTCCCTGAAGGCACTGATCAGATGTCATTAAGCAACCTGTGCAGCCAGGATTCTTGACGTGTGCATGATCATCCTGTGGTGGGCGTACAGTCTGGCCCCTCCCATTTCCTTTGCTGAGTCAAAGTCAGGCTGTGAATCAGGGTGGTTTTGAGCAGATACAGATTTTCCATACCGGTGGTGTGGCTAAGCGTTTCATTATACTGTAGCTGTGACTGTGTGAAGGTCACTGGTTCAGATCTCCAGGTTGGAGGAATGATGTCATCAGTGGGCCCTTGAGCAAGACCCTTAACCTCTGACCGTTCTTTCTCGAAAAATATGTCACTTTGGATAAAGTGCTAATTAAATGTAAAAAATTCATGGCCTGGTTGTTACCTATTTATGTGGAAGTTGTTGACTCCCAGATCCCTACTAATGCAAGTTCCTGAATGCTTCTAAACAAGTGTGAATTTTATAATGTCACCTTTTCCCCAAAGTCGTGGTCCGTGTCATTTTTCTTGCCATTATACTTTAAGATTCTGCTAATTTTTTTGTTGCGTTGCCATGGAAAGCTCTCAGTGCCAGGGGCCCCAAGTCCGGAGGACAAGTCACCTCACCATCTGCTGTGGCACCCAGGGCGGGCGCCCGCGGGTCTGCAGCTCTGCTCGCCTGGCTAACTGCGGCCCAGCATTCAGGCCGGGGACACTAATCTGATTTTATGACGTGTTCCGTGATGCTGCTGTGTTTGGGCCCTGTGTCCCTGCCGTGACACCGTTCCACTGGCGTCCTGATCCATCTCTACTGAGGTTTACCGTGGTATTTCCTTACAGACATGCAGAAAGAAACACAGGGACATCTTAAAAAAACAACAACAGAAGAGAGAGCGTAATATAAAGATTGCAGGAAACGTGCAGGAAAATAATAGTTTCACAAATTTCATGTCATTATCATTGGACATACACAACAATATGTAAATATTTTACAGGGAACATGGTAAAGGCAGCTTTTTTATGTTCTTTAAAGAAAACCAGTTTGAGGTTGTTGTGCCCCCCCCCCCCCCCAAGGGGTTGGGGAGGGGGGTGTGGGGGTTTTGGGTGGGGGGGGGGAGGGGGGGGGAGGGGGGGGGGGGGGTGGGGG
>JABFDZ020000090.1:484255-496331 GCA_019775955.2 Pollimyrus isidori | reverse complement strand
CGCTTCTCCTCTCGCTCGCCCTCCCTGCCTCCTCTCCGATCCCCGTCTCGCCCCCCCCCCAGTGCGCCTCCCCCGACGAACCCCGCCCCGCCGTGTCCTCCTCCGTAACTCCCCTTACATACATGTAAATGTATGTGCAGACTTGTCTCCAATAGAGAGCCTCACTCCAGGCAGCTAAACAAAGGTTTGACTGAAGCAGCTTATCATTCTTTTGCCTTGTTGCTCTGGGAAATCTAAAACGGAGCAAACATTATATTCTTAAGTTTTTAATATCTTTTTTTAAATAAGACCATGCCCATACCCAACTGTAATAACGATTAAAGCGACCTGTTCTTTTAGTATTTGTGTTAAAGCGAGGTTTTCATTTTGTTACCGTTGTAGTATGAAGATTAATTTCACAAGATTAATCTATGGAATATCAATGAACACAAAAACATATGACGTAAACACAACTGTATTGTGGATTTTACAGCATTTCTGGGGGTCACAGACTCTGTTGCTGTGAGGATTACCTACAGTCTCGTTGTTTTGATGGGTTATATGCTAATGTGATTTTCCATTAAAAGGAGCTCGCCAGTTCCATTGATGATAGGACCTTTCTGAAACTATCTCGGACCATGAAATAGGACGGCGATTGACTTATAGCTCAGTGGAATCAATATTTTTTCTGCACCGCGAATGCAACATTTTCTTCACGTGTTTGCCGTTTGTGGGTGTGTACTCGGTCACCTCAGGCCACTTCTGATTGGTGAGCATGACTGTCACATAGAAAGCACGATTTGAGTTTGGAAAACTATTCTTACAACAGTTTTAAACCCTGGGTCCGACGTGCTGTATAATGTATGTCCTAAATCGTAACCTTTGCGATTTTGTAATCGCACTGTTTCAATTCGCGATTTCGATGTGAAAGCGATAAATGAGAGAGTGCCTCAAAAAAACACGAGGTGCCTACCGGTGTCTCCCAGTGATGACCTCAGCTGGTGTTCACTACTAACTCCTGGTCACAGCATTTGGTCACTTTCTGAAAGGGTAGGAGTGTGATGACGCACTGGACAGCCAGCAAACGGGCTGTGAGCGACAGGATAGGCTGTGCCATTGTGGAGGCTATCTGAGAGGATGGAGGGAGGGGCCATATGGGCGGGCGGGGCCCACATGGGGAGGGTTTGTCCTTTCGAAGAAGCTCGAAATGAGACCCATGATTCGGCTTGGTCTCCCAGTGTGTGGCTGGTGTGAGCGTCCCCCCAGTAGCCCCCCCAGAACTCTGTGCTTTTCCCTGGTGATGAAACGCTGAGGTTGTACCTGCTGTGCCAAAATAAGGAAGAAAGGAAGACAACTGGAGCTGAGCAGTCAGGAAATCTGGAAAATGTTCAAGTCGATAGAGAGAAGTTTAAGATTAGAAATGGATCATTTGTGTGGGAAAGTGTTGTTGCCTGTGGTTGGCTTTGAGAGCCTCTGACGTTATTCTTGGGGGGATGGGGGGATGTTACGGCTCACTGCTGCTCCCTGGTGTCCAACACCTGCATTAGTCTTATTAAACATGCATCTCCCTTTTGTCTGACCTTTCTCGTTGCAGCAGTGATACTCCCAGCTTATTTACTCTTTTAGGCACGAAACACTGGGAAGCTCTAGGAACCAGTCAAATGGGAAGTGGCTACCCAGTCCTCTAAGCAGCTTCAATGAGCCATTTTCCATTGCTTTTCAAAGATATTTCATAATGATGAGTTCCCAGCGAAGGGCTGCTTTACTTTCTGGTTTGTGGAAGGGGGTGGGTTCATCCCCCTGGGCCCTCAGCTCATGCCCACACCATCCTGTTGTTGCACCCCCCCCAATCTCCATGTCTCCCATATTCATGGGAACTTACCAAAACCCCCTTCCCACAGCAGCCTATGGAGTCCCAGCTCTTAGGTAGTGTGTCTCTCTAGCTTGGGGTCAAAGAAAGTATTTCACATGGGGAGGGGCAAAAGCTGATGGAAAGAACTCAGGAGGAAAGTTGGGGTGAAGCAGTGATCAGCTGTAGCCAGACAAATGAGTGGATCCCAACAGAACAGGACTGCAGCACATTCATCTTTATGGGGAAGGTAGCTGGTTTTCACACAGCCTATCTTACCCACCATAGGAAAGACAGCTGCGTATAAAGAGGTTTTTCTGGTCACAACACTGGCTGAGCCGGCCTTCCACTCCTCTGAAGGCCTTACTAAAGCGCCCAAAAGCGATGCCATCTCTCTGCCAACTACAGGACCTATGGCCTTTCAGAAGTCAACGCGGATCCTTAACCCGCTAAGCCAAGGGTGGCCAATCTTATCTGCGAAGGACTGGTGTATATGCAGGTTTTTGGGGTAATCTGTAGGTCAGGTGTTCAAATCCAGGTGTGAGGACTCCTCAGCCAATCAGTCCTCTAATTAGGGAGTTTCAACGAAAACCCTCATACACACTGGCATATAGGAAGGGGTCAGCTGTATGATTTGAGTCTTAATCCAAAATGACTTTAATGACTTTAACCCATTCATACTGCTGGATATTTCACTGGGGTGGCTTTACTCCAGGGGACAGTAGAGAGTCCGATTCTGGAACCCTTGATGCCTTAGCGCTGGGGCTCTTGGTACACAGGCCTGTGGACCCCATGGGGCCCGCTGGTAAATGTCTTGTTTTGTTTTAGGCCTTTAGTCTTGGTTTCCCAGTGCTGCTGCTGTACTGTGTGAAACTGTCACCCTTATTTTGCGTTGCCCAACTGACTGCAGTGTTTGCTCATTTTATCAGTGTGAGACTCAACCCCACCCAGATACTCAGGATTTTCCCTCCTAAAATGTGGATTAAGATTAGACTGGTTTTGTTACTGATGGCTCTCTTATCTCTTTGGGCCGTTCTCATGAGATGGTATTCTCTGAGACCAGTGGTGACATTTACCATCTCTCACACCACGCATTTGCGTGGGGTCCTCGAGGCCCCTTGTTGGACACAAACAGTCACTACACTAAATATTCAAAAAATATAACAGATGCTGAAGCAGGATGTTCTGCTAATCAGATAGATATGATCATCTCACTCTACTCACTAACAATTTATTTTGTTTTTAAAACAATTCAGGGGGGACTGCGGGGCCCCTGAAACAAGAAAATGGCCCCTGCCTGAGGCTGGCCTTGCTTGAGTCTCTTGCGCTGTGCAATCATCCTCAGAACCAGATCCTGGGCCACCACCTGAGCAGCAGCAGCCTGAAGCCAGTAGGGATGTGGACCCGACCACAGAGGCTACCCCAGTGCGGAAGTCAGCCGCTTCACTGGTGCCTTCCGCTCGCCGTCGACGATCTCATCGCAGTGGCGGCACCCGGGATGACCGCTATAGATCAGGTGAGCGCAGGAGTCTGTGGGGACATGAAGATCTGAGCCTGCATGCCCACTGTCAGAGCAATAAAACTCCTAATGATGCATATGCTCTCCAAAGATGGAAATAAACCTGGATCCTTCAAAGACCACGTGGCACTCGTGACACATGTAGAGGAAGGACCACAAATATAACTCTGGGGTCTGGATCAACATGTTATTCTCTGTTTCTTTATATATGCACAGTTTGCTCCAAAAGTCTTGACACACCTGCCTTTCATGCATTTCATTTGTGTCTGTTTTAGCAACGCTATTCAGCTTATAGTAAAAGACCTTGAGGCAATGAAGTAACACAAAGCAAATATTGAAGCAATCAAGAGAATTTTAGATTCTTCAATATAGCCCCCTTTGCTGTGATGACAACATTGCAGACTGTTGACATTATTTCAACCAGCTTCCAGATGTAGCCACCTGGAATGCTTCTCCAGTAGTCCTGAAGGAGTTTCCACAAGTTCTGGGCACAGGTTGGCTACCTCGCTCTTAGTCTTCTATCCAACTCATCCCAAACCAGCTCTGAAGGGTTTTGGTCTGGGGATCATGTGCTCCAGGTCATCTGTCAAAGCTTTCCATCTCTATCATTGTTCACAAGATGATACTTACTACATCATCTTGGGGTACGTTTAGATTCATTGTCATCTTGAAAAACAAATGATTTTCAGTAGTTGTGTCCAGACATTAGATTGTTAGTGTGTGTGTGTGTGTGTGTGTGTGTGCATGACATTGAGGGGATCTTGATTAAAATCTTTTGTTTTGAAGTTGTGGGGACCATTTTTTCCAGTCCCCATAAGGGGGAAGCTAAATTAAAAAGAAAAAACGTGAAACGGCGAAAGTCTTGCTTTGAATGCTTAAGGTTAGGGCTTGGTGGGGTTAAGGGTGTCATTGTTGGGATTATGGTTTTCCCCACAGAAATGAATGGATGGTCCCCACAAAGACATGATTACTCGTGCGTGTGTGTGTGTGTGTGTGTGTGTGTGTGTGTGTGTCCACCCATCCATCTTCCAAACACTTGTCCTGGTCAGGATTATGGAATGAAATGTATATTTTTAAGCGTTCAAACATCGTCATCCTTTATGTTTGAAGCTGCGAAGTGTCATGTTTGTATTTTCCATTGTCATAAAGAGAGGAAATGGTTGTCATCTGAAGATGAATCATTATTAGTAGTGTTATTAGTGCATTGTTAGTATTAGTAATATGAGTACTACTAGTATTCACATTCTTGGTATTGTTAGTTTTATTGGGATTTGCATTGTTACTATTATTAGGGGTCCAAGCAGAGAATATACTGAATCCCTGTTGGTTTTTAGCATTGATATTATTATTGCTATTGGTATTGCCATCGGTAGTATTATTAGTACTATTAATACTGGCATTGTTATCATTATTAGTGTGAGTTCTTAGCACTATTGGTATTGGCATTGTTTATTTTTAGTATGAGTATTCTTAGCACTGTTGGCATTGGTATTCTTGGTATGAGTATTCTGAGCAGTATTAGCACATTGTTCATGTTGCAAGTATTGTGCCCGTTTGTGTCGTCGCGTCTGCATATCACCACCATCCCTGGTCATTAGGAGACTGTAACCCATGTGTTGTTGAGCTCAGCTCGTTAACCCGTGCAGTCGGATGCACAGATAGATCAGGGAGCTGAACTGAGAGCAGCGGACACGGCACCGCGAGAAGAAACTGGCGGAGAACAATAAAGCCAGCGTGGGGAGGTGGGGGAGTAAGGGGGGAAGGAGGGGCGGAGAGGAGAGGAGAGGAGCGAGGCTGCTCAGTCCCCTCCCTCGCTCTTCCCTCCTCCCTGGGCGAGGTGCAGACAGCTCACGCGTCTCCTGCAGCCGGCTCTCTCCTGCCGTCTCCTCCCTGTCTGCCTGACCCTCGCATCATTCATCCCGCTTCTGAAGGGTGGAGGATCGGCACGGGACGGGGCCGCCTGCCGCTGGCACACCCCTCCTTCCTCGTTAAGCGTTTTGCATGAGCATCGTGACCTCGGCCCCTGGCGTGCTGCAGGAGGAGCAGGAGGAGGGTTCTCCTCCATTGTGTGGGAGCAGCATGCGTGAATAGCGGTCGCGGATAGACGAGGGGCGCTGACGGCGCCGCGTGTTGCCAGGGAGAGCAGGCCTGCGATGGGCCAGCCGGCACGCCCCTGCTGCCGGTACTGAGAGCGAGAAGAGCGGCATGGCGGACGATGAGGATCCCGCCGATGCCCCATGCGCGGCTTTGTCCGTGGAGCATGAGGCACTGCTGGGAGGAGCCCTGCCAGACGGTAGCTGCCGCCCGCCTTGTGTGCCACCTGATTGTCCGGCGGATCCTCTCCCTTTAAATGCCGCCGCGTGAGGATAATGAGCAGCAGATATGTTATCGCTCCTCCTTGGGGACAGTGAGGCAGCCGCGAGACTCGCATATCATTTACATTTACAGCATTTGGTACATGCATATCATTCTCTCATGTCTGCTTGCTGTCTTGCTGAGGCCACCCTGTACTGGATAAGCACTGATGGATTGATGGACGGATGGACGCACGCGGGGATAGATGGATAGTGTGATTTAATTTCTGAGTCACCTGTTATTCTGCTTCTTCATTTTGTTTTCTGCCTCCTTTTTCCCATTCCTTTCTTTTCTGTACCCTCATCCACCCTTCTCACCTTCCTCCTTTTTCCCCATTCCTTTCTTTCCTGTTCCCTCACCCCCTACCCACCTTCCATGCTCCCATCCTCTTTTTTTCCCCCATTCCTTTCTTTCCTGTTCTCCAATTCCCTATTCCCGACATCTTCTCTCCTACCCTCTTTATCCGTATTCCTTTACCGTTCTCTTATCCTCCCTTCCCACCTTCTCGTTGCCCATCATCCTCGTTCCCCTTCCTTTCCCTCCTGTTCCTCTTCCCCCCCATCTCCCGATGCACCGCCCCTCCTCAGACGTGCATACCGAGGCGGTGCAGGCCGCGCTGGCCCAGCACAGGGAGCAGAAGATGGCCCTTCCCATGCCCACAAAGCGGCGCTCAACCTACGTTCAGTCTCCTGCAGGCAGCTGTACCCCTCCAGGTAGGCCTGTGTGGCGCCCTCCGGTGGATGGCACAGGGTGATTCATATGCATGTGTGCGTGTGCGTACACTGCTGTATTGTGTAGTTAATTTGCACTCCCAACAAACGTCTTATTAAATGGATTTTGTACTGTTATCTGTAAATGTTTCTCATTAATATTTAGAGGTTTTTATAAATTAATATCTCATTAAAGCAGCCAAACATGTGTTTCCCTTGCATCCATATAGAGTCCCGGTGGATGTTTCATTCTGGCCTTTTCCCCGACGCCAGTAATAGTGCAATTCAGTCTTTAACACACCTGTTATTCAGCTCCTGATAACATCAGGCCATCAGCACGGTCAGGAATGAAGGTTGGGGCTGAAGGTCTCCACCTTCAGCAAACAGTGTGAAACGTTTGGGAAATTCCAGATCGTTCGTTATATTGTGTCTTACCGCTTGCCGTAAGTCTCGCTTCAAGGCAGATGAACTCACATGTCGATATAGCAGAAGTGACTGAGAGCTTATTTCACTATCAGTATTTAATATTGTTATTAAGGTACTATAACCTTCTTATTTATAGCTTCTTATTATGTATTAATTTGTGTAATCCAGGAGCTGTTGGGGTGCTCAGATCTAACTGACAGCTTTCCTGGAAATGTACAGATGTCACATTTACATTTTCTGCTACGTGTGGAAATGAAAACCGCCTATAAATAGCCTGAGCCAGAGCTGCTGCCTTACCCATTGGCTGTGAATAGACACGTTTGATAAGTGCCGGTGGAGGACCTGACTGTAACAATGCTTTGGAATAGAGCTGGAGAGATTCCGGCGAGATTTTACAGACAAGATGATTGGCCAGATCCGGCAGCGGCCGCTGTAACCATGACACCGGTTCCCTTCAGAGGATGCCCCTCGGTGCTTGCTCAGTAGCGTTAATAACGCGTCATCTGTCCGCGCTCCGTTAGATACGTCATCGGCATCGGAGGACGAGGGCTCTTCCCCCCACCAGGCATCCGTGGGCGGGGCTATGGGACAGAACCTGCAGAGCCCCGATTCCTGGATCAATCGCTCTCTACAGGGATCCTCTACCTCATCCTCTGCCTCCTCCACGTTATCACATGGTGAGGGAAAACCACAGCCAACTGTCATGGCTGACGTTGTGGTTCATACTCGCCCAGGTGAGTCTGTTACGTCCTGTGCAGGTTCTGTGTCCACTCTGTGTCCTTTAATTCCAAAGTAAATTAAATCAACACAGTCTTGATTCAAATGATCTTACCATAAAGAAACACTGAAGCATTTTTAAAAATTGCAAAAAGAAATTTGTAAAAGCATTTACAAGAATGTATAAAAAAAAACAGATGTCTGTGTATTTGTTACTTGTAAGCATTGCCATTTCGAAATTTCTGTCTGTGTTAAATGTTGAGGGAAGGAAAACTGATGTATCTTAATGGTCTGTGTCACTGCTGTAAGGTGAGCATCTGTGGGAAGGGGTCACCTGTAGCAATGCTGCCATCTAGAGCTGTGGAGGGCAAAGTGCTCATCCTGCGTTATCTGGGACAGATGTACTGCGGAGTGTCAGTAAAAATGCAGTGTATTACAAGTAATAATCAAAGGTGGGGGTTTCATTCTCAATCAGGAGGTTTTCAGTGAAGAGGCCGTCCCAGAGGAAAACTTTACGTAGCTGAAATTCCAGTTAATTTTAAAAGGTGAATTAGTGGAGTCAGTGGAATGCTGGGCGGGTTTCAGGCTTCTCCAGTTGGTCTGTACTTGCCATGTTTCTATTGCCTGGGATTTCATCCTATCCTTTGTGCTTTCCCTCCAGAGAGCAGCATTGTCCCCCCTGATGTGACGTCCTTTGCAGCACAGGACAGGGGCCCCAGAGTAGACCTGCCCCCCAACATGCCCGTGCGGGGCATGAGTCGGGAGCAAAGCCGCTCCAGCATGATGGACACAGCAGACGGTAGAGCCCAGTCCTCACTAAGCATGCTCTGTTAACCTCCATGGCAGTCCTCACTGAGCATGCTCTGTTAACCTCCATGCCAGTCCTCACTGAGCATGCTCCGTTAACCTCCATGCCAGTCCTCACTGAGCATGCTCCGTTAACCTCCATGCCAGTCCTCACTGAGCATGCTCTGTTAACCTCCATGCCAGTCCTCACTGAGCATGCTCCGTTAACCTCCATGCCAGTCCTCACTGAGCATGCTCTTTGTCTCCCCAGCTCTGCATGCCATATAATCCCATAATGCCCCTCGTGGTGATGTTAAGACCTCCAAAAGCCTCTTTTCTTGTTGTTTACCAGCTGAACTCCTTGCACCATTTTTTTTGTCCTGATGCGTAACTGAGCAACATCCCATTTTCAGCCTCATGTGCGTCTGACCCTGTGCCCCCCCCTCGCCCAGGTGTCCCCATCAGCAGGGTCTCCACCAAGATCCAGCAACTGCTGAACACGCTGAAGCGGCCCAAGCGGCCCCCTCTGCGGGAGTTCTTCCTGGACGACTCAGAGGAGATTGTGGAGGGTGAGTGGGGGGGTGGGGGTGGCTGCTGACTACGCCGAGCTCATTTGACCACCAGACAGGACATGATGGCCTGGCTATGAGGTATAATTAATCACCTGTGTCATAATGGCCACTGATTGTGTTTACAGTCAGGCAGATTACATTTTTGTTTTTATTGCATTTGAGGCTGAATCTACACTTTTAAAGGCTTTTGATACTTTTAACAGATAAAATAATTTTTTAAATATTACATTTCTAACCATTTTATTAATAACATGGGGACATGAGTTAAATCCGTGTGCCTCTTGAGGAAGGACTGAGGTAATGGTTGATGGCCGTTCATACCCGGGTGTAGGGTGTCACAAAAGCTTTGTGTTTTTCTGATTTAATATTCATTAAAATCTTGGCAGGTGCTCAGTTGGCTTCTCTTCCCTTTAGATGATTAAAAAAATGTCTTCTCCTCTTGTTTCTGTCCCCCCGCAGTGCCCCAGCCGGACCCCAACACCCCACGGCCAGAGGGCCGTCAGATGATTCCCGTGAAGGGAGAGCCTCTGGGCGTGGTTAGTAACTGGCCCCCGGCCCTCCAGGCAGCCCTGGCTAGGTGGGGGGCCACTCAGGCCAAGAGCCCGGCCCTCACGACCCTGGACATCACAGGAAAGCCTTTGTACACCCTGACCTATGGTGAAGGACCTCTTCATGGCCTCTTTAGTTTATGAGTTTGTGTGAAGATATGTTTGAGTAAACGGCTAACTGTGAGGCTGTGGTGGGCCCCCCCCAGGTAAACTGTGGACCCGCAGCGTGAAGCTGGCATACACACTTCTCAACAAGCTGGGCACTAAGACAGAGCCGGTGCTGAAACCTGGCGATCGGGTGAGGAACCGAATGGCCACTGATGTTACTTGTGGGAGGAGAGGAGAGATTCTTTTTAAGAGCTCGGATTTCTGTGTGTTACTTCAGTAGAGTTAGGGTTCTGTCGCACGTCTGGGCAAAGTGATGTTCCCTCAAAAGATCCTTGATCCCTTGTGACTGAATATTAATTGCAAATTACTTGTTTTTTTTTTTTTTTTACTTCTTCTCTGTATTCTTATTTCCAGCATTCTGCCTTTTTCCCTGTAAACTGTGAAAAAGATACAAGTAGAACTAATAATTTAATTCCTGCAAAGCATGTGGAGCTAGAAAACAGCAGGTGTACTAGACTGTGCCAGAAAGGGGAGCATGAAATGATAGGATGGCAGGTTTTGAGCTCTGCTGTGTATTTGTTGACCAGGTGGCCCTGGTGTTCCCTAACAACGACCCTGGGATGTTTTGTGTGGCTTTCTATGGCTGCCTGCTGGCGGAGGTCATTCCAGTGCCAATAGAAGTGCCATTGTCTCGCAAGGTAGGGGAAACCTCGGGCTCCATGCCAGGCCAGCCCCCCAGTCCATGTAGCGATGTTTAATTCAGTCTCTGACAGTTAAAGACAGGCACTTGGAATAGCTGGTGTTCAGATAATTCTTCATGCTGTAGCCCCCTCTCTATCAGGCAGTGCATGTTTCTTTGCATTGAGGTTCTTTCTGTACCCTTTGCCAGTATAGATTTATCAGGTTGTGGAGGTTTTGTGTATACCCGGTTCTCTGTTCCAAGTTTTACTTCCTGAAGCTTTACTTTGGTATTTTTCCCTCTCCCAGGATGCAGGAAGCCAACAGATTGGTTTTCTGCTGGGCAGCTGTGGGGTCAGCCTGGCCCTCACCAGTGAGGTGTGCCTCAAGGGGCTGCCCAAGACCCCCAATGGCGAGATAATGCAGTTCAAAGGTCTGCAGTCATGTGTACTGATGAACTTCTACTTGAGTCTCAGCCCTGATTGGTGCTGAACTTTTGCTCAAATCACAGCTGTGATTAGTGGTAAATTTCTGTTTGAGTCACGGTTGTGATTGGTGATGAAGTTCTGCTTGAGTCACAGCTGTGTTTTAGCAGCTCTTTGCAGGTTGGTTATTCTCAAGACCAATTCTGATGCCTTCAGAACAGCTCATGGTGAGACTTTTTGTCTTCTGTGTTTTGTAAGGTTGGCCACGGCTGAAGTGGGTGGTAACCGACTCCAAGTACCTGACAAAGCCCTCCAAAGACTGGCAGCCTCACATTCCGACTGCCAACAATGACATCGCCTACATCGAGGTGAGCCCTGTTCTCAGATTAATGGCTTGCATGTCCCTGCCTGCTCCCACGTCTATGCCACTGTGAGTCAGTGTGTGTATATAATAACTCGACCCTCTTTGCATCCTGCTCGCAGTACAAAGCCAGCAAGGAGGGCACAGTGATGGGCGTGGCCGTGTCCAAGCTAGCCATGCTGACCCACTGCCAAGCCCTGACACAGGCCTGCAACTACATCGAGGGTGAGTCCCTGGCAGTGGCTGTGACATCAGCACTCGGCAGAGGGTTAGGGATGCTGCTGCTCACCGTAACCCCTCACCAGATGGGTCTCACTGCCGATTGGACGTTCAGGGAACGGTGCACAGTAAACCGAGTGCTCTTAAAGCTGGCCTTTTTCTCTCCTCCTCTTTTCCCAATAATTATTGTGACTCGCTCAGATGTTTAACTTGCCCCTCTGGGCCGGGTGTGTTCCTGCCTCTCTGTCCTGTTTCACTTCCATGTAGTATGGAGCCATGATGTCTAAAAGTGGGGAAGCTGCAGAGTTTTACCTGAATGAGGCTGCTTCAGAGCAGCTCCCCCCAAAGACACCACACAGTCATTAGGGACATTCAAAATCAATTAAACGCACTCCCTGGTGTGAAGCAAATATCATGCATTTTCATTCAAACAAAGATGTGGGGAGTGCTCCGTTAGTGCTCCGTTAGTGCTCCGTTAGTGCTCCGTTAGTGCTCCGTTAGTGCTCCGATGTTTTGGGTCAGGAATTGCTTCATTGATGTTTGGAGCTCTGTTTAGACTGTGCATGTGCATTCTGCTGTTTGACCTGAGTAAGTGCTGATGATTATGTTTTTAATAAAAAGTTGCACTGTGTTCACTGTGTTCCCAGGGGAGACACTGATCAATGTGCTAGACTTTAAGAAGGACATGGGCTTGTGGCACGGCGTCCTCACGGTAAGCCCGACTTCAGCCCTCCCTGCCGGCCGCTCCTGTCGTGGTGAAGCGCGTCTCACTCGGGGGGGGGGGGGGGGGGGGGGGGGGGGGGGGGGGGGGGGGGGGGGGGGGG
>JABFDZ020000090.1:451887-472084 GCA_019775955.2 Pollimyrus isidori | reverse complement strand
CAAACCATTGCTTACTGTGTACTTTTGTAATGTTTCTGCAAGTGTTCCAAACTGCATTTTGCAATGTCTATACTTTGTCAGATTACAAATTTAACATAATTTGACATATTTACAATATGCATTAAAATTAAGGTGAATGTAATGCCAAAACAAATATGACATATAAACTTAATTCATGGCAAATAAATTATGATATTGAAAGAAATGTGTGATCATGCCCCACTCAGTGAAAGTGTGTTCCCTACCCCAACTCTGGTCCTGGAGAGCTACTATCTAGGAAGTTTTCTATCCTACCTGGCTTCTGATGAGCCTCAACTGCTCCTGGGATTTACCTGAGAACAGGTGTGGCTCATCAGAAACTGGGTAGGATAGAAAACCTACTGGATAGTAGCTCTCCAGGACCGGAGTTGGAGACCCCTGCCCTAGACTCGGGAGGGATATGGTAGGAGAATTTTGAATAGGATTTCACAAACACAGACTATTCAGGGGCACTTGAAGTGCCAATGAGCTGAACCAACAACAGTTTGAAAAGTACTGCACGTCTTGGTGAAGGAAAAATGAGCAAAAATTTTGTGCACTTTGAAGCGAAACATCAGCTTTAGGAAGGAAGGTGGCGCCTAGTCACTCTTATAATGAGAGAACGCTGTGTGAAATGAGTAAAGTGTATCTTGTCTCTCTCGTTAGTCAATTGTAAGAACTTTGAATCTGGTGAAGTTATTGAGTAACAGAGCAGAGCAGTAAAGGAAGAGAATTGTTCAGGTGTGGCCTTTATTTCCTTAGAACGTCATGACGCTTTGTTTGTGGTGGGATCCCTGGACGAGACCCTGGAGCTGAGAGGGTTACGCTACCACCCAGTGGACATTGAGACGTCGGTGTCGCGCGCTCACCGCAGCATCGGCGAGAGGTGACGTCTGCATGCATCCCTCTCCTACGAACCAGCCTCTCCTTCACCACGCCTCGGTGATGATAAGGATGACTCTCTCTCTCTCCCTTCTTCCCTCAGTGCCGTCTTCACATGGACCAATCTCCTGGTGGTGGTGTCAGAACTCTGTGGCTCTGAGCAAGACGCGCTGGACCTGGTGCCACTAGTGACCAACGTGGTTCTGGAAGAGCACCACCTGGTGGTGGGGGTGGTGGTCATTGTGGACCCTGGTGTCATCCCCATCAACTCCCGGGGCGAGAAGCAGCGCATGCACCTGAGAGATTCCTTCCTGGCCGACCAGCTGGACCCCATCTACGTGGCCTACAACATGTGAAGTCCGACTGCGTGGGGACGCCTCTGGGCTTCTCTGGAAGGGGGTGCTCCATGGGGGGATTTTGGCAACCCCCCCACCCCAACCACCATTCCAAACACGGTCACGGTTGTTGTGGTCCCAGCATGTGTGCGTGCACACGCACATGTCTCCCCATCGGGTTCTGCACTCTCACCCCGCCGGCCCACGCACAGACCACCCTGCCCCCGCACTTGGGGGGGGTCCTCGTAGGTGGAGAATGCAGATGGGCCTTGGAAAGGGGGAGTAGTGGGGGAGTCAGCTTGCATTTCTGTTCATAGAGAGATGAGTGGCATGGCTCCCTCACTCATCCCTCCAACTTCGGCAATCCCACATACATCCTGAACAGTCTATTTCACATTTGCTATTTAGCATCGCTCACTTCTGTATCACTTCCGCCTTCTTTCCCCTAAATGCCCACTTCGTTTTGGTCCCTTTAAGGAAAAAGGCCAAAGGAATGAAAGTGAGACCGCTTTCCCAGTCACCGTCGGCCATAGCGTCTTCATTGAGGCCCAGTCAGGCTCCTGGCCTGTCGTTACTTTTCGGACCCTTTTCGGCCAGCCGTGACGGCCTGCTTCCGTGTGCCTATAAGCACACACAAGCTCGTTCTGTGGATTCTTCGAGAGGGAGGCGAACCGAGGACTTTTTAAAAGGAATCTTGACGTGTGAAGAGAGCCCGCGTCATCATCCTTATGATCCTGAACATGGACATTAGTCATTCAGGTGTCACACTACACAGACTCAGGCGGACTAACTTGCAAAACTGTCTTTTTATGTAAGTGCGTGTAATCTGTGTCGTCCCAATCGTTGTCTGACGGATGGAGCGGTCGATCCACACTGTGTGTGAGTGAGTAAGGCAGCGGTCGAAACTCACGCAAAGTCAAGTTCATCAGGAGATGAGGAGAGAACCTTGCCTTACCGAAAGTGTGGATGTACTGTTATGTTTCCCTTTTTTCCCCCCTTGCATTTATGTTGAGCTTATTTCTCTGGTGGGGGGAGTCTTATCTGCAAGATTCAGTTAAGTGAAATGGAGTCGAGGGTTGCAAAGTAGTATAATTACAAGTGTGAATATTACATATTTTTAGTCAGACACTGCAGTTACTTAGTTGTTTTTAACTTGTACATCTTACTGTTGCGCAAACATTACTTGACTGACCTTATACTTGACCGCAATTATTTGGATGACTGACCTATTTGTGAATAACCTGTTTGGGAGGAGGAAGGACCATAAGAATGATTGGTGTGAGTGAAAACACTGTAGTAAACAACAACAACAAAAACAGGCATTTGGTGATACCCCAAAGGGGTGTAGCTGCAGAGTAAGTTCTGTGATCGATGTATGCACTTTATTCACACTTTGGAGGATAAATACCTGAACCTTTAGCAAAGACCTATTGGACTAAGTGGGAAATAAATTAAAAGGTTCCTCATCAGTGCCACGGAGAGAACTTTCAAGGGTTAGGTGCTTAGCTGCTTGTCCTCCTCATTAAATTTGACTTTGCCTGTGATCAGTACATTTAACTGACTAGGAGGGCAATTGGAACTTCAAATGTGGGGCAAAGGGGCAGGTGTTCAGGCACCCTTACCTCCCCTGACACCGATAGTTGGTCTATAACCTACCTGACCAGAGCACAGGACAGCTGTGGTGTCATGGAAACCCTTCAGTTGAAATCTAAATCACCTGGATGCCACATCCTCCAAGCTGTCTTCTCCGTCTATTGTAGTTTAAGGCAAACATAGGGAATAGATGCTTGTAACTGAACCCAGAAATTGTGAAAATTAAATAACAAGGCACAGGACAGCGTTTACAGACCACTATCATCGCTTTCAGGTAGAAATACTTTTTTTTTTTTAAATATCACTCATGATTATTTGTCCTGATGGTAATAATGTAAAATACCACTTTGATCCCACTGTACACATCATAAAATTGAGATTGTTTTACTGTATTGCTCTAAAAATTTAAAGCACTTTACTAGTCAGAACACTAACTCCCTTTGGTTCCTGTGACACAATATGGTTTTGTACTGAAACTCAGTCTCACAAACCGGTCTTTTTTATGTTGCTTATTTACAAATAAGGCATCTTCAGTGATTATAGACATAAAACGTATCTGACACTACATTTTGCATGGATGCTAAAGCAAAGTCCATAGTATGGCTTTAATTTATAAATTTAATATACTTTGATTGCTGGTGGCAAAATGGGGGGGCAGTTTCAGTCGTCTGGGCAAGTGGGACAGGTGTCAGTCAATCTCAGCTGACCCCCCCCTCCCCCAGAGACTGATCCTTTGAAATAATTTGGTAGCAAAAATAAGAGATTGGTATGACTAACATAAGTCGCAATTTCAAATAAAACTTAAAACCCAAAGAAACATTGGAAAATCCATTATGAACATGTAACCAGCACCATTGCGATTGTAGGGTGTCGGTGCCTTATTATATATTGAATAAATATTTGAATTTCATGAATTACTGAACATATACCATTATCATGTAGTTTTATTTGTTTTCGCATCACTTTCACATTTCTGCATTACTGAGAATATTTAATTGTGTAATTGGACTGGTCTTTTACTTTAATCTGTATAGGACACTGGAGAAACACCTTCATTTGTTTACTTGGTGCTTTTGACGGTCTTCAACACTCCTTCGTCCAAGCATAAGCACTCATTGTTCTGAAGAAGAGAGATCTGAAGTGAGTTTATTTTTTGTTGGATATGGTGCTTCTCCTAAGTCCATGCATCAAGTGTCTCCTCTGGGGAGCAAACTGTGTTGTGTGGTTAATCGTCAAGAATTTGTTTGGTCCGGCAGGTCCTTCAGGGACAATGTCTGCTGCGAACAGGAATTCCCTTGGTGTGAGTAATGGATACAGCTTGAGAACAAGGAGACCCTGTGGAATTATGCTTGGAAAGGGATATTTGGGCTCAGGTCAAACCCAGTGCAAAAAAGGGGGATTCCTCTGTCAGGAGTCAGTAAATTGCCAAACTGTGCCATCTTTTGGCTAGATAATATTTTTCGTTTGATCTCACCTTCAATGCCTATATCTAAAGACAATACAAGCTGGTCTGCTAATCACACATACAGCCTAATTTTTTGTTTTGAATGTGAAAGCCCTATAATCAACCAGAAGAAGAGGAAAGAGCCAAAAGGACTATGGTGGTATATTATTTCTATTATGTATAATTATTTTTGAATGACTCAAAATAGTGTGTGATGTAATGATTGGCAACATGCCATACTAAACCCTCTCCAACAGTGGGTGCTCTTGCTTGAACAGCTGTTTTGTTCAACCACAGGCTGTAATTAACCATTTATGTTTTTGCAGAATTTAAACTTGTCTTCTTTCCATAGTTTCAAACAGGTGAAAACATAGAAAATGCTGTTGATATTTCTGATATCCACTGAAACTCAGTAACAACTCTTCTGGGTTCAAGGGAAAACTGTAGACATTGTAGACTGTATAGGTGCTTGTTTTTCCTTTCCTTATTTAAGAAAAGATATGTTGTATGTGTATGCATTTGTCATGTAAAATAGTCTATATTGAATAATTAAGAATATTTAGAGAGATGTTTAAGATTGTGGGACGTCTTTACCTTTTAGCAGTGTAGGGTTCTTTTAACGTTCCTATTTGAGCTTTGAGTATAAATTCAAGTTCACAGGTTTGTTTTACCATGATGTACAGACTCGCAAATGCTGAACTGCACAACCCCTGTAATTTCTGGGTGCTTCTCGCCTGGTCATTCTGTTTCAGACTAGACCCGGGCCTAATTTTTTGTCTTATCTTTCACCTTTACATTACCATCATTCCATGTTAGGAGTTGAGGGTGTGCTCCAGATATTCTGGGATGGTTTTAGCTTGACATAGACTGTGTGAGTTGCGGTCATGTGTTTTCCTGGAGTGTAAGGCTTTAGTCAGACATGGGGAAGGAGTTGGTGTGCCTTGGCTCCCAGACAAAGCACAAGTCCGATGCAATCTGAGCACAAGCAAGCGGATTGTGAATTTATTAGGAGCAATATCCAAGGACGGGAAGCTTCATTCTTATATGAATTTCTGAGCGTATCCATCAGCTGTAACAAAAAAAAAAACAAACAAAAAAACCCAGCAAGTCATTCCATGTACAAAAACAATATGTACAGTACACTGTGTGCAGTGCAGTTCAGTCAGAAACACCTACAGGAACTGCTGCAATGTCTCAGTGCAGCTTTTAACACTATGCAACAAATAACTGCAGTTGATTCCAGACGTCTTACACTGGTGAGCATGTTCGTGTAGCTAAAACAGTTTTGTGAATTAAAAACACAGGTGCATATGCTCTTTGGGTCAACAAGGGTCAGCTAATGTCAAGAAGCATGTGGTGTACACCACGCTGGAGGGAATAATGTTTGACCAGGAGAGCAGTATCATAAATCCCATGAATCTTTAATATACCTTGTAAACATGAAGGGTATGCATTGTTCCTATGCTGTGAACATTTTCTTTAACCTGGGTTAGTTCTGGTTCTGATGGTGATGGCAACAGTGTGGGTTTTAAGACTACTGCAGTGATAAGGAAGAGGTACACATGTAAACTTTAAGGCTTTGGAGCATTTTAGCTCTTGTTGAGAATTTTAGGGAAGTGTTTCATCATCTTTCTCTCCAACCAACCATCACTTTTTTCATTTTGTACATTGGTGATAACTGTTTTATATTTAAATGGCAAAAAAATAATAAAATAAAAAGCTTTTATTTTGCTGCAGTGCTGTGTTGTTATTGACATCTCTTTATGTCCAACTGGAAAATTAAAATTAATGTTCAAAAGTATGTCTTAACTAGAAAATGTGAAGTTTATTATTAATGTAAAGTTTAATACTTAATGAGGTATCTTTTATGAACTCCCTTCCCGGAGTCCAGAAATCATTAGCTGGGCACTCACATATCACCATGGTTTTCACTTGTACAGGTCTTAAACTTTTTTCTTGTTATTAGGTAGAGCCTGTATTGTCTGACATTGATAATCATCAATATCATGGTTTCACAATGCTGTTCCATGTAATAATATAATCACAATAATAAAAAAACCCTATTCTCAGAAATAGAATGTGAATACATTGAAATAAACAATATTAGTAAACAAATATTTATTTTCCAACAAATTTTACTGTTTACATACAAAATTCCCTTAAAATTATAAAAGGTTATTGATTTAAGTATTCAAAGAAACATAGCTCAAATGAACAAAACCATATAAAAATGTAACAATGTGCAAAACTGTATAATATTGCAAATATGTTAAAGGGCAAACATAAAATAAAGCAGGACAGAACTGACTGCAACTAGTATCTTCCTCTATTTTTGGTATCTTAGACACTTTTTTAAATTCTGCGGTAGAAAGAATCTAAACCAAACAAAAAACACTTATTAAATAAAACAAATGCCAAATCATAGTTAGATTTTTTTGTCCGGCGCAACAAAACGTCACCCCGCGTGACCATGTCACATGGCACAAAATCCTCGGGAGCAAGACG
The DNA here is from genome assembly GCA_019775955.2 of Pollimyrus isidori. Taxonomy (NCBI): domain Eukaryota; kingdom Metazoa; phylum Chordata; class Actinopteri; order Osteoglossiformes; family Mormyridae; genus Pollimyrus; species Pollimyrus isidori. The sequence continues at coordinate 465,307 of JABFDZ020000090.1, read as the reverse complement.
ACTTGAGACAGACCGTGCAGCACAAACTGGAGCAGTCTACTTGACGACACAATTTTGCCCTTATTGGGTAAAGATTTTTAGTCACACGCATGACGTTTGTAAACAGGTGTTCCGGGCAATTCGGTTTCCTTATGTTTCCCCTGTCGCGCGCTGATTTGTACACGGTTTCGCTGTTGTTTGCATGTCTTTTTACGAATCTCTTGAGGTGAACAAGTCATATATTTTAAAACATCACATGCCTTTTCGATGTTTTTACAGATATGAATGAAAGTATTTAATTCGGTGGACAGAGATATTTCTTGATGAAAACGGTATAGTATTGCTTATAAGACTATATTATGTGTGACGATCACATGTATTCACATGTAATAATGTACCTGAGTGATTTTCAGACATCTCACATACATATTTGCCTAAATATTAGGAGAAACATTATTTCCTTACATCTAGGACATTTGGTTCCCCTCGTTAAAACAGGCATACAGCAACTCTGGCCGCGGCACTAATAACAATACTGTATTCACATGTAATAATGTACCTGAGTAATTTTCTGACATTTCACATACATATCTGCTTTAATATTAGGGGAAACATCGGGAAACTGAATTGCCCGGAACACCTGGAATTTCTACGCAAAAGTGCGTAAAGCAGTGAGAACTGATTTTCAGTTCAGTTACCTGGTAAAATATAGTTTCAATAAATTACATAAATGCTCTAACAGTACACGTAAGTTAGTGGTTTATTTATTGTTAATTACTGTAATGCTTTATTTGTTCAATCGATCAGTATGTGAAGGAGGCATTCAAGTAAGAATTGCACTGTACTCTGTACATGACAATAAAAACTTTGAATCCTTGAAATACGTGTATTTTATTTTTTTCCTGGCAGCTATCTTTTTACCCAGAGCCACTATAAACAATAGTTTTATTCACTGCTAACAGTTTGTATCAGGAGTTGGTTATTGTAAAATAAGTAATGTGCATGCAGGTGATATTTGTATAGATTTATCAATACCCTTCTAGCACTGCTGCCATCGTAGTCAGGTCTCATAGACTACGAGAAGTAGAAGTTGTCCGACTTGGCTGCAGTCAGTTTATACTCCACTCCTCCAGCCGCCGCCACGTTGCACTCCACTTCGCGTCATGTGCCGACAGAACAAAGACCAATCGAACCCACCCATTGCTTCTTTAACGGAGGATGGGCAAAAATACAACGTCCTTGGTGATTGGCTGTTGTGCTGGCTTTCAGAAAACCTCTACTCGATTGTCCATCGATTTGTTGCCTCAGCGCATTCTCTAAAACGGAGCAAACTTGGTTGATCGAGTTTCATCGTATGTGCCATCGTGATACTCTTCGTTTATCAATAAAAAATCGAGATCGTTTTGTCGCCCATCAGTCTAATCATCGCCAAGTCCAAGAACCATATAGACAGAATACCTCCAGTAATCTTGTCTTCTGTCATAGTATTAAGGCTCTTCGATAACGTGTTCATTTTTACATTTACATTTACAGCATTTGGCAGACGCCCTTAGCCAGAGCGACTTACATAAGTGCTTTAAGATACTCCCTGAATTTTCCCGGTACTAGCTTGATAAACCAAGTCCATGAATACCAATCAAACTCTTGGGAAAGTGCAGTTTTTTTTTTTTAAAGGAAAAGTATAAACCAGAAGTGCTAGTTCAGGTATTTCTGGAAAAGATGTGTTTTAAGTCGTCGTTTGTATGCATTCAGTGACTCAGCTGTTCGGACATTTAGGGGAATTTTGATGACTGAATGCCTTAAACTTTCCTAAGAATTATACTACCTACTTTTCTTAAAGACACGATAATCTTCCATGCCCATATTTTTTCCATTTAAATAAAAAAATTCTAATATAATTCTATGCAATACTTGATTTAGATGCAAAATGGATTTACCGTATGATGGATTGACCTTGCAAATATTTAAGAATTAGCCAGTTATGGTTTGTATGCATTTAATTCCAACTAATATTAATAACCTCTGTCACAAAGGTGTGGGGTGACACAAGCCTGAACTGTTGACACAACGCAGGTTTGGTTCATGGATTCATTCTGTTTACACCCAATTCTGACCCTAACACCTGCATGTCACAGCTGAAACTTATTCATCAGACAAGGGGACATTTTTCCAGTCTTACAATGTCGCTTCAGCTTCCTGTTCATAGCCGATAGGAGTGGATGTGGTTTCCTGCTGTTGCAGCCCAACCACCTCAATGTTTGACGATTTGTACACTTACATATGCTTTTCTGTCTACCACGGTTGTAAAGACGTACTTTAAAATCACTTTAGTCTTCCTGCCAGCCGAAACCAGTCCATTTATTCACCTCTGCCCTCTCTCATCAACAATATGCTTCCCCGAACGCTACTACCGCTCATATGACTTTTTTTCAGCACTGTACTGTGTAAACTGTGCTGTGGGTAAAAATCTCAAGACATCAGCATTTTCTGAAATACTCAAACTACCTCATCTGGCAATAACAACCATTCTGATGCTTGATCTGACTATTAACATTAATAAATATTACCTTTCCAAAAATGCAGGACAAGCAAGAGACCACTCGAAAATGAACCACACCAATCAACCTCCTTTAATCTCCGCTGCAAAGAAAAGTGTGGCATAAAACACATCCTCCTACACTAGACCTCCACAGGCTTTTTAGGAGTGATACTTGCTGAGACAAATGTGCAGCGCGCCCACTCCACCTCACCTCCCCCTTCCCGTCTGCTTTCCGCCAATCGCAGAACACGTAACAAAAAAAACGTCACGCGTCCTCGCAGGGGAGGCGCGCAGCTTAGCCGCTTTCCCTTTGAAGGGAAAAAAAACCTTTTTATTTTTTATAGCTGGTAGATAAAAAAATACCTTAACCCATACTCACAAAAATATACACAACAAACGACGTCCTATCGGATAAACTTCAATCCTTGTTGTAATAGGAGCAAAGGCAGCGCCGAGAGCCTGTCAGTCCCGTGGAGAAGGTAACCGTCGCCGCCGCGCGTCCCGCTCGCTCCAGCTGTGACCTGTAATGGCGGCTGCCTCCCGGCTCTTTGTCGCTGTTGAAGGGGAAGGTGTGTTAATGGCTCCCCGTATCGCTGACGTGTGTTGACGCGGGCACTTGCGTGCCAGTGACTTGCTTTTGCGCCGCACGGAGCGAATTCGCTCGCCGAGGCGGGTTACAGTCGCTGGCTGTGCCGCAAAAGGTTGATTAGTTTGTGAGGCGCCGTTGGTTTGCTAGTGAGCTCGCCAGTTCGGCGTCCGGAACCGCTCCAGAGTAGACGGGATACCCTGCATAACCTTTAAGGCGTTAGCCAACTAGTTATGCACACTTTGCACCGCCGCGCTTTTGCTTTTTCTTGTGTTTTATAGCTCCCATTTTATGCTAGTTATTTGTTTAGAGTCAAGCTGTGCATCAACATTTAAAAGTAACCTGGAATTTAACCTGGATCGTATGGATTAAGCACAGTCGTTTTCATAATTGTTTAAATTGGTTTGTCAGGTTAGCTAACCTTATATCGTGGCAGCAGGCCTCTTTTTACCCTGTAAGATGTTTGGTATTTTCAAGAGGTTCCGTTTATCGATGGCGATGGTATCAGTGGCCGGGATAAAGATGTATTTAAATCACTTTTGGTGGGATTTGCATGTGTGCAGTCTACTTTAGAACACACAATATATGCACAATTGTATATTTTTCAAGTTTATCTTTTGGGTTTCCAACACACGTGTTACTTGTCATAACGTCAAGTCTTCTGTGTTATGCTGTGTGTTTTTTTTAAACTTGTCTTAGCTGTTATTGTTCGCCGTCAAAGTTTTTCAGTCGACACTTTTTTTTATTAGTATCTGTCGTCATGTTTCATATCAGAAGTAATGTAAAGAAATAAATGTGCTTGAATTTTTGTATTGCTAGATGTGAACAGAGGTGGGTCACCTTTATTTTGTACATACTGCTCTAATGATGTCAGATGTACTTACGCAAGATCATGTTATGTAAAACGTTATAATACATTTACTGGAGCAATATTGAATAGAATTGTCAATGTATCATTTCAACAGAATTCTGAACGATACATTGCGAAGGATTCATTTATTGCTCATTATGTGCAGTAACAAGATACAATGTGAACCCCGACAGCATAATCACCTTAGCTATCTCAGGAATGGTGCCCTACTTGCAAGGTATAAATACTAAAGTTTCAGAAAGGACTCATGATTTCACTGCCAGTGGTTTTACCATTTCCTCCTCATTCACCAGTGACAGCAACACTAACAGTAGTAAGCATGATTTTAAAAAGATTATTTGCAATATTAATCACTCGCTTTTGCCAAATATATTATATGGCAATAGTCACTTGCAAAGTAGAGGACCACGAAGGCTATGTATGTAATCGGAAAAAAATATGCAATAATTAGTCAAAGCACCACCCACTGAGATGGATGTGCTGTGGAGACTCTCATGGAGATTGCTAAAAAAAAAGAAACCGACTGGTGTGTTGCGCAGTTGGAGGCCACAGAGACATACCCGTCATCGTGGCAGGCAGTGGGTGTCGGATGCTATCTGAGATCTAGATTGTTATGAATGCTTGTTTCAGCCAGCTAATCGGCTAATAAGGACTCAAGTCTTTAATAAGCTTGTTATGTCAGTTTATCAAATGCAGGGAGTAGTTACACGTCGATTGCACTCAAATATTCTGTATATGGATTGCCTTTAGCTTTTTTTGTTTAGCCATTGTACCATTTAAAATTTGATGAAAAGCACTGTTTTGCCTTTAAGTTGTAATAAAAATAATGTTATTTTAAAAGTTAATTAAAAGCTAAAGACCAATGAACAGGTAACATTTACACATATTGCTGTTTTTAAAGTAACCATATTAATAAAAAAATGCACTGTCTGAATTTCTCTAAAGTTCTGTTTTTTGAACTCATTACTGTACAATAAGGTTAATCAAAAACTTTGTAATTGGCTGTGTGGGTATTGAATTTTTGACATCAGTAGGCCTTGTAAAGTGTTTGAAAAATCTAATACATTTCTGAAGATGTTTAGTAGCAGATTATGCCAGAACATGTATGCACATGTTGGGACTGGGAGACTACTTCCTGCAATTCTTTTTGAGTGTTTGACTCCTGTGTTTAGCACAGTGATTTCCTCTGGGTTCCCAGCGTACCCTTGGAAATGAGCAGATGGGAATTTCCTGTTGTGATCTCAGTAACAGGGGACTTAAGAAACCATCCAACAGAAATAATTTTTTATGCAAGCCTTAAACAACCAGGAAATACTCAAAATGGGGGATGGGGTGGAATGAGGTGATGGTGGTGATGGTGATGGGAGGTTCTTTGTCAGTTTTTGTTTTTAAGTCTGGATTGTATGCTGTAGGACCATGAATTGTAGAGCTTCACTTAGGCACTGATGGGGTTTTGTGTCTCGCAGTGATGATGGAGGGGGTGCAGCAGAGCAGCACCAATGGCAACGATTCCCAGACCATCACCATCCCTACCACCATCAGCGCTTCCCAGATCTCCCATATTGCACAGCAGGTATGGGGCTGAACAGGGTGCACCCCATCTCCCTAAGGGAACCTTATTATATATTGACCTGAGTGTAGCGCCACTTTGTGGCCAGACTGGTAATCTACATTATCATTATTTGCAAAAAAACAGCAGGTCTAATTTTCAGTTTGGCGTTTTATTAGAAAATGGTAAGTGCTAGAGATTCACCAAGAAGAATCTCTATTCCAATCGTTACTCCAGTAAGCTACTACACAGTAGCTTTTGGTGCACTGTTTATTAATTTGTTAGGTATTGTATTGTTTAGTCTCCCAAGTCATTAAATTATATATTTTCAGAAATGATACATACGCATAAATTAAGTTGCATAAAGCTACAGTTGTCCTCTAAATTAAGATGCACTTGTCTCCACCCACCAAGTACCTTTTGCTATCCTTATAGGGAGCAGTTATTATGCAGCCAATAAAATGGCTTTTGCAGAGCTAGAAGGTCATTGCAGGTTTCTATGTGGTTGGCTGTGAGGAAGCGGTACCAACTCATGAACTATTCATTTCCAGGAACAAAGCATTCTTTGTATATAAAACCACCCACAACACATGTCCGTCCACACACCATTACCAGGGTCCTTCCAAAGTGGTACTGCAGCTGGTGTCCCATTGAACAAGAAGTACATCACTTTAATATGATTTGGTCAGGTCTTTTCTGTCCTTCTGAAAGATTCAAAGTACATATAAGACAAGTGCTTCCACACAGGCTGTTTCCTGAGTTAAGTGAACAATTAGCATCCTGTCATGTTTTAAGTTGCTGCACATGGTTCAGGATGCAAGGTGAAACAGATAAGTAACTTGGAGTCATTAGCGACATGAGAACATAGATTAAATAAGTGTGGTCTGGTGAGAACTTCAGAAAAGGGATACTGTATTCAGGTAGAAGGTGCATAAACACTTCATAACACCTGAAAATGTTCTTTGGCAAGTGAAACAGGCAGTAGCGTACTGAGCAGTGGAAAAGATTTGTATGGTCGGATGAGTCATCAATGACTCTGGTCTCAACAACCAGATGAATACATTTGTGCCAGATGTCAGAGGAACCCTGTAGAGGCTCAGGTGTTTTTCAGCTGCTATAATGGGTTCTGGTAGTTCTGCTATATAGTTCTGACTGATTATGCCTCTCAAGAAACCTCCCTGTGCTGCTGGAGTGGAATCTTCCAAAATTTCAAGCCTGTATCCACAGGTCACGAGTGTTCAGCTATTGGACAAGTTTTAAAACAGCGTAAAGCACATTCCCGGACAAGACTAGTCAGCTTTTTCTAACTCAAGTGAACCTCACCGGGTATCTTATTCTGTGTTGTTGGCTATTTTAAAGACTTGCCGTGCAAAGTTTTGTACAAGCTACAGTGACAATGAAGGATCTTACCATCTTTTTCACCACCATCAGCAAAACCTGATTATGAAATTTCTCTGTGATGAATATTATTCCGTTGTCTTATTGACACATATGCAGAATATATGCTGCAATTAAGAGAATCTGGTCATTCATGGAGGCTGATTACGTTTGTTACTGTACTTTTTAGCTTTGGTAGTTAATTGTATAGATTAGTAAAAGTAGAAAAAGGTGATTAATGATATAGGAGTTTGCATCATGAAAAAGTGCATTTTAACTGCATGGTGTCTTGCAATTGGTTTTTAACTGAAATCATGGCGATTCTATTGGCTGCTTTGTATGCCATGAATTTAGTGTCTCGGATGAAGGAAAGCACTACGCATTACAGGAAGGGGGGAAACTGTGTTTGCAGATGTCCCTCGGCGGTTCCCCAGTGACTGTGGTGCAGCTCCCTGGGGGTCAGTTCCAGGTCCAAGGGGTGATCCAGTCTGCCCAGTCATCCGTCATCCAGTCCCCTCAGGTACAAGTTAGCCAGGTAAGGCGGGTACCGCATATAAGAGGTTGACTGTTTTCGAATCTGCTCTCCTCCTGTCTTTCTATCTCACCCAAGCTCCTTGCATAGGGTCAGTCGGATAGCGATGACTCCCAGGAGTCTTCAGACAGTGCCGCTTCATCTCACAAGTCCCGAGAGCTCTTAGCCAGGCGCCCCTCCTACAGGTACTGCCGCCTTCTCACCATAGTTTGATTTTTTTCTTTGTTTCTGTCATGTAATATGACCCTCCCCTCTGAGATGCTCTGATGATGCTCTCATATTTGTGTGTGTGTGTATATATATGGTGTGTATATATAGCAGATGACATTCACCCACGGCAATTGCGAGTGTTTGTGGGATTTCATTGTTTTGGCACCCAATTGATGAATTAGTCATTGTTTATTGAGAATATCATACCTCTTGGTCAGCATTACCAATAGGCATTTGGAAAAATCCTGTTCAATGACTAAACTTACAAAGCATTTGATGGTTAATTGGTTACCTATTGCTTCATGTGTGGTCTACAGGTAATGACAGTTTTTTAAAAATGTATAATAGGATTATGGCATTAAAAATAAATTCCTCCCTTATTCACAGATGTGATGCCTGCATTAAATAAGACTTTATTATTTTAGGGGAAAAACGTAGGGGATTTGTTCCTGGGGGACACTATATCTTATCAGTTTAATTTGGTTTGCAAAGATGGCTAGACTGTTGCCTAGTTTTGTCTGCAGTTTGGTATGACCTAGTTTAACAATGGCCAAATGTCTTTAAACACACTTATTGGGTTAAAGTGGACTTAAAAAAAACTCAGCACACCCTTGCTATAATGGCAGGTTTTTGTGATGTAAAAAGTGAAATCATGTTGGAACATTTTCCACCTTTATTGTGAAATTGCAGCCTATACAAATAAGGTGGAACAAATAAAGACAATAACCTGCCTGCATAAGTGTGCAGACCCTTAAACCTAATATTTTGTTGGAGCATGTTTGGATTTTATAAAGGCATTCAATCGGGTAAGTGTGTGTCAGCTTAGTACACCTTGACCTGGTAACATTTTACTACTCTTCCTTGCAAAGATGTTCTAGATCATTCAGTTTCCAAGCCTGGATATCAACTATAGATACAGGCAGAATGACTTGGATCCAAGTTTGCATAACAAAGATTTTAATTTTGTCTATCACTGTGTCAGGCATAAATTCATTTATTGCAAAATTGTCACATTGTTCTTTCTGTTATTTCTACTCAGTTTTGCTTCCATCAGCTGGCCGATTGATAATCATTTCAGAATCCTCAGAGCACAGCATAATTCTTCAGGAATATGTGTTTCAGATGCAGATATTAAATCTTTCTGATTCTGATTTTTATTTAGTTGACCGATAAACATAAACGTCCAATAAAATGTCACTAGTTAGCATATTGTCTAATTTTAAAGGACTGAGTGCTGAGGTGCAATAGAAAACACAGCATGGTCCACATGGAAGACGACTGGACAGTCCTGGCTGCTCAGTGACCCTTCTTACTGGCCTATCACCTCTAGGAAGATTCTGAATGAGCTCTCATCGGAGGAGGTGGCATCTCGAAACGATGGGGAGGAGGAGAGTGCTGCGTCCACAGCCATGACCACCGTGACTGTCCCCACTCCAATCTACCAGACCAGCACGGGCCAGTACAGTAAGGCTTCTGCTCACTTTTACTATGGATTCTGCTCTTTCAGAACTGACTCATTATTAAGTAAATGCTGCTGGCTATGTCCTCAATGCAACATTTTTGGCAGTTTAGTGACATCTACAGTCTGTTTAGCAGTATATCTTTACAGTGTTTAAAAACTGGTAAGATGGTTTTAAACTCGATATTTATAGAAAACACTCACTTGTATGATGCCCAAAATGTTTTAATTGTATCATAAACTGCAAATATGTAGAGTAACTTGGGAAATCTTATTGAATACCAAGGCATGTATAGCAAATCTGCAGTGAATGAGGTATTTTTATATTATAAAAAACGTACTGACTCATCATACGGGAGCCTATGTAATTAGCCGTAAGCATTTCAGCATTAGGTACAAACCGTTTTTTTGACGTCCATATGGAGGGCTGATATGCTTAAGAAGTTTTCTCGTTTTTCATGGGCATGGCTGTCCAGTGGACACCTGTATGTCCAGAAGGTCCCCCTGGCTGCCCACCTGAGTACCTAGATTATAGCAGCTGCATGCTGTGCAGCCCCAATACCAGAAAAGCATAGCGTCAGCACTTTGTACTTGGAGGTCAGCAGGAAAATTTAAAGCTGAGAAAAGTTAATATAAAAAGTTTGATAACTGCGTATTTGTTAAATTTAGCAAAAATATCTCGTATTTACATTTTTAGGTTTCTATTAGGCAGTCATTGATTCTTATATCTGTAACATGGTTGGAATGATTTTATTTTTTTTAAATGATGTTTATTTATTTGGTGTAAGTGTGTAAAGCGGTAATACATAGCTATTGTTATATCGACACACACTTTGTCGACTATTGTGTTAAAGCACAATATGTATATATTGTGCTTTAATGGATGGTTGGAATGATGGTATTAAATTGACAAAAATACTTAAGATTTTCAAAAATTATAATAAAGTTTTTCTTCATGCTTTGGTCTTCTGAAACTAAAGACCACCTAAATATAGTCAGTATGGTTTAGGCTCTTATTTATCCTTAATTTGGTTGGGCAGATATTAACCCAGAGTTGATTTACAGCAGAATAAATGCTAGCTGTGTGCAGGCTGTATGTGACATGCTCCTGATGCCAGGAGGGTGACGCTGTCTTCCACAGTTGCGATCGCACCTAATGGCACCATCCAGCTGACCAGTCCAGGTGGAGAAGGCGTGCAGGGTCTGCAGACGCTCACCATGACCAACTCGGGTTCAGCACAGCCAGGCACTACAATCTTGCAGTACGCACAGACTCCGGACGGCCAGCAGATTCTGGTGCCCAGCAACCAAGTGGTGGTGCAGAGTGAGTGAGGCATTTGAAGCTCAAACTTCCACATGCCACCTCTGGTCATGCCTGCGTGTATCTTAAAGAGATTTCAGTTATGTGAATGGACAGTTTGCACAGTGATTGGATTCTGTAAGGCAAACTCCTTTTAGTCTGAGTACAGTACATGGCCATTTCACCTTTGAGCTCTGAAACTGGTTTTGTCATTCAGGTGCTGGGGGAGAGGTTCAGACCTACCAGATCCGCACGGCACCCACCAGCAGCTCCATCCCCCAGACGGTGGTCATGACTTCCCCCGTGAGCATCTCCTCCCAGAGCACCAAGACGGACGACCCGCAGATAAAGCGAGAGATCCGACTGGCCAAGAACAGGTGTGTGTGCTTCCCACAGCTGCTGCTCACTGCTGCGGATTAGTCCTGCCTGCCCTGAGAGCCCAGCGCAGTGTTGCAGGTTGGTGTGCATACATTTTGGGGGCGGCTGGGATCTGGATGACCAGCTGCGGGCTTTGCTACCACAACATTCATCGCAATACAGTGGTACCTTGGTTCTCGAACTTAATACGTTCCGGACACTGAATCAAATCCTAAAAAGTTTGAGTTCTGATCAAATTTTTCCATAAGAAATAATGGAAAACCAATTAATTACACCTAAATGTGTGTGTATGTGTGTGTTTTAAGCCTTTAAACACAAAATGAACAGGATAAAACAAGAAGAGCATTTTTTTCTTAATGGCTTCGAAAACGCTAAAGATTTTCTCCCAATATTACCCCTGTCTTGCCCCTTCTCCCTTCGTACGCTCCTTCTGTGTGGCACGCCCCCTTGTTAACCTTGTGTGGGATCCCCATGTGATCAGCTGTTTCTGGTTGTTGTCATTAGCATTAAGTCCGCATTTCAGTTTGTTTCCCCAGTCCGGTCACTGGGTGCGTTTGACCTGCTTACAGCATTGGTTTAAAGCAACGCATTCTAATCCTGACACAATGCATTACAGTTAGATGCATTGCGACCTCTCACCAGGCTGCACAAATTGGAATCACCTCTGTGACGCCACACCTTTGCCCTATTGGCTGAAGAGTTTAGTTACACGCATGACGTTTGTATTCCGGGCAGTTCCGATGCGTAATCTGCTATTTCTCCCGAATATCATGTAAAGCAGTGAGAACTGGTTTTCACTTACTTTACCTGGTAAAATAAAGTCTAAATAAAGGACATAAATAGTACAAGTAAGTTAGTGGTTTATTTATTGTTAGTTACTGTAATGTTTCGCTGCTTTATTTGGTTATTTGTCCAGTCTGTGAAGAAGGCATTCAAGTAAGATTTGTATTGTATGTTGACCCATCTCCTGCGCGTACAATTTATATTAGGTCAGCATTCTCGCAGTTCGATTTTCGATTTTCAGATCGGGTTCTAGGTCAAACTGGTTTGTTCAAATTTCAAGAAATTCAACTTCTAGTGAGTTCAAGAACCAAGGTACCACTGTATATGCTATAATCACAGCATGCTGCCCCAAGTCATAAAACATGCATGTAGGGTAACGTTCAGAGTAGTGCTGGGCAATAAAATGATCGCAACTTTTTTTTTTTAATCTATAAAAAATTAGGAAGATTACTATGATACACACTTGTACATCATCCAAGTTTGCTCCGTGTTAGAGAATGCATTGAGACAGACATCTCAATGGCCTATCGAGCAGAGGCTTATGGAATGCCAGCACAACAGCCATTTTAATTTTACCCATCCTCCCTTAAAGAAGCGATGGGTGCGATCGACTTGGGCTTAGGTCTGTCTGCAGCTGATGCAACATGGAGCGCAATCTGACTGTGGCTGCAGGGGTGGAGTATTGACTGCAGTTGAGTCAGACAACTTCTACTTCTCGTAGTCTGCCAGACCTGACTGCAATGGCAGCACTGCTAGAAGGGTGTAGATTAATCTATACAAATATCACCTGCATGCACATTACTTCATTTACAATAACCAACTCCTGTTACAAACTGTTAGCAGTGAATAAAACTATTGTGTATAGTAGCTCTATGTTAAAAGATCAAATACACGTATTTTGAGGATTCAAAGTTTTTATTGTGTAAAGAGTACAATGCAATTTTTACTTGAATGACTTCTTCACAGACTGGACGATTAACCAGATAAAGCAGCGTAACATTACAGTAACTAACAATAAATAAACCACTAACTTACTTGTACTATTTATGTCATTTAATTAAACTTTATTTTGTCAAGTAAATTAACTGAAAACCAGTTCTCACTGCTACTTTACGTGCTTTTCTGGAGAAATAGCAGATAATGCATTGGAACTTCCTGGGATGCAGACATCGTGCATGTGACTAAAATCTTGAGCCAATAAGAGCAAAGTTGCGTCATCATGGAGGCGGTTATAGTTTGTGCTGCACGGTCTGTCTGAAGTCGTCTTGCTCCCGCGAGGATTTTGTACCATGTGACATGGTCACGCGGGGTGACGTTTTGCAGCGCCGGACAAAAAAAAATTTAGCCATGATTTGGCATTTTTTAATGTGTTTTTTGATTGGTTTAGATACTTTTCTACCTCAGAATTAAAAAAAAGTTTTTAAGAGACCAAGAAATAGAGGAAGATACTAGTTGCAGTCAGTTCTGTCCTGCTTTACTTTAGTTTGCCCTTTAACATATTTGCAATATTATACGGTTTCGCTCATTGTTACATTTTTATATGGTTTTCTTCATTTGAGCTGTTTCTTTGAATACTTAAATCAATAACAGTTTATAATTTTAAGGGAATTTTGTATGTAAACAGTAAAATTTTTGTTGGAAAATAAGTATTTGTTTACTAATATTGTTTATTTCAATGTATTCACATTCTATTTGTGAGAATAGGGTTATTTTTATTTTGATTATTACATGGAACAGCACTGTGAAACTATAATATTGATAATTATAGATATTGGTCAATACTAGAGGTCGACCGATATGGGTTTTTCAGTAGCCGATGCCGATATTTTGGAGTCAGGGTCAGCCGATGGCCGATAT
>JABFDZ020000090.1:425495-435516 GCA_019775955.2 Pollimyrus isidori | reverse complement strand
TGCAAAATGGATCCATTTCCAATCTCATACCAACAGTCATCTTTTAAAAAAATCTTTATACAGTTATCAAGCTTATTGGGTACAATGTTATGGAAAAAGTAGGTACACTTTACGGGTGTGGTACGAGCTCTTCAATAAAATTTACGTTTGAAAAATGTGCCAATTGGTCTGAATCGTGGAAATTGGCGTTTCCTTTTTGCGCAGTGTGTTTATTCTTGACGCATATCGCATATAATTGTGCTTTTTCGACATATGCTTTAAGTTGGACATGTAATCTCCGGCATGCAGAATCCCCCCACTGCAGTATTTTTAGAGCCTGTGGCCCGCACAGTGGAGAAGACGTTTACATGCAATCTTCGCGCATACCGGCCGCATATGTGAAATGAAGGAAAAATATTCAATTTCCAGTGAGAACTTTAAATACACAGTAATTAGCGAATATGATGTCCTTTTGTGGATTGTTTTAAAATAAAATCAATGTAATATGATGTTCTCTGTAACTGCCAAAGAGATAGCCTAAATGTAAGGAGCTGGTACTGGATTATGTGTTTTTTCATTAATTAAAAAGGCCGCTCTTTGCTTTAGACGTGAAGTATAGAGTAATCGATATTTTTCTTAATGCAGAGTAATAACAACCAGTGACATTTTGTTATAATAATAATAATAATTATTATTATTATTATTATTATTATTACTACTACTACTACCGCATTTATAGTCTCTGTGAACTCACAGAAGTCGTACTTCTTGCGGCTATTAACATTACTTTTGTAAGGAATTTCTTTCATGTTGGAATGCTGTCTGCTGTGATGTGACTGTTTATTTTAACTTAACAACGCTATGTGTTCATATAACCTGTGTGGTTGTTATATAAGCTGTGCCCACACTCATGTATCATACACAAACACCACAAATTTCCGGGCGTCAAGTTAAAATTCTGACGCAACATCTTTAGAGAATTAGGTCGTCTGTTTCTAATATGTTAATTCGACTGCTTTACATTCGTTTTGGAAGAAAGTCTTCATGTAGCTACTTTATTGGAATCTGATTGCGCCTATGGCTATAGCGATCAGTAATGTGATTTTTTGTTGTAAGACAAACGGGATAGCAAATGCCTCCAGTGTCCTTCTGGGCAGGCGGTATATGTGCGTGTCGCTGGCCCGGCGCGTCGTGCCCCTCGTCCATCAGGATGGTGTCACCTCCATGCTAGAGTGCTCAGTTACTTGGGTTCTGATTCCGCTATCGGTCGCCGCACCTCTGTCTATACCACACTACTCCGTAATTCTCTTTCGTACTCGGTTGTCTCCCCCGATTTTGCATAACGGGAGTCTTAATGCGGTCTTTGGTGATTCGTACTTTGGAGCGGTCCTGAAATGGACAGCGTCCGTTGCGGCGACCTACGGCTTCCCCGCTACTACCAGGCCGGGTCCCTCTGGATTAAGCTGGCACCGAGACTGACTTCGACGACGGCCACCGGATTGCCACCGTTACTATCTTGAAAAATGTGCTCAGGAGATGGGCTTGAGCTGCAGTGCATTTATCTACTTTTGAGCTAAAAGTAAGTATTCACTCCTCGTCTGCGCGTACTTCCGAAAGCTTAGTAAGGTTTAAAACTAATATGATGGTTTAATAATAATAATAATAATAATAAAATTAAATGCAGAATTTGCTTTAAAAGTGCATGCTTTTAGTTTCGTCACGAGTATCTTTTTAAATGCTGCAAAATTAGGCATCGTGATAGTGGTGAGTGCTGGTGTTGCAGGAGAGGCAGCACGTTGCTTTCCGTGCTTATGATTCACCTTGAACAAACCTCAGTTACACCGACACTTTTGCCCTGTCATGTTTTCGGGTTATCACTTAAAAATGACTGATCTTGTTCTTACGGATTAGTTGTTTTTTGTATAATTATTGTTATCATCTTTTTTCCCGGGGGGGAGGGGGGGAGGTATGGGGGTGTTGGGGGGAGTAGTTGATGGCCATCGAGCGTTCGGATGCAGGGGGATGTCTGTGTGATCAGCAGCTGTACGGTATCGACGCTGCGTCTTCTTGCTGACATCGCTGAATTAGCGCTTGAAATAAGGGAATAAACTCCGAATCAATAGATTATGGATCCTTAGAGGTGCACAATTGCGGAAGGGGGGTACATTAAACACAAAAAAGGATGCTGAGCGCTGTTAGTGGTGGCGAAGAGAATATTTTACAGTTGTCCAATTTTATTATTTCGGGCTTATCTGCATAGGACAGAGACGCCACTTGAAAGGTATCCCAATACTTGTCATGTACTATGTGCAGTGTGCACGTTGTAGTGCTGTATTTGCTGTATTGTGCAGGAAAAATAAATGACTAAAGGCAAATTGATAAGTGTTTGGTGATGGCGTGAATTTTGGCTTGTGGCGGGGGGGAGGGAATCATGGGGTAATCGTGGAAGCAGCACGTACAAGTATGAAATAAAGTGTGACGTCGGTATGTAACGGGACGCCGGAAGTCGTCAATATATGGACTGGATATACGCTGTTTTTTCCGGCTACTGATTGTTTTAAAAGTAATCATTTTAGAAAGATCTTAAGTTTGCACTTAAAGTTGGCTGCAGTGTACTTATGCCTACATCATTGCAGGAGAACGACTTTATTATATTAAGTGGCGTAAGGTCCCTTATCGGGGATTATATAGGTCTACTGCGTGAGGAGTGATCACTTAGCACAAGTTATCGAAGTATGTATTGTACGAATTATTAGACTGTACTAAAAGCAATTTTATTGCTTTTTGACTTAGTATTTCACTCGTTACATTTTTTGCCTATTTACCTGTATATCACACTCCATAGCTTTGCACAGACTGTGGATTGTTTAGAAAGTTCGGATAAGTTGAATTTGTTTCATATGTAATGCCATATGAAATTAACAACAAAACGATGGAAATACACATATGTACAGCTTTTATTCTTCAAATAGATATGGCAAATTTTCTAAACTGAGACCGATATATGCCAAGGTATGACAAGATTTCTTTAGTGGACATCGGATGTTTTTGGTGACTAGGCACAGAAATGCTTTTTGACAGAATAAAATAATAATAACAATAATGATAATAATAATAATAATGTATTTATTTTATAGCTTGACCTTTTATTTTTCCAGTTTTGATTTTTTTAAAAGGAGCATGCTTTCAGAACCCTACCGCGCAGTGAAACAGAGGGTTAGTCTAGTGTGTCAATCATGACGTTTGAGAGACACACAAAGAGGACGGAACACAGGAGACGTCAGCTGACCAGGGATGTTGACTACAGTACTTTTTAAAATAGAAGTCCTTTTAAGAATATTACCTTGCTGCATCGTTGCTACAGAGAGCATTTGTTTCTCCTGTCAGAGACTCATTGACGGTGTTTATTTTCTTTTTGCCTGGCCCTTCTTTAGATGTTTTGCTGGAACACGCAACTATGCTTTGATGGCAATGCTGGAATTTTCTCCAATGCGGGCTGGGGGGAGGGGGTGGGGGGACTTGTGTGATTTGTATATGTGTATGGCTCCTGTGTTTACCTGGGGCTATGATCAGTGAGAGAATAGGGTCATGTTACACAAGACATCAGGCGTTTAGTGGGAGGTTCAAGAATCAAACATTCGTGAGATTGTCCTTGTGAGGGTATTGAGTTCTCATGCATCAGATATGTCTGGGATCCCTCTTGCTGTAATGCCTCTTTCTATATGCATTTAAAATGGAGGAGAAACTTGGCTTTGCACTCCCAATGGCCAGCGTGGGGTGAGGGAGGCAGGCGTATTCCATTCACATCTCCCAGCTGCCTTCTACCTTTCCACATTTCCCAGCTGCCTTCTACCTTTCCACATTTCCCAGTTGCCTCCTACCTTTCCACATCTCCCAGCTGCCTTCTACCTTTCCACATCTCCCAGCTGCCTTCTACCTTTCCACATTTCCCAGCTGCCTTCTACCTTTCCACATTTCCCAGCTGCCTTCTACCTTTCCACATTTCCCAGCTGCCTTCTACCTTTCCACATCAGCATTTTTCCTGGTATAAATGGCAGGGACGTCATGATAGTAAGAGGACGAGCTTGTTATTGTAGGTATCTCTGCAATGGATCCTCGGCAATAATCACCTGTACTGTTTTTTTGTTTGTTTGTTTTGCCGCTTAACATATTGTGGAAAAATACTGAATACTAATTTGTAGAATATGCTTGAATTTCTTTGGAAAAAAAAAGATTGGCAGCATATTAAATGACCTCATGTGGAGCCTTTTCCAGAATGCCCAACTGGGAATGCACAGATGCACCAGATGGAAAAGGATGAACTCTTCACTGGGGTGTGCAAACCAGGACACAGGCCCTCCTGGCTGTGTCTTTGGGCTCATGGTATCTTTTTGGCCTTCAGGAGCTGGATATAGGACTGGATTACCCTCTATCTCTCCGCCAGGCATCCAGGTGATGTGTGAAAAGTGCCTTCGAGGGAACACAGATCTTCAGTAAAGCTCTTAGAAATATAACTATTACAGATACGAAACCAGACAAGATATGAACTGAACAGATTTTTACATTTTAAAAGCTAATTTTAGTAATAAATTATAAAATACACTCAACTTTTTTTAAGCTTTGGCATAGGCTGTAATATAAACATATTGTTCATGTTTTACTTAGGCCTATGAGGCTTAGGTTTTTGAGGAGGCAATTTATACTAAAGGATTTTATAAATAAGCAGATATGTTTGTGTTTATATGTATTTATTAGGCCTAATATACAACCCAGTTTCCAAAAAAGCAAATTAAAATGATTTATAAATAATATAAACCCATATTTAATTGAAAACAGAAGAAAGACACCATGTCAGATGTGGAAACTGTGAAATTTTATTGCATTATGTCAAATATTTGCTCAATTTGAATTTGATGCCAGCAACATGTTTCAAAAAAAGTTGGAACAAGGGCATATTTGGGACTATGTTGCATCGCCTATTCTTTTAACGGCACTATAAACATTTGGGAATTGAAGAGACCAGTTGCCGGAGTTCCGAAAGTGAAATGTTGTCACATTCTTGCCTGATACAAGATTTCAACTGCTGAACCGTTCAGGGTCTCCATTGTCTTATTTTTTGTTTTATGATGTACCAAATGTTTTCAATGGGTCACAGATCTGGACTGCAGGCAGGCCAGTCTAGCGCCCAGACAGAGTTATTTTGTAGTATTATGCACAGAATGCAGTTTCACATTGTCTTGCTGAAACTGACCAAGCCTTCTCTCAAAAAGACGTCTGGCTGGCAGTGTATGTTGCTCCAGAAGCTGAGTATATCTTTTAGCATTAATGGTGCCTTCTCTGATGTGCCAGTTACCCAAGCCATGGGCACTAATGCACCTCCATACCATCAAGGATGCTGACCTATGAACTGTCCACTGATAACCAGCTGGATTGTCCCTCTCCTCTTTAGTCTGGAGGACACAGCAGCCATGATTTTCAAAAATAATTAAGATTTTTGATTCGTCGGCCCACAGGACAGTTCTCCATTTTTCTTCAGTCCTTCCTAAATGACTTACAGTAGGGCTCAGAAAAGTCAGTGGCATTTCTGGATCATGGCTTCTTCTTTGCATGGTAGAGCTTCATCTTGCATTTATGGATGAAGCGATTAACTGTGTTTACAGATGATGGTTTGTGCTTCAGAGCCCCTGGAGTGATTTCCTCTATAGAATTGTCTGTTTTTAATGCAGTGCTGCCTGAGGATCTGAAGATTGTGGCTATCCAATATTAGTTTTCAACCAATTTCTCCAGATTCTCTGAATCTTTTAATGATATTATGTTCTGCAGATTACAAATGTTTTTTTTCTGTTATCTATAATGTCCATTTTAAACATATTAAATGTAAACGATACAAATACAACAAAGAATTTCTCTTGACCATAGCAATATTTTTATGTGAATACCATGTCCCAGATCACTGTGGTCAACAGTAACTTTATAATTTTATTAATCAGACCATTGCTTCAGTGAATGGATAGTATTATTGATTGAAATGAATATGAAAATGTATAATTTTGCCTTTGTCTCTTCAATGGATTACGTACTTCAGCTATGAGATATTACGCTGGAAGTTGATTTGAGTGGCTGTTAATTACTTAATTACTGTGTGGCCATTTATCCACTTTTATTTTCCGTGATAGGCTCCTGCAATGCATTACTGCATACAGTCCTTATAATGGTCATCTTTGTGTCATTGCAGACGCTCTTCTACTTAAGAACAAGTTGCATTCCGATTGGCTGTTCGTTCTTTGAAATGTTCGTAAGTCATAATTCAACAAGGGTTTAAGGGTTTACGCAAGTACAAAGAGCTATGCAGCTGCGCGGTGGGAGTCGTGGCCAGAAGTCGCACTGGGTGGAAAAGGCGCGCAGAAAAAAAAAAAGTTGCGGATCGGAACCAATGAGTTCATAGTTCGTAACTAGAGCCCAAAGTTCGTAACTAGAGGAGCTTCTGTATATACTTTGCAAAAAGTTACATTTGTTTGCAGCTTGTGTCAAATAATCATTATTAATAATTATGCGTTATTCTTTGTTTTTGTTTTATTGATAACAGCATTTTAAGTGGTATAAGTATTTTTAGTGGCAGTAATAGTAGCAGACAAGTTACAGTTTATCTGCATTCATTGTTTGTTGGTGTCCATGTCTGCTTAGTGGGTGGGGGGCGGTTGTATTCAATAAATTGTGGGGACAAAATGTGTGTGTGTGTGTGTGTGGGGGGGGGGGGGGGGGCAAAACCTGTTACTTTTTTGCTTGGTGGGCATGTTTCAGGTCCCCACGATAAACCTCAATTTCATAAAAATCTGTGAATGTAATCAAAAAACTATTTCAGTTTTTTTTGGTTACTTACAGTTAAGGATAGGGCTAGGTAGTGGAAAGGGTTGTCATAGTTAGGATTAGGGTTACACTCGTGAAAATTATGACTAGAATAAATTAATTACGTGTGTGTGTGTGGAGGTGGACAATGCTTTAATCACACAAGAAATCGTAGGGTCAAAGAAACAGAGATTGAACAGGAACATGCCATTCAGCAGAAGGTCATTCTCTGAAAATGATGATCTTGAAGAAAAAGCCCACAATACAGTACAGTTTACTCTCTAAGGACGATGATGTAAAACACATGGGTGATCTGTCATAAGGAGAAAGCATACATTTTTTATTTAGGATGTTTGTTTCTTTGATTTCGGAATGGTAGATTTTTCTATTAGTAAACACAGTCAGCCTCTTCATGTTATGTTATGATTTATAACTATGCTTTTTTTGTTTTTCTACCTTTAGTGGGTCTATTATTATCATTATCATTATTAATAATAACAATAATAATGATAATAATAATAGTAGTACTAGTGATGATCGTAATAATTTTATTAGGGGTTTGGGGGTGGATAATTCAGGTCCAGAAAGTGAAAATCCAGACCAAGATTTTGTTTCAACCAACCACTTGAGCATAAAGAGTCACAGTCACAGAGTACTCAGGTGGATGGTTGAAACAAAGTCTTGGTGTGGATTTTTATTCTGTGTTCAGTGTGTCCCCTTCATTTTGCCCTGTACTTCCCCAAATAGGCTCCAGGCTCACTCTGTTCCAGATTCTGTAGAGGAAAATGGATCATTGTGGGTTTTGGTGTTGTTGTATACCTTTCTTAATAGCTTCCAGTTTGACATGAAATTGACGGAGCTGCTGCTGCTCTCTCCTTCTCCTCCTAGAGCTGGCTACCCTGGATGGTATATAACTAAAGAAGAAGTTGCTGCAGGATGAAAACATGGCCGCACCCATTCTCGCACCGCCAGGACCTGACAGCTTCAAGAGGTTCACCCCAGAAACTTTGGCCAATATCGAGAAGCGCATCAATGAACAGAAGAAGAAGAAGCCGCCAAAGTCTGATAGCAGTCATCGCGACGATGATGATGACAACAAAGACCGTCCCAACACCGACCTGGAGGCTGGCCGTAGCTTGCCCTATATCTACGGGGACATTCCTCCGGGTATGGTGACAGTGCCACTGGAGGACATTGACCCATTCTATGCAGATAAGCATGTGAGTTCCTCCTCAACTGTGTCCCCACATGCCAGCCACTCCAGTGTTCTTCTTGACAGTTAGTGCCCCACCCAACAGGAGCAATAAAAATGAAAGAAACTGCCCCTGAAGTGAAGGGTGCGGTGGGGGGCTAACCCAATTATTCTATTAAGACCACAGTTTATTTATGTTTATATGTTGTTTGTCTCTGTGGGTATCAAGACATAATCCTAAATCCTTGATTTTTTAGACCATTCTTTGCGGCAATTGTAAAGGAATGTCAGAGAGCTCTTAATCCAGCTTAGTAAAATCAGGTCACTGTGGACAAAGCACTGGTTCATTGAATTTATTTTCTGGTACCTAGAAGTACGCAGTGTCAGGTGACAAGCATGGAAGTTTCTTTTGCCAATAAGAGGCCTTCTGATAACAGGGGGATTGTCTGTAGGCGATTGAATGATCTTAAGAAAATATGATTAGTGGATATCAGATTGATATTTGTTTTCTCTGATACGTTGGCTTCTGGGCTATAGTAGTCACTCAGTTTGTGTGCTCTTTTGACCTTCACCTAGTTCTGCAGCATTGTGTTAAAGATCTCCATCAGCCTTTGTGAAGCTGGGATCGTCTCAGTGCAAAGGATGGGATATTGAGGTGATTCTAAATGCATGTCTTAAGTTGCTTCCCCCCTGCCCCCCTCTCCTTGTGGCAGCATCTTAATGCAGCACATCGCAGGAAAACAGTGGCTGCATTGGCTCTGGAACAGTGCGTCCTCAGGAGACTGCGCCTTGTCAGGCCAGTGGAGGGTGATCAGGGGAAAGAGATGCCTGCTGATTGGATGGCTTCTAAAGTGTGTGTCACTCACGCGGCCTGCTGCGTGTGGCTCCCGAGTCAGGATCTGTGTGACATGGGCAGTGCACATGTGACATATGTATAACTGAACCCTCTGTATCAACACGTAAGGCAATTTGGAGACTCAGACTTTGTGATTCTCCTCACACCTGCAGTCCTGTTCCTATGTGTGGCTCCAGTGCTGTCTAGTGAACACTTTGTGGGACAGTTTGACAGGTTCTTGCAATGTTCTTTTTTTGGCATTGTTTCATAGCATTATACAAAGAACGCAGAATAACACAAAGAGATTAACTTGTTGTATTTTCATCAGTTAATCAGCATATAACACGTGCATGATGTCATCAAGCATATTTTCTGTTACGTAGACATCTTGCCTCACTGGAAATTCAGTGGAATTTTAGAACTCAGTGGGTACAAGAGCTAGTATTCTGCAGCTACCTCCTCACATATGATGCTAGCTGCTTAGCCAGATTATATACTGTGCGGCCATTTCGAACCTCACTGTGTAGCTCTCCCTTTTATTTTACATCAATGAAGGAAAAACAGAGCAGCAGATTAAATTCTTGAAAGTCGCTCTTCTTCATTCTCTGTCCTTTCCCCAACCTGTAGACTTGCAGTCTTGGTTACCGATTGAATCAGCTTCTGATTCCTGGGATCGTTGTTGCCTTCTGCATTTTTTATTGGTGGGTTGTGGGTAGGTAATGAAGAGTGTGTAAATGGGGCTTACTGCAACGAGAGATCAAATCCACACTACTCCTATACTCTTATTGTGGGATAAGCTTTTAAATATGCCAAGGATGGATGAATCATAGAGTTTCCACACATTGTATGTCAAAGTTGGCTAAAATTAGATTAAATTAAATCATTATTATTCATTATTGTATTAAAAGTCGGCATTCTGAACTGATATACAGGGGTAGACAATCGATATATGTTAATGAGTGTTTTGATGTAATATGTTATCAGCACCTTTTATGTTCAGGAATAATGAATATAAGGGAATTTGCCCATGTGATGTAGGTAGTACAGCTGTATTGTGTTTGGGCCAGTGATGTAGGTAGTACAGCTATATTCTGTTTGGGCCAGTGATGTAGGTAGTACAGCTATATTCTGTTTGGGCCAGTGATGTAGGTAGTACAGCTATATTCTGT
>JABFDZ020000090.1:386833-420423 GCA_019775955.2 Pollimyrus isidori | reverse complement strand
ATCAGGGAGTGGGATGGTGTGCGGGGGGGTGATCAGGGAGTGGGATGGTGTGCGGGGGGGTGATCAGCGAGTGGGATGGTGTGCGGGGGGGTGATCAGGGAGTGGGATGGTGTGCGGGGGGGTGATCAGTGAGTGGGATGGTGTGCGGGGAGGTGATCAGCAGGGGGGGTGATCAGTGAGTGGGATGGTATGCGGGGGGGTGATCAGCGAGTGGGATGGTGTGCGGGGGGGTGATCAGCGAGTGGGATGGTGTGCAGGGGGGGGTGATCAGGGAGTGGGTTTTATAGAGCTGCCCCTCCTCAGTTTGTTTTTTTCCCTTTGCTTCGCTGTATAATAAATCAGATCGGCAGCACATTTTAATGCTGTCTGGGAGCAGCTCGCTGATGACACAGCACTGCACGGCTGTGGGGGTGGGACACGGGACTGTGGGACATTGTGCAACCAAAGGAAAATGTATCGCTCTCGGTAATGGCCATGTGCTGGGGCAGGCGAGGGTGTGCGGAGGGGGGTGGGCATGTATACTGTTGAGGTTATGCGTATTTATAAAGCTGTTCTTTAATCTCAAATAAGATTTTATTATGGAAAAGATTTACATAATGGATCTGGATGTTAGAATTCACCATTCCAGTACTTGGGATCAAGGAATAGGAGATAAGCCTTGGTCATTCTGGAGGGATGGGTGACCTTATTGTGGAGGTAATTTCCTGACTTCGTCCGGAAAGATGTCTTATCAAATTAGGTGCTGTCCCATGTGAAGGGTGTTTTCCAGACCACTTGAGAGGCCCTGCCTTTGCTCAGGTTGGCCCATCGCATCCACTCTGCAGTAGCCTAGGGAGGCTTTGTGATGTCGCTAGGAGATGTGTGTGTAGGACCAGGCTGGTCAGAATTCCCATCCTTCCCAAAAGTGCTGGCTCACCACGCATTTCCCGCACGGCACATCTGACGTCACACCTCTGTTCCCGGCCCCGTCCGAGGGGAAGCTGCTTATTCTGCTCTCGTTGACTGTGGACTGACAGTACGATCTGATGTCCACCCCAGCTTGCTTTCCATCAATGTATAAATCCATCCTTAATGCATTACCAGTGAAATAGTGGGGTGGAACTAATTTTAGAGTTTTTTTAGAGAGTATTTTGGCTGAATTTTTTGGTCGTTCGAGGGAAAGGAGGGTGTCACACTGAAAAATGCACGTGACTGATTCATGAAAAAAATCTCCAAGTTTTATTTAAATAGGATAGGATTGTAACATATTTATACCTATTCCTGCCCGCTCTGTCTCTCCCTGTTTTTCTGGGCTATTTACAAACCAGCCACGCCCACCAACCATCCAGGATTAATGTATCTAGCGTACTTTTCATATCAGGTCTACTTTCTGGCCTTCCATGTGGATTCAGATTTCAGTGTAATCTCTCTGAGTAACAGCTAAGCTATTTAGCAAGGTAATTTGACTGAGGGGGAATGATTTGCAGGTGGCTTTTTGCAGATCTGATGGTGGAGTGAAAACCTAAAGCTCAGGGAGGCTGGTGGTTTGGGTTATGGGGACATTGGTCAGGGTTCATTTGGGATGCGTCCAGAAGAGACCTTATGTTCGAGACTGTGCCCATTCAGGTGTCTCCTTCAGGTTTTCTGAAGCATTGGTGATGTTTAACAATACTAGCCTGTCCTAGTATGCCTCTACATCCTTTCAGCAGTTCCTTTCTTAAACTACACACCCCCAGATGAAAATCGACTGAAGATTGGGATCCCCCACCATTAAAGCATGACCACATAAGTAATTTGGGGCTTACATGATATACATTACATAAAAAATAGTATCTAAAGTAATATTACTATAAATTAGTAGTTCAGTAAAATTAATTGCAGCAAAAACTTCCAAAAGGTTTTATAAATGTTTGAAAATAACATGCATTCATGAAATGAATTTTTTAAATTAACATTCACAGGGACACTGTGGTCCCTCCCTGCAGGTCTCTCTGCAGTGGGCCGCTGCTCCTCAGTCTGCAGTCCCTAATAGGACACTGTGGTCCCTCCTGGCAGGTCTCTCTGCAGTGGGCCGCTGCTCCTCAGTCTGCAGTCCCTAATAGGACACTGTGGTCCCTCCCTGCAGGTCTCTCTGCAGTGGGCCGCTGCTCCTCAGTCTGCAGTCCCTAATAGGACACTGTGGTCCCTCCTGGCAGGTCTCTCTGCAGTGGGCCGCTGCTCCTCAGTCTGCAGTCCCTAATAGGACACTGTGGTCCCTCCCTGCAGGTCTCTCTGCAGTGGGCCGCTGCTCCTCAGTCTGCAGCCCCTAATAGGACACTGTGGTCCCTCCTGGCAGGTCTCTCTGCAGTGGGTCGCTGCTCCTCAGTCTGCAGCCCCTAATAGGACACTGTGGTCCCTCCCTGCAGGTCTCTCTGCAGTGGGCTGCTGCTCCTCAGTCTGCAGCCCCTAATAGGACACTGTGGTCCCTCCCTGCAGGTCTCTCTGCAGTGCGCCGCTGCTCCTCAGTCTGCAGTTACCAGCAGAATCATCATATATTGGAAAGACTGATCATTTCATTTAGCTATTTTGGCTTTTTTGGGTCCTCATTTCAGGTGCCTGTCATTTTCATACTACTTTATCTACATTTTACATTTGCTGGATCCTTTCCAGAATGCCAGTTAGCAAAATGGCCAAAATGTACTTAAGGGAATGAAATGAGTGTTCCAAACTAGGATCGTCATTCTATATCCTAATATGGTAGCCACAGAAGGCACCAACTGCCAGCGGGTCAGACCATTTTTTTGGGCCGTTTAAGTAGCTACACGTTAGCAAACATCATAATGAGCTGCTTTTCTTTGATGTCAAAAATGGTCCTTTGAAGTTCCTAGGTCATGTTGTGTGGTCATAAAAAGCAGAGCCGCGTCACCCTGAAACCCAAGGTCAGGCATGGTCTGCTTTGATTGGTCCCTCAGCCTTTGGGCTCTGTCCTCTTCCAGTAATGGGTGGCCTCCAGACCCCCCCCCCACAGGCAAGTGAAGGTAAAGAGGAGTGGCTGCGTGTGTGAAAAGGCATGTGAAAAGTTTGTGTAACATCAACTGAACTGGGGCCTTTAAGTCTATAAGGGATTTTTAAAGTATTCCCTTATATGTGAATCAATCTTTCTGGCATGGATGAAGTGCAATGCAGTCATTATGATTATTATTATTATTATTATTGCTTGTTGTTTTATTGGTTATTTTAATGTTTTATTTGTTGCTTTTGTTATATTCTTAATATTTGTAATAGCTGTGTCTTTGCGTAATTCTGGTTCTGGTTCTGGTGAGGACTCTCAGCCCCTGTGGCAGGTAGTGTAAAGGAGAGTAAAGGGCAGCAAGGCAGCTCGGCCCGTCTGGCAGTGGCGGGGGAAAGGGCAGCAGGTTGGTTGAGGGGGGATAGGGGTGTATGAACTACTCCGTGATTTGCTTTGCCGGTGCTGAGCAGCAAACAAAAAGCATAATGGAGTGAAGCTGGGCGCAGAGGGCAGGACAGAGTGCTTGTGTGTGGCTCTCCTCAGACTGCATAGCCAATGCAGGTGTGGTCAGACCAGCCCCCCCCCCAACCCCAGGGGCCAGACACGCCTCTCTGTGCACTGCCAAACAAACCCCTGCCCCTCTCACTGGTCGGGAGTATGCCGATCTCAGCACATCTCTTGATCGATGGCCAGGCTTTACAATTGCCTTCCAGTAAATGGCTTGAGCTGGGAAAGAGAATGAAGGTAAAACACTGTGCCCGGCATTTTCAGAAGGATGGGAATATTCTAGTCCTCCCTTCACTGCTGCTTCTGGTGTTCTCAATTCCAGAAGAAAGGACAGCTGAGATGAATAGAGAGTAGAATGTATAATCAATCATATTCTGTCTTCTTCTGTGTTTGGTTTAATGTGTGTGTGTGTGTGTGTGTGTGTGTGTGAATTATGTTTATATTATATTGTGGGGACCAAATGTTCTCCACAATGTAATAAAATCTGTTATTTTGATGTTCTGGGGACCATAAGCCTTGTACCTTGTTTGGTTACTTATGGTTAAGGTTAGGGCTGGGTAGTGGTTAAGGTTGTCATTGCTGGGATTAGGGTTTTGTCCATATAATTTAATGGATGGTCCCCACAAAGATATCAATGCAGGCATGTGTCTGTGTTTCGAAGAATGACAGTACATGTACTGGAACGGATAAAAAATGGCACATAAGTATAGGAATATTAGCTTCTGACTTTTGTACAATAAGGAGATGAGTCATTGAAAACATTCATATGATTAAAGCTTTTCATGGCCTGTGGGACAAAAGTCTATAGCGATTTTACCTAAATGTGACTGAAGCTGACTGACAAAATGGAAGAGAGCTGCATCTATTTTATATATGTTGTATTAAATGAGATAAATAAAAAATAAATAAATATGGTAGCATAACAAGCCATTTTATGACACTTTACTTGAGGGGGCATAAGTAACTCAGTAACTCAGTTACTACTCAAGTAAAAATCATGAACAAATATGGTAACTACGTGGAGTTTACTGATTAATGATGAACTTGGTATCAGTATGTAACTAACACTTAGCTTCTGGTTAATTAATACATTAAGTAAGAGTGCACTACAGTATTTGTGCCCCTACAAATGTTACCTGCCATTTCAGTGTCACCATATATATGGATGAGGCCATCTTGTAAACAGTATGGCAGGTGCCCTGAAACAGCGGTAGTAACTTTACTACAAAGCGGACAATGCTCCAGCACTGGCTTATGACCAAGAACTCACCCAGGCTACCATTTTGTGTTTCCGTTCCTCTGAGCTCTTTGACTGTAAAGCAATACTGAAGTGAAACATAAAACGGTGATATATTCCAATGGGCTGAAAGTGCTGCCCAGGCTGACGGAGAGAGACGACCCAGACAGTCTCGGTGTTCCTGCAGCCGTGCCGCCTTGATGGTGGACCAGCACTGCTCTGCCTCCGCCACATATTGGCCTTCACTCTATCGATTGCCATTATCGATTTTTGACTGTGTACCTGCACATTTAATGTTATATGGGTCATATATGGGCTTTATATATTTACCAAATGGATTTCATCATGTTTAAGCTATACATTGCCTTCATTGCACTGTAATCTGTTCGTGTTAATTTGGCGTGCTTCTGTTATGCTAATAGCCCAGGTTGGCGTGTGTTTCCACACGTGAAGTATGTGCTCCTCCTCTCCATATCATGCTTAGTGGTGTGTACATGTGAATTCATTCTTTGTGTAACGTTTACCTTACTCTTTACCTCTAACCTCACCTCTTTCTCTCTCTTTCTCTCCACAGACATTTATAGTACTAAACAAGGGAAAAACAATCTTCCGCTTTAATGCTACGCCCTCATTGTACATCATAAGTCCATTTAATTGTTTTAGGCAAATAGCTATTAAAATTTTGATACATTCATATCCTTTTAAAATGCTGCCTGACCTTAATTTTGGCAGAGCTTTCTGAATGTTTTCTGTGGGCCTGTGTGACACAAATACCATATCAGCAAAATACCAGTGAACAAAATAAGGAATGAAGACTGAATTTCTAACTCTAGAATGTGCAAAAGGAAGTTAAACATACCTTGTCCCCCCAACAACCACAGTGTCATTTGCTGTAGAATTATAGTTTTGATCCATAATACCTGCATCCTGTAGCCATCTGTACCTTCTAATGAAATGTATGACTGCTCTCTTCTGCCATTTTTATTTGACCATTTCCTGGTGGAAAACAATTTTATGTGGAAACATATTTTTATGTTGACAATTAAAGATGTAGGCCCTGTCTTTTCATGCTGGAGTCTATGCAGGTAAGTTCAGTAAATGATCTGTAAGTGTAATCCTATGAAAACATTAGGAGTTTAGTTTTAAAAAGAACAGGTTATCGCCTACATTGTTCCCCATCTCCCTAACAAAAAGAATAATTCATGGTCATTGAGGAACCGGTGGTCCAGTTATTTATGTTTCTGTTGTTTGGGGAAGGTGACTTGAATTTGTATTTTATGACTTGTTATATACTACTTTTGTTTATAAGGACTTTTGATAATGTGTTTCCTTAACCAGCTATTCTCACAGTCTTCAGCATGATCATTATGTGTACTATTTTGACCAACTGTGTATTTATGACCTTCAGTAATCCTCCGGAGTGGTCCAAACAAGTAGAGTAAGTACCTGCACCATCTCAGCCGTGCTTCTCTGTGGTACATAATAACATAAGAAATTTACAAAAAATATGAGGCCATTCAGCTCATCTAAATGGTTTGGGGAGAACTTAACTAATAACTCATAGGCTAGTGGGACCTGTGCATTCACCACAGAAGATGAAATGTCTCTGCTTAGCCTTGCAATTTTCTGAGACACCTTTGAACCTTCAAAAGCTATTTACTTAAGAAACCCTTATCTTGGTTCCTAAGTGCTAGTGGAATATAAATTATACAGCAAACTTTAAAATGGCAGGTCAGTGTGTAAGCCAATAGCAAAATGATCCTAAGATACACATGTCCCCGACAATTTGCCCTTTTAAAGACAAATAGTGCTACTGTAGTTTGCTCACATTAAGTTCAGTCTCCATGTTGCAGTTTGTGATTAAGAATTCTGTTTTGTAGAAGGAATATACGAATGTAGTACAATTACCAGTCAATACAAGCTGAAATGGCTTAACACTATAGGAAGAAACATGCAAAGATGTCGTTATGTCAATGAAATGCAGCGATTTCTGAATGTGGGCTCATTCCAGACACTTGCTTTTAAACCGACATCTGGCAGCAATGTTTCAGAATCACTCTGAAGAAGAGTCCCTGATGATTTAAAAGCCACACAAAACTATTGTTCCCAAAGGCAAATCCTGAAATTTCAAACAAACCAGAAATTGATCCAGCCACTGCAAGGTTACATATTAACAGGGAGAGATGCACACTAACATCTCTACAGTAGTTTTACTGTTCTGATTTAATTTCGTTAAATCACTAAAAAACATATACTTAAAATGTTTCATATAAATAAATAGGAATGATCAAATAATATAGTAAACAGAATTGGTCGAAAATCTTTCTTTAAGTGTATAAGATATAATATGTGCCTTGTGATGAAGTGACATCCTATACTGGGAGCATCCTATACTGGGAGTCCCCTGACCGGTGACTTATGCAGTGTGTAATGGGCTTCCGTCTCACCACCACACTGTACTAGATAACAAGCTGCAAGATAGATAGATGGATTGGAAAAATGATATACAATGATATGTATTACTATACATTGTGTGTAATGAAACATATCTTTTCTGAAACACTGTACCCTAGTTTGCCTCCCTAAGACTCCTGTAATTTTGCTGTTCTTCTCTTTATAGGTATACTTTCACCGGCATCTATACATTTGAATCACTCACAAAAATAGTTGCCAGAGGATTTTGTATAGGTGGCTTTACATTCTTACGGGACCCATGGAATTGGCTGGACTTCATGGTGATCTCCATGGCGTAAGTATACTTCTGATTTTTCCAGAGCAATGATGCTTTGATGCAATATGAACTCCCTGGCTGGTTTTGTACAGACTAACAATTTCAGTTTGATTTTAACTCCATGTCTTTTAAACACACGCTCATTGGCACTCATACTCATACCCATGCTTAAAAAGTGCCTGAAGAGCTGGTATGTAGATCACTGGTGTCAAACTCAAGGCCTGCAGGACTGGTACAGCCCACTGCCTCAATTCTGATTGTTTGAGAAATAGTATCGATAAAGGGGGTTCTTATCCAGACCACTAGATGATTTTAGAACAGGGACACATTGATCTGAAAAGTCGAAAGCATTGCTATTCTTAGTATTTCCACTTGGGGGGGGCATGACATTGTTGAAGGAATATAATGTTCAGTGTCACTATGAGACTCACCTTGCTGAAAAAGATGCCCATTCTCAAGGGCAAGTGAAAGTGAACAAATTAAACGAATTGCTGGAAAAAGAGCAGTACGTGTTTAATCATAGTCTGGAGCACAGTGATACAAATCTGAGAACTAGGATACCTTTCATGAAGATACGACAGGTTTGAGCTGCAGAAATGGTGGGCCCTGACGGATGTCAAATTTTTGTCTAATATGTGTATGATGAGACAGGATTTCAGCTCTTGCCTGTTTTCATGTGTTTTCTTTATTCATAACTACTTGATGAATAACCATAAGCTGATTAACTGATTGAACTGTACCGAATGGCAGCTTTTGGACTACTGTCACGAAACAGATTGCAGGCAGGTTAAGCTGTATTCATGTAAGCATCACAGTCTTAGATAAGATAGCTTCAGGTAGCCTGGGGGAAATTCTTTGGCATATAGCAGCAGTGAGGTTTAAATCAGAAATTATTTACAAGGGCAATCGCTTTACCAGTTTATAAGGACTACCGAATGTGAAGATTTATTATATGTCATAGCCTTCTGTTTGCATTTATCCAAACATTAATGTACTTAAATACATAAAGAACCTGTGTCAATATATACTAAGAACAGTACAAAAATCAAGTTAGGTAACAAAACAATGATTTTTAAAAATTATTGTAATGCAAAAACAACACAAAGTTTCCCTCACCAGAATCAAATTAAAGTGAATAACACTTCCATTGTTGGAAAAATAATAAAATACATTCTTCAGAAAATGCTGCAACAGAAGACAAATACCGAATTGGCAAACTTTCTATTTTAAAAAATACGTAAGGAATGGTTGGTGATACTCTGCTTTGTTCAGCACTGACTCAAGGACAAATCGGTCTTACTTTATGACATCATAACAAGATGTGTGACTTGACAAGGTTCTGATCAGTCACATTAGCTCCTTCAGTCATCATCGTCGTCGTCGTATCTATATAAATCAGTCATCGTTGTCGTCGTATCTATATAAATCAGTCATCGTTGTTGCCGTATCTATATATATCAGTCATCGTCGTCGTCGTATCTATATAAATCAGTCATCGTCGTCGTCGTATCTATATAAATCAGTCATCGTCGTCGTCGTATCTATATAAATCAGTCATCATCGTCGTATCTATATAAATGCATGCCAATGACTTGCTGCTGCTGTGTTATACATTTTGACAAACAAAAAATACAATTCCATCTTATATGTAAAAATATCATGTACCATGTGAATGCATTTGCAGAGTTTAATATCACCATGACTGAAATGATCTTTCCCTCCTCTACATTGTTCCTCTCTCCTTTTTTATTTTAGTCTCCCTACATTGTCTCATCCCTCCATTTGACACTATCGGCTTCTTAGCATCTGTCATCTGTCCTTCCTTTTCATATGAACATTTCTCTGTGTACATGTCTTGACAGAGCATAGTTTTTCCATGTTATGCAATAGTTCTTTTTTTTTCTTTTTTTTTAAAAGAAAGCCTACAACCCTTACCAGGATATCCAGTAGATGGATAAATCAATGAATGGATCAATGAATGGATGGATGAATTCAGAGTTTTGGTGGAAATTAAGTTAAAAGGAAAAACCCAATGGACGTTATCTGACACAGACATGGGCATACACAAATTTACTCGCGTGCTTCCTATAACTAATTTACATAATCAGATTCAGTATTTTGGCCCCAACTACAAACTTAACTGAACTTTGACAGTCCAACAAAGGATCAGAGGTTAGAGAAAAATTAACATATACATACAAGGTTATCAAAAGATGTAATTACACTCATTTAAAAATTTTCAGTTTTTGTCTAATGTATTACTGTCCAGTACACAAAGGCGTATGTGAATTCCAGAAGACCCTGAATATCTGCTTACAGAAGTCCTTAATGCTTTAATCCTAGGGAAATGTTGCTGTTTGAAACTGGTTTACTGGGTCTATAATTTATTACATTCTACTTGGAATAAGCAAACGTCTTACAGCAGTGGGACCCAGCACAAATTTTATTTAGACTCCTCTCTGTAGATTCTGATTCATATTCAACAGCAGTAGGAGTCTGATCCAGATCCTGAGTTCCATGCAGTTTATTCACATTTGTTTTAAAAAATAGCCTCTACTTCCCTGTGTCAGTGGTGTCTGGTAATACTCTGTCCCTGAAGTACTTAGGAATAGACTGGTGATTTGTCATATTTTCACTTAATTCTAAAACTAGCTGCCTGTTGCTGTAAGCCAGATAGATCTCTGCATCTTCTTTACTGTCTCTTGTTTCCTTTAAAACCACTACAAGTAATTTTGATTTGATTCTGCAGGTATATAACAGAGTTTGTAAACCTAGGCAATGTCTCAGCTCTGCGCACATTCAGAGTGCTGAGGGCTTTGAAAACTATTTCAGTAATCCCAGGTAAGGGGTCCTGGTGGCCCAGTGGGGTGGTGCTATCCAGGGGTTGGTGTTAGGTGTCTTCCGTTCTGTTTCTTTCCTTCTTCCTTCCTCGATGGACAGGCTGTGTGAGTGGCGTTCCTCCTGGTGGCTGTCGTTGTGCTCTTGGTGTGTTGTTTTTGTCATTCGGTGTTTGTGTGTGATCCTCCCTCGTTCCAGATATGTGACAGAGTTTGTGGACCTGGGAAACGTCTCTGCACTGAGAACGTTCAGAGTTCTCCGAGCGTTGAAAACTATCTCTGTCATTCCAGGTGAGACTCAATTTAAACACTAAGGCTGATCCAAATCTTATTTCTCTTTTTTTGACATATTATTATAATAAAAAATAAGTAAATTTGGGAATAACAATTTACTTATTCCCCAAAATGATTAAAAATAGTACCAATAGTTTTTATAGGCTTTGCAGTCTACTAGCTATCTTAGGTTCTTCAGTCTATTGACCCATCAGATACTGCCCACAATCAAATTAATTCTTTGGTAAGGAAGCATCTTTAACAGCACCGCCCATGAATTCAGATGAAATATCCCCTTCCGTGTGACAGCTCCAAATAGACACAACCACACACTAGTTACTGACTTTCCCCAAACAGTTAAGTACTGTTTAGTGAATTCCCCAAAAATGAGAAAGAAATATGAAGTCATTGAGTGATCACTGACAGACATGAAGATATGTGTCTGTCTTTAACAAAGACAAGAAAAATAGTCAGATTTTAAATGCACGGTAGTTCAAGTAAAATTATTCTGAGCTGAGTCTTGATTATAAGGCAGCCATATAATATTAGTCTTAAGAATGCTTGTTTTAAATAATGTAATGGCTTATATATTAGATATTCAAGACGTCTACTGAAACAGACCACAGAAGAGGCCTATTGCATTTGCTGTGGCTTCCACAAAACATCCCTTTAACTTATTTACGAAGACTGCCAAGCCTAGTCTGCACACGCTTTTCACGCTGCATGGTGCTTCTCAAGGCCACTTCCTTTCTTGACTTCGCCTGCCCACAGATTTGTTTTACATTTTTATATTTTAAACAGCACTCTTAATTTTGCGCTCTGATTTTTTTTATTATTATTATTTCTTTTTATCAAATAAAACTAGAGCGTCTCTGGACAAACCAACAAACAAACCAACGAGGAACAAACAAATACGTGATGCGGAATAGTTTAGCAGCTTTAACCAAAGTGAATGAGTATGAATGTAAACACAGAGTACTGTCTGTGACCTGCCTCTGAGCTGTGATAGAAGGAGCGGCACCCAGAGCCAGCAGTCTCCTTTTAATTCAAAGACCAACAGATTGCGGCAGTCGTGAATATTTTCATGAATACGTAATTCATTGACAGGCAGAATGGCTGGTTTCTGTCCTACTGCCACCTTTGGGAGACAGCTTTCCTTGCACGACACATAATTCCTCTACATCTGATGAGTCTGTTTACCAGCTTGACAGGGACCTGTTAGGAGTGACTGGTCTTGATGTTTTGCTCCTGACCCCTTTGAAGGCAGAATTCGAGTATTTAATCCACAGTGATTGCAATAGTGGAATGAACCTGTACTTTGCCTTCAGGCTATATGAAAAGAACAGTCAAACTGGCCACTGCTGAGCCAAATGTAACCATCCCCCTAAAACAGCTGAAGCTGTGACTCCCTACACTCACTGTCCATTAATCAGGAAATAAATCAGCATATACCTAATATTGCATACTCTTTGTAAGAATTTATCATGAACAGCAAATGAGACAACAGCAGAAACAATTGTCTGACCATTTTTAAAAAAAGGCAATCGAATAATATAACTTACCATGACAGCATATGAGACCTGTAGCAAAGAGAAGCAAAAGACAGCTGTCTCACCTGAGTTGGACTCTGGATTTGAGTCTTCTGACTGTCAAGGCTGGAGATTACACCTTGGAAGACTTCAGTACTAAAGGTATCCGCTACCAAGATGTTTATGAAGGGTGGAAGGATGGGGAGATGGGTCTGATGATAACCAGTGTCCACTCTCTAGTGTCCACCCACTTAAAGATATTACCAATATTTTTCATCAGCCTTGGAGTTTAAATGACTTGCATGTGAATTCCATCTCCCTGCCTGTCCTTCTATTCCTGTCCCTCCAGTTTTTCCTCATTGTTGTGCCAAAGTATTTATTTTCCTATGGACGTCTGGTTCATCTGCGTCCTGCATAGGGGTCCTCCCACCGTCTCCTGGGGTGTCACGCCAGCTTGTTATTGAATTATCAAGCTGGCTTGCCTTCCAAACCAGAGCAGGTTGCAAGGTCATCTCCTTGCTCCCTTCTTCTTGTGTGTCCTCTGACTCGCTTATTTCCCTAAAGCTTTTTCAAACACATAGCCAGTGGAGACCTGTGTTGGGTGACTCCTAAGTTTGTCTTGTTCTCTGTTAATCTGAAACACTTGCAGTGGCCTGAAAGATGTTTAACTTTGTTTTGCTCTTTCAAGGGTCCTACTTCTTTGTCTAGTAATCTAGTTAGCTCAAGAACTGAAGTTGAAAGGACACCTCATCTAGTATCAGTAGTAGTGAAGTAGAAACTAGTTCATGTAGAGGGTAAGATTCATGCTCGGATACTCTTCCACATCAGGACCTGCTGATGCAATGCTAATTCAGGCGGGTTACATACATAAATTGAGAACTTCAAGTTTCTTGCCTTTGTGAAATGAAGTGCAAGTATCTCCTGAGAATCCCTAGCTTATGATGTTTGTAAAGAAATCTCCGTCTTTGGCAATGAATATCGTGGAAAACCCCTACATTGTTTCCAATCTGCTCCTTTGTGTGTTACTGCCTGCAGGCCTGAAGACCATTGTAGGTGCACTAATCCAGTCAGTGAAGAAGCTATCGGACGTGATGATCCTCACTGTCTTTTGCTTGAGCGTCTTCGCCCTGATTGGCCTGCAACTTTTTATGGGGAACCTACGGCAGAAGTGTGTCATATGGCCCATCAATTCCACTGAGAATTACCTTAGCAATGGCAGCAAGGGCTTCAACTTCGATGAGTACATCATGAATGACAGTGAGTGTGCGCTTGGGCTCTGCTAAGTAAACCACTGACCCTTCCATGCCAGCACCTAATAGCCTAAATATGAAGTTGTAGGTTCCTCATAATGGTATGAAATGGGAGGATGTCGCCCCAGCCAGGGTGGTGGTGGGGAGGGGGGCTGTTTGTTTTACAATAGCGAGTCAGATTGGTGACATTGGTGACACACAGCAGCAGTATGTTTGGGATGGAATGATACTGTTGCGGACCCAACTAAATTGCCGCAAGCTGCAGAATGGAAAGCTGACAGCATCTTCCCTCCTCTCTTTTTACCTTTTTTCCATTTTTAGCCAATTTCTACTTTCTGCCTGGACAGATAGATGCTCTTTTGTGTGGAAATAGCTCTGATTCTGGGTGAGTGGCTTGCTTTTGGACTATTTAATACAATCTGACATACACCGGTTTATTGGGTACACCTAGTTAGCATAAACAACCTGTGCAAATCATATGGCTGCCCCTGAGTATATACAGCATACTGACAGGAACAAGAACTTGAATTTCTGTGTGAACAGTGCTTGAAGTGGGCTGGAACGCAATTCTGGAACTTCTGTATCCTAAAGACTTCATTTTTTCTTCACTGCACAAATGTCAAATGTCGGAAAATTAGAGTTCCTGCACTTATTTTTTCCCACTTCAAGCACTGTGTGTGAATGAACATAGATCACAGTAAAGATTTTAAACATGGTGTGATTGTTGGTGCCAGACAGCATCTCTGAAACAGCCACCAAATTAAGATTCTCATGTACTACAGGGTCTAGAGCTTACAGAAAATGATGCAATAAAGAGAAAGCATCCAGTAATGAGAGTTTTTATCATTAACAGACCGAAATGCGGTTGTACCTGATACTACGTGGGTATGATTAAGAAAGTAGTCATTGAGTGTATTTATTGTGCTTTATAATATTCATGCATGCAGTAAGAGCTGAAGTAATGACAGAATTCATCCCACTGCTTCCAGGCGATGTCCTGAAGGATACACTTGCATGAAGGCAGGGAAGAACCCAAACTACGGCTACACCAGTTTTGATAGCTTTGGCTGGGCTTTCCTGGCTCTCTTCCGTCTCATGACACAGGACTTCTGGGAGAACTTGTACCAGCTGGTAAGGCCTTTAGTTTTCAGCCCTTCGTCCCCAAACACCCAACTCATCAGTATGAGAAATGACACCAAATGCCATCACAGTTCTTTTCTTTTTCTCTTAGCTAATTGTGAAGACAGTGGATACGATTCGTGGCTCGTAGTGCATATTGGCCTGTCTGAGAGAAAAAGGGTTGCACTCTGGACAATAACACTGTCCACTTTGGCTCAAACCTACAAGCATTTTCAAGTTCAGGAGCTACCATGAATGTGTGTAGCGCACACATAAGAAATGACTTCCAAGGATTGCTGGTAGACATAGTGCTTTTGATTACAAAGCCACCAGGTTGGCGTTGGAGGTTAAGTTATTGTTGTGCTTGTGTCTCTCTATTTTTTAAGAACATTGCTTTGTGTGTCTGAGATCAACAAAAATGCAAAATGCATTTTATGTTAGAATGCAAGTATGTACATAGAAAGTGAAATAATTTTAGTACTGAAGGTTTGCTGTCATGTCATGTTGATGCCACTTTGAATGCTGGCTGGTTATTACAGAGGGTGGATTCCTCTTGGTCACTTCTACAGTCGGTTTCTTGACATCCTGCAATTTGAGTCCTTAGCTTTCACTGTAATGGCTGAAACTCTTAAGCTGTCTTACATAGTGAAATGGAATGATGCATTAAAAATTTACACCAGGATTAGTGCTCGAACAAGCCAGGATGTGTGAAAGGAGGCAGGAAGGAAGCTGACTTTAAGTAGATTCATTCCCATCAGTTCGGGCCCCTGACCTGTATGGTACATATGCTTTCGGTTTGCATTGAGTTTCTTCTTGTCGTGTCAAAATTACTTTAAAACAATATTTTTCTTGCATGTGGTACCTTTCAGTCATTTTCTCATCTTCTAATCACATGACCGGCACATAGGGTATCCAGGGTGCAGTTAAACAGGTTTCCTCCCATTGACCTTTCACAAGCTGCTCTTTACAAAGTGCTTTTTCCTGTGAACTATGGCATGAGAGCTCAGCACCTTCTCGCAAAGCAGGCACCTCTTTAATTTTATTTTGCAGCACATAACTTCAGTGATGGAATGTAAGATTTGGAGATCTACTTGTTAGGGAAGGAGTGAGAACCATCTAGTCAATGTGCTGTCTTAAAAAGCACCTCCCTCAGCAAATATTATTACTTCACAGAGGATGGGAGGCCAGGGGTTTAGGACCCAGGAGTTGAAAGTGCGGTCTCCCTAGACAGCATAGGGCTCTCATGAACTAGTCCCTCTGTCAAGAAAGGCTGTTCCTGGTTCCAGCAGCTCCAGGGAACGTCCTGGAGATCCGTATTTGAGAGCTCTGAACGGTTGTTCTGTTGGCAAAGAAATTCTGACTGTGGTCCTGCCCCCACCGCTAAGCCAACCTATTAGGCACAGGGCTGCCCGCTGCTGCAGGAGTTCTGTAATGGAGAGAAGCTCAAGGATGGGACAAATGAGTCGGCCCATAGTGGGCAGCAATGCCTGGAACATCCCAGTGTAGCCTGTCCTGGCGACCTGACGACAGCAAAAGTCCAGATAAATATCCTTATCAGGTAGTTGTTTATTTTGCAGCCAGTGATTTTAAATAATCACTAAAACTCATATATTCACAAAATGGTGCTTTGCTGCTACTTCTGTTTCGAGAAGTTAGCCTTTTTTTCCTGAAAGAACAGCTTCCGATTTCATAATATAATTATTTATATATAGTTATATTTATTAAACTTCAAACCTTTTAGCTTTATTGATGATTTGGCTTTATTAATTTACTTTAATATGTAAAATATCTAACAACCAAAATACGTACAGTCGTATGTAAATGTTTGGGCAACCTTTGTAAAAAGAATCTGAGACTTTGGAACTCTTAGGGTGTCCAAACTTTTGCAGAGTGCCACAATAATGTTTTTATTTTTTATCTTTTTTAAATTTATGATATAAAAATTATTCTATGCATCAATGTTGGGTGAAAATATTGTGCATTTTTCTATTTCCTACAGAGACTCTGTTTACATCTTTTCAATTAAAAATGACCAAAATATGTTATTTCTTGAGGAGTGCCCAAACTTTTGCATACCACTGTATAACATATGTAAATTATTTTGGCTTGTGTTATTTTTGAAATAAGGTTGATTTCAGAAATAAAAATCAAATAGCATTTCTAGTTTTCATTGCTTGGTTTTGGTAATTGTTTTGGTTTGAGAAAATTGTTTTGTTACTTCTGTAACTGATGGCTCTGATTTCCCATTCTAATCAGTATTATGAGTTTTAATTTTTCTTTACGATATATGAGCCTGAATCAGTTCTGAATCTTGTCCTCATCTGGTCAACCGTTTTTGAATCAGTACCCCTGTTACAGTAATCCACTGAGCTGACCATGTCTTTTTATATGTCTGTGTTAAAGATGGGATTTACTGTCACTAACCCCATTACTATATGGCGTCAATTCAATAACAGAGATCACTGTAGTTGCTCCTTGCTGTAGTTGCTTGTTGCTCTTTGGAGCCTTAGTAGATTTCTCTGTGTGTTTCGATACTGTCAGCCATAGCAAGATCTATTGTTTGATATGTTTCCTCTGTGTTTATATTTTTTAGCTA
The DNA here is from genome assembly GCA_019775955.2 of Pollimyrus isidori. NCBI lineage: Eukaryota > Metazoa > Chordata > Actinopteri > Osteoglossiformes > Mormyridae > Pollimyrus > Pollimyrus isidori. The sequence goes on along the minus strand of JABFDZ020000090.1, from coordinate 403,376 downwards.
TGGGCTGCAATCTGCCCATATTTTTCAAATGTCCTAAATCACTCTTAAATGGCTTAAATATCCCGACATTTCAAATGCTTTTTTTGAATCCCATTGCCTTGGAAGGCTGAATTATTTGCAATAGTATTTAATGCTTTTAAAAACACTTGTTAAACTGCAAAATATTAGTGTTATATAAGTGTTTAGAAAAAAAACTGGTCATTGTGTGTCAGAAGCTGATCTCCATGTATTTACACAACACAGCTAATACAGCAAACTATGCCTGAAGTTGAAGATCAAGATGGAAACCACAATGTAGTAGGCTATTGTACAGAGCATTTGTTAAACATTTAGCAATAAAGCAATTCATGTAAAAATTATTGTTCATATTTTTGGAAGCACAAAGACTTGTCACTCTGTGCCCATATATCATTCAGATGTGCTGGTGTGAATGTACTTCTCTTATTTTTTGGAATGATTAAATTAAAGCATGGCCTTAATACACAGAAAATAGGCCCCTGTACATCTGCATGTTGTTGCTGCAGCAGTGGAACAATATGAATGGAAACTGCAGTGTGAATGAAAGGCCAAGAAGCACATCGTGTGATGAACTTTTGTCTGTGTTCATCCGTGTGGAAAACGTCTCATTTTCCATAGGTTATTCATTTATTCTGGTATATACAGACCCTCGCTGAAGAGAACCCAGGCTGTGGAGAACCCAGGCTGTGGAGACCCAGGCTGTGGTGAACCCAGGCTGTGGTGAACCCAGGCTGTGGTGAACTCAGGCTGTGGAGAACCCAGGCTGTGGAGACCCAGGCTGTGGTGAACCCAGGCTGTGGTGAACTCAGGCTGTGGAGAACCCAGGCTGTGGTGAACCCAGGCTGTGGTGATCTCAGGCTGTGGAGTGGCTTAGCTCTAACAAGAGCTGCCCATTTGTTTTTTAAAGACACTCAGGGCTGCGGGCAAAACCTACATGATCTTCTTCGTGCTGGTGATCTTTGTGGGCTCCTTCTACCTGGTGAACCTGATCCTGGCTGTGGTGGCCATGGCCTACGAGGAGCAGAACCAGGCCACGATGGAGGAGGCTGAGCAGAAAGAGGCTGAATTTAAGGCCATGCTGGAGCAGCTGAAGAAACAGCAGGAAGAAGCTCAGGTCTGTCTGTCTACTGGCTGTTTTTCTTAGTCCACCTTCTTACAGCTTCTGGGCATTATGATTTCGACTGGACGACTTAGACCTGGTTCATGTTGACCTTTTGCTTGTTCTGTTGATGTGTCTTTGCTGGTGGCTTCACTCACACTCATCTAATGCGCAACAGGCTGCCGCAACAGCCACCCCAGCAGGTACGGTGTCGGAGGACGCCGTGGAGGACGACGGTGGGGGCCGCCTGTCGCGGAGCTCCTCCGAGGTCTCCAAGCTGAGCTCCAAGAGCGCAAAGGAGCGCCGCAACCGCAAGAAGAAATGGCGGCAGAAGGAGCAGCTGAGGGGTGAGGAGAAGGGCGACAGCGAGAAGATCGTCACCGAGTCCGACGAAGGCAGCAAGAGGAGCCGCTTCCGCTTCCCCGACAGCCGGCTGGGCCGCAGGACGTCCATCATGAACCAGGTGTGGGAGCTGGACGGCGTGCTTGTGCCTGGGGGGGGGGAGGGGGCTGCTAGCATTTTATTTTCCCAAAGGAAAGCCCATCCTAAGGGACAAAAAAAATGAAGTATAAAATAGGAATAAAAAAACTGCACGCGGCTGCAATTAATTTTAGGGCATTAAAATGAAGAGCAGCCACCCCCACGTCCCTCTGATCGTAGTGTCGCCGATTACAATCCTGTGGTTGACAGTCATTTTACCACTGGGCCTCTAATCAAGGCTTTAACCTCACCAGCTCCAGACACTGGCTGCCGTCTCAGTTGTACGTCGCTTTAGATAAAATCATCTCCTAAATAAATGAATGAAAATGAGGTTATTGTGAGTAAGTAATTTTTGGCTTAATATCACTGATATCAACAAGGTGAAGGCAAAGAGGCAATGAGAACTGGCACACTTGTGGGAATCAGTACATTTAATTCTGTCTTATTTAATTCCTGAGGTGTGGCTACAGATTGGAGTTGTTACAATGGCTGGATGTGGAGATATTGATCCACAGCTACTCGATATTTGACTCGAACATTTTCCTGTGGCAGCAATGGGGTCCATGCTTTCAATCGGCGTTATGAATTATTGATGCAGCTTTAAGAATCTTTCACTGGATCCCTCGAGTATTAGCACAGATTCTGTCATCATCCTTATGCTCACTTTACTTCAGTGTCTCAGTAACAGTCGTTAGAAAGACTTTCATTTAAGAACTTGTTTAATTCATCTCTGTTTTGATTAAATGGATGAATCTTTACCATTCTACCTGCTCCTAATGTTACACTGATATCTCTTTATGCTGAATTACAGAATACTGAAGGCTTTATACACTTAAGTAACATTTAAAAGTAAAATTGAACATAACTGGGTGTAAATGCAGGAAATGTGAATTGTGTGTAAATACATTCTGTTTCATAGCAATGGCTGATAGTGACCTCATCTTCATCCACCGTCCCCATGACTCCCACTCCTCATGACTTTAATGCCCACCCCCCTCCATTTGCCCTCTGCTGGTGCCTTCATGCTTTCCTTTGTACCCCCCCAACCCCCACCTCCCCCACCAGTCCCTCCTCAGCATCCCCGGGTCGCCTTTCCTGTCACGGCAGAACAGCAAAAGCAGCATCTTCAGCTTCAAGGGCCGCTCCAAGGACGTGGGCTCGGAGAACGAGTTTGCGGACGACGAGCACAGCACGGTGGAGGAGAGCGAGGAGCGCCGGGGTTCGCTCTTCATCCCGTACCGGCGCAGCAGCTACAGCGGCTACAGCCAGGGCTCGTCCCGCATCCATCCGCTGGCCCCGCATGGCAAGAGAAACAGCACGGTGGACTGTAACGGCGTGGTCTCACTCATCGGGCCTGGTCCGGGCGGACGCCTTCTGCCTGAGGTGATAATAGATAAGGCAGCTACTGATGACAGTGTAAGGACGTCCATGAATAGATCAGCCTAGGCATGGCGCTCCTCCTGCTCTTCCTCCTTCCTTCTTTGTGGTTTATCCTAATTAATTCCATGCCCCCCCCCCCCCACCACTCTGAATGCAGCCCTTATGTCCCAAACAGTGAGAATAAAAAGGGACAAGCACATTTATTTAGCAAGGAACATGGAAGCAGTTACCCCTGATAGCCCATAATATGACCATCACTCTGATATGAAACATAATTAAAAATTTTAAATATGCGCTAACTTTCCAGCCACTCCATCAAAAACTGTTAATTGTCATTTCTCAATTAGTATGGTTAGGTCAGTATAGAAAGGTATTCATAGTGATAAGGTGGGACAAGCCATGAAAAAATGGAAACTTTGGCAATGCTGTCAGCTTCAGATTCCTGTGATGACCAGGTAACACTGAGGCTGTCTGTGAACATTCATTTTGCACTGTAGCACGATACTTTTACTGTCGATGCTCACTGCTGGAGCGGCTGATGAAGCTCTTAGACCTTTCTGCACTGGTGCACATTGTGGGACAAAAGGTGACGCACCTGTACCCTGTCTACTGTCCTGTCCTTGTCTGCCTGCCAGGTCTCTCAAATTCCTCCGCTTGCAGTTTTTCGTGGAAACAGGCAGTTGAGATACGTGATGTTTATTATAGACTAGTTCATAAAAGTCAGATTTCTTTTTGAATCTATTTGGGTTCCTTGTACTGATGAGTCCCTGCATGTGTTGGACATCATCGTCAGAGAAGTTTAAGCAGGTTTTAGCTAGTGAATAAGACAGAAGCAGATCTCCAGTACATTTCACACCGCCGGAAACATCAGCCATAAAAGACAGAATTTCCTGTTTTTCTGAGTCATTGAAAGTTCAGGTTGCATTTCTACCTTGGTTATTCTTTTTCTAGAAAATTTTGATTAAGAAACTATTCCAGCAGCCACACTTCACACTGTTAGCATGGTAGATTGACGCCCTTAACTTCTGACAGTCTTCAGCTCCGCATGGTAATCCACCTGTCTTGTGCGGCACCTTGACCTTTCTTCTTTTAAAATTTATGCATGTTAATGCATGTCGGAGTCAGTGACGCACCCTGCACACACACTTACATGCATACAGACACTAACATGCAACGCTAGTCCCATCCCTTGCCAAAGAAGACTGTGTGCCATATTCACCTCCTGGTTCATCAAGGAACACATTATAGATGTGACCATGACTGTTGCCGAATTATGGATATTCACCAGCATTGTCTTGAAAACACCTCATGTGTTCTCTGTGGGTGTGATTCATACCATTTGTTCTGAATGGAAAGTTCTCATGACACTAGATGACTATAAAACACCCAGTACAACGTGGACTTAAGTTCCAATTTGCCATCCAGTTTAGTTGTCCTTTTGTTCTGCACGAATCTGCAGGAGTGTATTAATCAGATTGGGGGCGGGAGGTGGGGCTGTAAGGACATCTTTACTGCACTGTCATTAGTCTGCATTCCCACCCCTTGCGAATATTTTAGACTCTTTGCTTACCATTCACATTACATTTTGAGCAGTGTTTGGAGGCAGTTATGTTGACTTATGTCATTGTTCTAATGCCATGGATTTTTCTACTGGCAGCAAACCACCGAGGTTGGGGTGAAGAAGAAACATTCAGGCTCCCTGATGGTGTCTGTGGACCAGCTCAACACCTCCTTTGGTCGCAAGGACCGAGCCAACAGTGTCATGAGTGTTATCACCAACACTTTGGTGGAGGGTACAGTTTCCTTTCACTGCATGTCTTACATGATTTAAATATATTTTACTTACCTTTGCCTCTTTTTCAACTATACTGATAAGCTAATTAAAATAGAAATTGCTGCATATTACTCCTTCAATGAACAGAGCAACTGCTTGACTGATGCCCTTTTTCTTTGTCATACCATTGGGCTATAGAACTGGAAGAGTCCCAGCGAAAGTGTCCCCCATGCTGGTATAAATTTGCAAACACATTCCTTATCTGGGAATGCTGCCCTGTGTGGCTAAAGATCAAGGAGATTGTGAACCTGATTGTGATGGACCCGTTTGTAGACCTTGCCATCACCATTTGCATTGTTCTCAACACCCTCTTCATGGCCATGGAGCACTACCCTATGACACCCCACTTTGCGGAAGTCCTGTCGGTTGGAAACCTGGTGAGAATCACCTTTATGTTGGCCCACATCCCAACACATATTTTAGGGTATTTGGTCCATGGATTTACTCCTTGGATATTGTCATCTTGAATTCTTGTTGACTGTTCATGGTTTTTAGTTATGGTTGATGCAGTTTGGATTTTATGGGGCCATCTATGGACCTAAAGAGCCTCCTGTTGTTAGACGTATGCTTCATATAAGCACCTAGAAAATAATAGAGAGACACCCCTAGGTATACACTCACAAAGACTCACAAAGCACTCTTGCCTTTGACTTTACATTTTCCTGGAACATGGCGTTCATCCCACAGAGCACTTCTGTTCTGAAGATGCAGACCCCAGCCTGGAGCCACTTTCCGATGGCAGGGTCATTAAATATGAAGTCCTTTTTTAAAGCTGAGCTGCATCTTCTTCCCCTATTCTGTGGCCTGAGTCAGCAATCTTGGTTTTGTCTGAATCTGTGTATGGTGTCTAGGGGAATTGTATATTTATATTAATCTACTTCAGCCCAAAATAAGAATTTTAAAATATATGAACCCTCAATGTAGAGAACAATTCTCTGCATCCATTTTGTAAGTCATTACTTGATTATAGAAATGTTTTTATTTTCCAAGATGTATACTGTAGATTATTTTTCTACTTCACTTGAATGCTTGCATTTAGCTAGTAAATCTTTGGTCTGGAGAATTTGTTGAAATATGCTGTAGCTTTGGAATCTCAAAAAATGCATATGCTTGGTCATTGGTAACAAACCTTTGTCCTAACAGGTGTTCACAGGAATCTTTACAGCAGAGATGTTTGCCAAGCTCGTTGCTATGGACCCATATTACTACTTCCAGGAGGGTTGGAACATCTTTGATGGCTTCATCGTGAGCCTGAGCTTGGTGGAGCTGGGCCTAGCTGATGTGGAGGGTCTTTCTGTGCTGAGATCATTCAGATTGGTAAATCTGATTACCCCATTAATTTTCTCTTTCTGTGATTTTACTCTATACTTCACAATACTATTTGTGAATTGCTCACAGTGATTGCTACTTAGCCCAATTCTGCTATTTCCTACTCTCACTCCTACATATTATGCTTTACACCCTACCCCCTTATTCTCACCCAATACCTACTTCTTTAGCTGAGAGTGTTCAAGTTGGCAAAGTCCTGGCCCACCCTCAACATGCTCATCAAGATCATTGGCAACTCCGTGGGTGCCCTGGGTAACCTGACCCTGGTGCTGGCCATCATTGTCTTCATCTTTGCCGTGGTGGGCATGCAGCTCTTCGGCAAGAGCTATAAGGACTGTGTCTGCAAGATCGCACCGGACTGCGAGCTTCCACGCTGGCACATGAATGATTTCTTCCACTCCTTCCTGATTGTGTTCCGGGTGCTGTGTGGTGAATGGATTGAGACCATGTGGGACTGCATGGAGGTGGCTGGTCAGACCATGTGCCTCACCGTCTTCATGATGGTCATGGTCATTGGAAACCTGGTGGTGAGGAAGGCCTTCCTCTGTTTATCCACACCCAAAAAAAAACAGAACATGACACAACCACCAATTCACTGCTAAGAATATGTAAAATATATATGGAATAAACCACGATGAGGTGTGCAGTTACATGAAAATAATAAATGACAACTTGGTGTAGCCAAGTTGGAATGAATTATTTACGTATATACACACACACCTTGAAATGGTTTACACCACTTATACCATGGATAACAAACAAAAAAAATATAATAGAATAAACTAGTCATGGTTTATTTTTCAGAAGAGATTTATTTCAATTGGAATTTAATAGTGTTCCAATGTGCTCTTAAAAATATAGTCTTTGTAAGGATACAGCGTCTTGACAGGGTACTTACTGCAGGTAGTAAGTCTGTTAAGGTATCAAAGAAATCACTTGTGTTTTGAAAACTGCTTAAGAATGTTAAGAATGATTGCTTATTTATGAGTATAAAGTCACAGGTTTTATGAATATGTTTAATAAAACAATAAAATGCATTGATATATAGCCATTATTAGACTGCTGGAACCACCTGTACCATTGCATGAAAATTATTGACAACCACATGTCATCTTGGGACCAATAAGAAAATAGTTTTTTACCAAAGCCATAGCATAAACACAGATAACAGGCACCAGACAAGAGACCCCAATTACCTAAACACTCAGGAACCAGGGGAAAAAAATGGAATGGCCAGTGACATCTGCTGGCCAAACCTGGACATGACAGGGACCAATGCAAAGCTGTTGTATAAATCAAAATAATTCTTTAACAAGTAACCTTTTTGATATAACCTAACTAACAAATGCATGCCCTCTCCAGGTATTGAACCTGTTCCTTGCCCTGCTTCTGAGCTCATTCAGTGCTGACAACCTAGCTGCTACAGACGATGATGGTGAGATGAACAACTTGCAAATATCTGTCATTCGCATCAAGAAGGGCATTGCCTGGATAAAGGTCAAGATACGAGTGCTGATTGCCACAATCCTGAAGAAGAAGGAGAGTGATGAGGCATATGACAAGAAGCTGTGCATCGGCAATCACACGGGTGTGGACATAAACCGTGAACTGGATTACCAGAAAAATGGCAACGGCACCACCAGTGGGATTGGAAGCAGCGTGGGGAAATACATGATTGACGAAGACCGCATGTCCTTCATCCACAACCCGAATCTCACCGTGCGGGTTCCTATTGCCGTGGGAGAGTCAGACTTTGAGAACCTTAACACCGAAGACTTCAGCAGCGAGTCAGATGCCGAAGGCAGCAAAGATGTGAGTAAGAAGTGTGGGTGTGGGGAGATACGGGGGTGGGGTTATCTCTGGATTTCTGTGTAGGGAAACGCAAAGATATGCTGAAAAGCAGGATGCTTATGGAAGTTCTGATTATGTCACAACACTACGTCTTAGATCAACGGCAGAAAGAAGGAAAGAAACCAAGATTTGCTACTTGACATCATTAGCTGAGAATCATGTACTTTTAAAGGTGTGTTTAATTTGTTCATATATATTGGAAAAAATATAGAAGGAACATCTTTTTCATTACTTCCAGTTATACTTTACTTGACAAAGTAGATATTTGGTTAAGCAGTGGCAGTACAGTAAATTGACTGATATAGGAGAGTTAAAATGTGTGTCGTATTTTTAATGGTTTAAATTATGTTTATTCATTATGCAGTCATTTAGATCATATGGCCTAAGTAATAAAGCTGGCCGTTTATTTCAGTTTTCCTGTTTATTTGGGGGGCTTGTGAGGCTAAGATTGCAGGATGGATAGGCAAAGTTGCAGGATGACTAAGCAAAATAATAAACAGAGAATATCCGTCCAACATATATGATCTAATCTCTCAGCCTTCATGACGGTGCTTCTGGCACCTTTGTGAGGAATTAGAGCATCAGACATTTTAAAAGGAGAATTATTTCATGGCTGATTTTATTTACTTTCTATTTCATTCATTAAAATACAGAAAATCTAAAATGTGCCACCATTGGCACATTTGCAGAGTCAGTGTGGCATTGCTAGTTTCCTCCAGGGAGGCTGCACAGACAGAGAGACACAGGCACACAAGTGCGGCCATTGACTCACAGGTGCGCATGCAATCTATGCATATGGCTCAGAGTATGAGCCCTCACCACTATATGCTGTAACAGGCATTCAGACAAGAGAGGTGGATGGCTTTAGGGGGTCAGGTTTGTATTTTTTTTTTGTTTGTACCAACAGCAGCATTTGCTAAGATCACCTTGAGTCAGTCTGGATGGAAGGCGGGTTTCATGGTGTAACCGTCTGGAAAAACAGTAGTTGCTCACACATTCTTCTAGAATGCATGCAAGGTCCTTCAGGCAGGTTGGAATGCCGTGGAATCCTTGTGAGCAGAGCTAGGGTTGACACCTGAGGATCTCAATGCACGGTCACATCCGAGGGCCGTTTGCCACTGCAGTGGCTGCTAAAGAATACTTACGAAGGCGGTGTGCCATTAAACTCAAACTTCAAACCAGACAACGCAAGTGTCTATGCCATGACACATTATGTTCAGAGTAACACTTTGGGCTTTGTGCAAAAAACTGACTTTTCCTTTGCTTATACTTCTTTATTAAGTACACCTTTATCGTTTGTTTCACATGAGCGTTTAGAGCTGTGTTTCATTTGCAGTAATGTATTTTTGATACACGCAGATCCCTGAGGCTGTCTCTGTGTTAGTTCGTAGCCGTGTACTGGTGCAGTGTCGCAGTTACAGTGGCGGCAGCTCATTGCATATGCAGTTGTTTTGTCTGTGGGTATCGTCTGTGCTTCTGCCCAGTTGTGCATGAGGCATTTCTCTACTGGGTCTCTGCCCCATGATCCTCTAGTGCTGCATCCTGCAATGGTGCTTTTGAGATTCCCTCAGCAGATTCCCTGTGTGTGTATAAAATTTATATGTGCATATAGAAGTTTATGTGTGTGTGTGTGTGTGTGTGTGTGAGAGAGAGAGAGAGAAAGAGAGAGAGATCTGGCTCACATTTCTGTGAGGCCATGCTATATTGCAAAAGCTGAGCATTGCACTGCCAAGCCTCAAACGTGGTATGAGAATACGCTTCCATGTTGCTGCATCAGAGTACAGAACAGTCTGTGTGTTTTATGTCGGAGATGAACAGTGTATGATTATTTTACGTCTGTACTGTCAGTTTTGTCTGTAGTGTTTCCCTCTGCACATAATACCTGTTTTAGCATGTGCCTGAATGACCCCTCCCCCGCTCCCTCACTGTAGCAATCACACAATGTAATTGCATTACAATTAAATGACTACAAACTATCCAGCTCTGTGTTAAGGACAATTCTCAGTTTCCAGTAAATAAGTCCCTCCCTAAGTGCCAAACTGTTAGTCATAAGGTGAAAACTCAGTCATTGCGATCTTGTTAGTGTCATTACAGTTTCAGAGATGCACAGAACATCCTCTAAAAACCAAAAAGCTAAAGCATTCATGTTTATACACTGGATGAGGTGTAACATACATTGTAATCAGTCACCAAGCAAGGTTAGATGTATCTAGATTAATTACAGTACATAACAACCCATGCAGTTAAAATATGCTTGCTTACTTAAATTTACTTATTAAAGCAACATTATTGTGCATAAATAGTAGTGGTTGAGTAGTTAACATGCAAGTGTTGCAGTGAAACTAGTCAGAACACTGCAGTGAAATGAACACCTTTGGTGTGAATATGATTCAACTAGGTACATTAGGGCCTGCTGGGGATGTACAGATGGATGTACATTAGATGCTGCTCTGTAGCAGATTGAGTTATAAAATAGCTATGATTGTGATTGTACCTTTTGGCTTCTTTAGCTTCACATCGAATGAGTGTATGAAAGGAAACCATGGCGCAGCTTTTTATAGGGATTGCAGTCTCTCATGCCAGAGCCATGTGGTGAGATGACATAGGTCAATGGATTAGCCACACAGCAGCTGCTCATCTTGGGGATCTCCTGGTGGATCGTTGGGTTTCCCCTGTTTGAAATCACCACAAAGAATATTAGCAGGGCAGGTGGAGACTGGAGGGAACTAGATATGGGCCGTGATGTGATCCATCCTCCCTCCTTCTGTACAGCTGGATGACACCAGTTCATCAGAGGGGAGCACCATCGACATCAAGCCCGACGTTGAGGATGTGGTGGTTGTAGAGGCAGCGGAGGAGTATTTAGACCCGGAAGCCTGCTGGACAGAGGGTGAGTATGACCCCAGGGCCAGATGAACATGGAAATGATGGAAGTTCCAGGGTGTTTCTGAGGTAACATTAAAATATCTAGTCGTCTGGAATAACACAGGCATGTGTCCTTGACTTTGGAAGCTAAGAACACCTTACCTTAGTGGAGGGCCCCAGATAAACTGAGACTCTGATGCAAACACACCCTCTCTTCTCATAGATTCAAGCGCACATCTTTGTATTTTCTTTTCTTTTGTTTTATGCTTTAGCTGTTTTGTCTATTGTACATAAAAAACATGCTACACTATGGAATTTCAGAGCTGGTCAAATTCAGCAGTCATTTCAGCAAAATCCAACAGAGTATTCCAACAAATTCCTAAAAAGAACTGAAGAGAGGAGATTTAGTCTATGAAGTCTTTGGTTTGTGCTGATTATCATGGATTCTGTCTGGCACAGCCTGCATTGCACGGTACAAGTGCTGCGATGTGCCAATCACTGAGGGCTGGGGGAAGTACTGGTGGTACCTGAGGAAGACCTGCTACCTGATCGTGGAGCACAACTGGTTTGAGACCCTCATCATTTTCATGATCCTGCTCAGCAGTGGGGCACTGGTGAGATCCAGCCTCCTCACATTCACATGAACACACACAAACCTACATGCATGGTCAGCATGCAGTTAGTACACCATCATAGCTGGGCACTGAACTGCAGACTCCCAAAATTAAAGAATATTTGAAAATTCTCTTGGTGTAAATTTGAAATTGTTGGGTCAGCTATAAACAACATTCTGAATTCATTTTATCTGTTGCGTGTTTTTTAGCCACTTGAATTACTGATGTTGATCTTGTGATGAAGTTACGCACCAAAAATTCAGATTAGAATGAGACATTTAAGATAAAAAAAAAAAATAGACAATGGGATCAAAACATAGGGTAACAAGGAAAAAGAAAATAACAGAACAGAAGTGAATCATAAACAGCAGTGTGGAAACCATTTTGGATCTAGCAGGGCTAGGAGGTCTTTACAAGCTCTTCTTACAGCAAAGTGCACACCCTAAGTAGTCATTTTCTGCTTATGATACAGATATTGCTCTTAATGTATGCAGAAATGCACTTACCTCCCAACCAAAGAATCCGGTTTGGGCTGCAGCTGTTAGCGGTTTGAGCTCTCTAGGGAGACCACGGCCCACAAATACTTAACAGCATAAAAGATCTGAGTGTACTGCATGTGCATAGGAGGAAAAGATCATCCTTAATGTCCATTTTGACACTGGCAAAATATGTTGGAGCATCAACTATTACTATAGCTGTATTTCCAGCCCCTTCAGATTGTATTATACACATTAGCTATCTTCTCTCATATATAGACAAAGTGATACATGTTTCCTTTGGTTTCCTTTGTACTGTTTGTTGGACCTAAACCAAATCAGTGATTTCGGCCGATTTTATACACATGAAGTCAGCCTGTAAAATAAGTAAATACATGTCATTTTTCACTGAACTTGCCTTTTTTATTTTAATCAGGTTTTATATCACTATTGTATTTTAATTGTGTATTTTTTCCACTGGGACATTTAAAAGAATTTAAGCATTAATTACATTTGTGTCAAAATTTACAAATCTTACCAGATTAAGTGTGACAACTGCATGATGTTTTTTTATTCCAGGGATTTAGAAAAACTGTAAGCTTCTTGTGTGATGGACCATTGAGCACCTTGAGCAGTCTGAAGGGGGAGACAGTAGATCATGCTGCTACAGGGCTCCTCTTCCCGGTATATTTTCTGAGGCATTTACTGTGATTCCTTCCCAGGCTTTTGAAGATGTGTACATTGAGCAGAGAAAAACCATTCGTATCATCCTGGAGTATGCTGATAGAGTGTTCACATACATCTTCATTCTGGAGATGTTACTGAAGTGGGTGGCCTATGGATTTGTCAAGTACTTCACCAATGCTTGGTGCTGGCTGGATTTCTTCATAGTGGATGTAAGTATTCTGTCACCCACCAGTCATATTTCTCTATAAGTCCCCAAACCCTTCTTTACAGGCCATCTTAATGCAATCACTTGCTACAGAAACATGGATCAATAGGTAGGAGGAGATGGCCTCAACTAGAGTATGCTGGGTTACTGTTTTGTGACTGACCTGTACTTGTTTTTTTTTTTATTACTATTTTGGCATTGATTTATTTTTACTGATTTATGGTTCACATTGTTAGTTGATAAACTGTGGTAGACTGGCTATGTCACTCCATGCTTGGAGTCAGCTTCTTGCACCAAATTGGCTGCAACCAAATCATGTATGACTGATGCTGATTGGTTTACATTTTGAATACATCATTGGTGCACTTTGTATATACCTACACTGTCATGAACACTTCTGGCAATTCCTGTAATTTGAAATGCTTGATGGGGAGTTAAATCACATCTTGCTAGGAGTTAGTTAATTTCAGATGGAGACATGGTTTCCTTTAGCTATGACATCACACAGGAATCACAGTGTTGGAACCAGTGAGAGTCTTTAAGTGCAGCCATGTGACATGACCCAGGGCACTTGTGTATCACGGCTGAGTAACAAGCTTGAGCTTAGACACAGCAATCTAAAAATAACAGTACTTTCCAAAATGGGTTATTGACTGTAGGGCATCTACACGTCTACACTGGCGGTGTATTTGAGAGTAGTAATATTCTGCAGGTGCAGTTAATGTAATGCTAATGTTACCTGGGTTAACACAACCCACATCTGTTTTATTATGTGTACAGTATGGATTTGTTACTCCAAAGTATTGAGAAAAAATTGTGAAGAAATATTTCTCGTGCAGTCTGCTCCTTTAAAAACCACTATGCAATGTCTCCCACAGTTATAGATACAGTAGGTCGATTTCATTATCATTAGTAACCTTCAAAAAATGCATAAAAATGTATACTTGGCAATTATTTCATATTTTCATATAGCTGCTGTGCCAATGCAGAGTTGGTGCAATTATACTGCTGTACCCCAGATATTGACAGGATGTCACATGTATTGGATTTTTGTGTCAAGTTTCCTGAAGTTTTTGTCACTGTTGCATTTGTGCAGTGTAATTAGTACAGTGTAATTAGGGCGGTCCTAACAGGTCTGGTCATGACAGGTTATTTTGTCCCATAGATACCACTAACTTGGGCCAGAATAATAAAGTGGGTGCTCACTCCTTCACTGATTGTCTCCCAGCTGCTAAGAAAAAGGCAAAGTGTCCCCTGGGCTGAAATAGGACACTGCCTCCATTAGGGTGTAATACCTGCTTTCGGCCACAAGGGCAAGCAGGATAGTTACCGAAAAGGATTAAATTATTATGGCCTGCAGGCAGAGACTGGCCTTCAAAGCTATTGTACTGCTTTTGTCTTGAAAAGCTCACTGGACTGGTGCCTTTATGGATAGTCCCAGCTGTTTCTCTTGTCCTGTATTCCAGACACAGCAGATTTTTTTGGGTCACTGTTAAATATACTGTGTAATGTGATCAAAAACTTATGAGCTTAAACAGAAGAAACGCCTCACCAGTGTGTATTCTGGTCTGGTTGTAGTGGGTTGCTACTAAAGTTAGTAATGAAAATGGTTTAACTGAACCCCTTGTAATGCATTAGGTCAATCAAATAGATATATGCAGCTGCTCTCAAGTATTCAAGCTATATAATTTGCCTGTTTGTGTTAGTATATCTTATACACTTTATGTTCATTGATGCAAAATACCTCTGAAATAATTCAGCTCACTGTTGTCTTTATTTGACAACTTCTTATAGTCTGAACTGATTTAAAAACAGCATTTGTTCATATAGTTAGGTGGTTTGTGGGATGGATGGGTGCTATCAAAAGAGAACAATGGTCTGGTTACCATAAAGGTTATGATAACAAAATGTAAAGGATTCTCGGTAGAGAATAATACAGTTCAGAGCTGGGAAGTTGGACTGGCTGATGGAACAAGGAACAGACTCACCCAAGATGTATGGTCGCATCCTGGCAATGAAATGTACTATAAACCAATTTTGGTGTTTGGGTAAGTCATAGTCATTCTCTTCCATGGAGAAGCCTCTTCTGTCCAGTGATTGCACCAACCATTAGGATCTGAACGTAATGTGTGCGGTTCATAGGCCATGAACAGGTTTGCACGTCTAACTGTCTTGCCTTACTTGTGCTCTATAGACAGCTCTCTGGTCTTCATGTGTGGCTTTTTTTACTGAATGAAGTGCAACATTTCAAAAACAGATTCAAAACACTTGAACCTTGTCTTTACCTTGCAGCTCACTTGTGTCAAGCCAATGCAACACAAAATGTCCAGGAGAATTTCCCCAGCTGCCTCGATACATCTGCTTATCTAAAATTTTGGATATCGAAAGCAAAAAGTGTTAAATTCTCATTTCATCTCAGATTTTTTCAACATGAACCCATAATTGTGTAATATGATTTCCTTGTCCTTTTGGAGCAGCCATTTGTAGATTTCAAAAGTGAGCATTAGCAAGGAACCTGATTAAGGAAACTTTAAAGAGAGATACCAGAACACCAAGTCTAGCACATGTTACACATTTAAACAAGAAGAGAAGGCACTTCTTGTGCCAGCATCATTTCAGAAAAACATTTTTATTAGAATAGAATAGAATAGAATAGAATAGAATAGAATAGAAAAGAATAGAATAGAATAGTCATTTTATCCAACAGGTAAAACAAAATTTAATATCATGACATCCTTAAGATATAACTTAAATGTATGTTTTTATCAGTGATTACATCCCTTTGCGAGTTGTTGAACTTTCTTTTTGCACATCTGAGATTTGTATTGACGTTAATTACAGTCAAACAGCTGATTTCTTATCCTTGGAAATACATACGAGCGTATGTAATGTTCTATATAATATGAAACATTTCTTTCAAACATTCACAATGTGTAGAGTTGCAGATTGTCCTCCCAGGTTTATTGGTAATAATAAACATTATTGGTAATAATATTTAGGTTATAAACATAGTAGATAATCTCTAAGATCCATCTCAGTGATGGATCCTAGAAATTTGATGTAGATAGTTGACGTAGATAGAAGTCATTGAAGCTAACTTGAGCCGACTGCATCCTATAGATCCACCATAGTCTGGTGTTGATTCAGTTTGCACTATTTCATGATTTTATTACATGTCAGCTCTGGTTTTAAAGACATTCATTTTATCATGTGTCATAGGATGATGTTAAAAGTTTTGTCCAGTATTTTAGCTCTAAAAGCGGAAATTACTAATTTGCAGGATAGTAGGGGTCTTATTATCGAAAGTGACATTGAGTTCAATGACAGTTTTGCTCGGGTTTTCACTGTTGAGGACACTAGTAACTTACCAGTTCTTATTAATAATTCAGCATCATCTATAACGAATATATATATAACCTAAGCTGATGTTAATCAAAGCCTAGCTAAGCTCAAAATAAATAAATCACAGGGCCCTGATGGAATCCTACTTATAGTGTTAAAAGAGATGAGGGATATCATTTGCCGACCCTTAACTTTACTGTTCAGTCTAATCAGTATAATTTGTATAACTGGTAAAGTTATGGGGGCTATAATTAAAGAGAAAGTGATAGATTATCTGGACTCAAATAACATTTTGAGGAATAGCCAGCATGGATTTACGAGAGGTAGATCCTGTTTAACAAATCTGCTGGAGTTTTTTGAGGA
>JABFDZ020000090.1:367995-385915 GCA_019775955.2 Pollimyrus isidori | reverse complement strand
CTTTGCTGTTTAAACACACATATTTATTTTTTGGTTGGTTTTGTGATGATGTGTAGACTTGGCCTGGTGGGACAAACAAAGAACTGGTGTGTCCGTGTGGGGGCTTGGGGGGGTGGGGGGGCGGTGAGGGTGGGGGCTGCTTTAGATTCACCACAGCCATAGATCTCCTTGACCTTACTTTGCAGAGTGATGAGAGAGGAAGGAGGCACTGGGGCACCTACACAGCTGGCTCAGGGGGGCCAGGCCCTAAAAAGGGGCATCCGTGGGGGCAGACAAATACCCCAAATGCTGTCCTAATGGAGATAAAGGCGAAATCTTTATTTACGTTCAGTATAAAGAGGAAACATGTTATTGGGAAGACTGAAGTGTCAGACTGATGTCAGGACCTTCTTGAGAAAGACTGAAGTATCAGACTGATGTCAGGACCTTATTGACAAAGGAAGACTTCAAGAGTCAGCATGGACTTGGGTGCATTTAATCATAATATATTGGAGAAATAACCGTTAAATTACTGTCAGTGCATTATATATATAACATCAGGCATAGCATCCTTATATATATTCTGAAATTATTTGTTGTACAGTGACAGCTGTCATATGTGGAAGAGTGGATGTTAACTGTAACTATTAATTAGTGTAGAATGAGTAGAAAATGTATGAGTTTTGTTATGTTTGGTATTTCAGCCACACAGACTAAGGAGTGCAAATGGTTCATTGTGTTTCTGAAAGCATTCCAGAAATAGTCAGGAGGATGATGGGAACATGGAACCTTAGGACTTATACTGTATCTCCAAGTCATGCTGAGGCAAATGAAGTATAGTACTTCACTAGATCAGGTAGATCAGTGCTTCTGCATATTCACGAGTGCAGACACTCCCAATGCCATTTTTGATATTACACTTCCTATGGATAAGGTAACAGCAAATTCTTGGATATGTGTTCTTGGCTCTTTGCTTTGCAGTGAACCCCGGCTCAAAAATCAGTTTGTGAGAGCAGCTGAAGTATCAGGTAAGGAGCACAGTCAGAAAGATGCAGTAAATCCTAATAAAGCTTTCGCCTTCAGCAGAATCCCTTCCTTGGTGTCAGCTTCCGATGTTGTGAACTGTTTCAGTGTGTTAGCTCAGTCGGTGGCTGGTTTCAGGTCTTCTTCCAGTCTGCTGCTTATCCTTTGGTAACAGAACCTTGCTGTCATTTCAGTATTATTGCCCATACACTCTCGCCCCACATTGTTCTCCACTCCTTCTGTGACTCTCCATGTTCCAACCCTAACCTAGATGTTTGCAATTCAAACAAACCAGTTTGATTATAAGGCAAGGACCATTAAATCAGACCTCCAAGGTGTCACTACAGTAACTTTACTTCCTGTACCATTATGAACCCATGTACCCTTGCATTGCAGCTCATATAATCTAGTTGTAGCTGTGTATTTCCTGAACTCGCCTTTCAGTGCTTTATTAAGCACAAGCCGAGCATTGGCACTGTAGGTAGCTAATGAGCTCACAGGCCTTCAGTGAATCTCCGAATTCTTCACCAGCATTATCATTGATTGGGTTGCAGTCGGCACTCCCAGTAAAGGTCTTTGCAGACAGAAGCTATTGCACAGAAGACTCTGTGAATGAGGATTTGCACAGCGGCACAGGAAGGACATCTTTCAGTTGTGAAGAAGGCTGTACTTTTAGGATGGTGGGTTGAAGGCATACTGAAAGCTGTCATATACAGTTGTAATGTTTTTATAGCGCTTAACATCTAAAGCTTGTATAGTTCATCCTACTGTGGGCACTGAACTGTTCACCTTGATCTGTACAGCATTCAGTCAGAAAAGTCCTTGTGTAGTGGAATATGAGAGCTGAACCATTGGGTGCCAGGGGTTATATGAAATAAGCCCTTTTCATCGCTTTACTCTGAATAGAAAACACAGAAGTAAATATGCAGTATAGGGCACCTGGATTTCTATACTCTGTTGCTAATAATGTAAGCTTGTATGGTATAGAGCAAATAAGGAGGTGTCACAAAATACCCTAATGACTTGATTCATGGCTTTTGTAGTCATCAACTTTTGTAGTACATAAACACCGAAGATTGACTTTTGAGAAATGTTATCATCATCTTGGTCTATGTAAGTTCCATAATATTTGATGATACTGCATAACTTCCTGCTGCCCGATAACTATTTCTGTGGTGGGCAATTCATCTGTCCACTAGTAACCAAAACGTATCACTGGCTATTGGCTTGTCAAACAGAATAAGGCCAGGTGCACCTGGTGACAAGATTTCACATAGACACATACAGTATGTTTATAGTACCACAAACACACACATACACACACACAACCAAAACACTTTTATGCTCAACGGCCACTTCTCTTAGATCAGTGCTTCTTAATCCAGTTTTTGGGGACCCACAACCAGTGCCTGTTTTTGCTCCCTCTGAGCTCCCTGCCAGACATTCCACATTCTCACTGCCTACCGGGAGCTAGGAGGGAGCAAAAACGTGGACAAGGATTAGATTGGGAAACACCGTCTTGGATGAAAAAGATGGCAGGTAAGAGCCACAGCATAGTCCTATGGTACATAGAAACATGCTACTAAAAATCTATAGATACCTTCATAATGCATTATAGTGCATACATAGTATTATAAACATGGTTATAACTATTTATAAAAAGGCATAACAAATAGCCGTGTGTATTATACATCATGAATGCACTATGAAGCTGTCATCTATAATGCACTAAATACCTTCATGATGCATTATAATGGTCGGTATAAGCATTTATGATGCTTTGCACAGCGTTATGAAGTTATTTAAAGTACATTATAGATAAGAGCTTAATAGAGCATTCATAATTCATAATAAATATGCTTATAAAGTGTTACTTGTTATAAATATAGTCCTGTTTATAATACTTCATGAATGCATTATACATGAGGGTTTTAAATAAAGTAATACCCAACATGTTTATATGGTTAAGCGTCTACTTTTAACCCATTTGTATGTCTGAGTCTACAGAGTAAATATACTCCGATCAGTCATAACATTAAAACTACCTGCCTATTATCATGTAGGTCCTCCTCGAGCCACCAAAAAGCACTGACCTATCAAGACTCCCCTAGATGGCCAGGTTAACACCATGAACTCTTTTTCATGTTCCTCAAATCAATGTGACTGCAAGCTGAAATCTCATCCCCAGATTAACAACATGCACCTGGCTGTCCACGTGATGTAACAAAAAACGTGACACTTCAGACCAAGCTACCTCCTACCATTGCTTCATGGTGGAGCTCTGATTTTCACATGCCCATCGTAGGCACTTTTGACGGTGAACAGGGGTCGGAATGGGCACTGTTACTGGTCTGCGGCTACACAGCCCCATAGGCAGCAAGCTGTGATACGCTGTGTGTTCTGACACCTTTCTATCATTGCCAGTTTTAACTTTGTTTACTAGTTGGTGCTACAGTTGCTCTCTTGTGGGATTGGACCAAAGACGCTAACCTTCTCTCTCCATGTGCATCAATAAGCCTTGGACACCCTTGACCCTGTTGCTGGTTCACCGATTGGCCTTCCTTTTACCACTTTTGGTAAACACTGACCAATGCATACTGGGAATGCCCCCTAGACCTGCCATTTTGCAGATGCTCTGACCTATTTGTCTAGCAACAACAATTGGACCGTTGTCAAAGTCACTCAGATCCTTACACTTGCCCATTTTTCCTGCTTCTACATATCAATTTCAAGAACTGACTGTTCACTTGCCTAATATGTAATGCCCCCCTTGACAAATGCCATTGTAATGAGACAATCAATGTTATTCACTTCACCTGCCTGGTTTTTTAATGTTATGACTGATCGATGTATATAACAAAAGCTAAAAGACTATGATTTAGGTTTAAATATATAATCACTGTCATAATAAGATTACAGTAATGATGATGGTGAACATGAATTGTGAAGTTGAATTATCATTGATATCAAACATGTTATTACAGTTTTACTGTTGCTTCACACAAAGCCCCTTCATGCAAACAATCTGTTCTCAGGTCCCTTTTTGATGTAATATGTAATGTCTGCTCCTGACTGCCATGTGATAGATTGATGTGCTATGGTTTGAGGTGGCTGGGTGGATAGCTTTGATACAGGGCGTGGTGTCGGTAGGCTGCAGCAGACTCCAGTTGCTCTTAGGATTTTGGTAGTTTACATTTGGAGTCGAGTGCAATGAGCTGTCCAGCCTGCCCCTCCTGGCTGGCACCCTCCCCTGTCTTGTTCCTGTGTGTGTGTGTGTGTTTGTGCCAGTTCTCAATATTGTGTGTAATATTAGTATGATGATATGATGTGTATGTATTGACCTGTATTTTTTCTCATAGGTGCCTTTATTTTGTTTGTCTTAAATTAAATGGGATTTTATGCATCAGCCGAGAGGAACTTGGGGAGACAGTGTTAGAAGGTGCAGGGTAAGGTTCTTGTATTGTAGTCTGTTGGGATCTTGTCCAACAGGGAACCTTCTCTCCTAGCCTTTCCAATCCCCACTCAACCCTTTCCTTTGAACTAAATGTGTCTCGTGTGTGTCTCTGTGCCTGGTCTCTCATGCCTCTTTCTCTCTTACAACGACGACTCTCTTTACAGGTGCATCATCAAGCTGGTTTTCAAGCATCCTTGCCTACCCAAGGCAAATAAAAAGAAAACAAAAAAGTAAAAACAAGCAAAAAAAAAAAAAATGGGGCCTCTTAATTTCAAAATACTGTGGCACTTTACTATAACCCATATTACGAAAGGAATCTCTATGTGTATACATATATAAATATGCCCATAATTATGTATCATGTTTGTGTGCGACTAACCTTCCAATAGATGAGCTTTTGGGGGAAAAAAGAAAGTTTAAGACGCTAAGCGCTAACAGTTTGGAACCTGTCTTGCTTCTCTGTTTCTGTGTAGGTGTCTATAGTCAGCCTTATAGCTAATGCCCTGGGCTACTCCGATCTAGGGCCTATTAAATCTCTCAGGACACTAAGGGCGCTGAGGCCCCTCAGGGCTCTGTCACGTTTTGAAGGGATGAGGGTAAGACCCGAAGCTGAGCGGCTGATCTCCCTGCATGCCAGCTGAACAGTCTAAGCATGCTAGAACTGATCAAAAGGCCACCTTTTTTGATTAAGGAAACGTAAATGACATTAAAGCAGCCATGCTTCCATGCACGCACATGCTCAGGGGAAAAAAGTCATGATGCAGCTGAAACCATAGAAACTAGTGGCTACTTTGATCACTCACTCTGAAAATGAAAATGGGAAGAAGATCGAATGGATATTAAAGTCCACCGATTTAGGAGCCATGAAGTTTCATATTTAATCTGAAATAGAGGGTTACATTGTAAAGCTGCCTCATCACAATTTTTGAAATAATCATAAATAAATTAGCCCCAGAACAATGAATAAAACAAAAGAAAAAATAACTCAAAACCAATGCAAATGTGTACAATATTGGCCTGAACATTGGCTTTGCAAGGGCTTTTAATAAATGACCCCCCTCCCCCTTCTCCTCTAACCACCACCCACCTTCTCTCGTGCCCTTATGCATTTTGTACAGAGAGCCCCCAGCAGCAACAGAGCACCATCAGTAAAAAGGGACTAACTCAGACAGAATGTTGGTAACAGAGCAAAAATACTATGTACAACATTCATTCTTGTTGCTCCCCATCATAGAATGAATGAAAAGATTCAAATCAATTTGTTGTTCACTGGCAATCTGTGCCAGAATAGACAGAGGACTCCTCATTGCTTTTTCCTGATGGTGCTCATACAGTTGTTTCTGGTTCTTGTCATGCCATTGTTTTCTTGTCTTATATACTGAGCTTCTCTTCTCCATTCCCTGGCCCTCAGAATCTCTCCCACCTGGCTCTTGTCCTGTATTTGCCCGGTTCAGCATTTTCGGGCCTGTGAGTAGCACAGATGACTGCAGGAGGCAGCTCCCATTCACTTGCTGATGCAGGATGTGTTTGCGGACCTGAAGAAGCCTCGTTCCCTGTGCCTTCACATGGCCATTGGCTGGGATCGATGTTCAAAGCTTCTGCAGGCATTAGCGTTACAATTGCAACCCTGAGGTTTAGCCATTTCGATTCTGGAAATGAAGAAAATAATACTGTCCCCTTTAGGACCACCAGACTGTGTGATACTGTCCCCTTTAGGACCACCAGACTGTGTGATACTGTCCCCTATCAAACCACCAGACTGTGTGATAAATGGTCAATGGACTGCATTTATATAGCGCTTTTCCACTCTTCCGAGTACTCAAAGCGCTTTACAATTTATGCCTCATATTCACCCATCCACACACCGATGGCAGAGGCTTCCATGCAAGGCACCAACCTGCACACTGGGAGCAATTTGGAGTTCAGTGTCTTGCTCAAGGACACTTTGATGGGGTCAGGAGGAAGTGGGGCTCGAACCGGCAACCCTCTGGTTGCCGAACGATAGCACTACCTTCTGCACCACCATCTGTCCCCTTTAGGACCACCAGACTGTGTGATACTGTCCCCTTTCGGACCACCAGACTGTGTGTCAGTTGCAGAGTGAGACTTTGGGAATTGATGACGCTGCTTGTTTTGCTCAAAGCCCTTTGCTGTTTTCATGGCAAAAACAGGACCAAGGTGGGAGTTAGGGATTTCCTCCACAAAAATGACTAGCTTTATTTTTATATGCAGAAAGCAAAGAAGTATTAGCAATTGATTTAAAGGAAACACAGCAGAGCCTGAATTCAGAAACATAGTACACTCAGTGTTACTGTACCCACTCTAAGAAACCAAATCTGTGGTGAAGGGTCACTTGAGGTGTACAAAATTCCAATTTTGTCTAATTGCGACACTAAAATATTGCATTTCACAAAAATTATGAAGTGTATAGTCAACATTAGAGCACCTTTATTTTTTAAAATATTGGACTTCTGCAGATTGCATTGTCATTTTTGGGAAGATTATACAGGTATGCAGTTAAACATTTCAGTTGGCGCAATGCTTGGTGCACTTGAGGCGCTAAATTCAGAAAGTGGAACATCAGACGACATGGGCAGCAAAAATCTGCAGTGGAGTTTACTTATAAGTTCTGACCCAACCTTACTGTATACAACCGTTTAATGTGTTCATTGAGGATGGTGGGTGGATATAGATGAATTTCTATTTTGGTGAAACAAAATAGATATGATAAGTAGAGACACCATATACAACAGAAGCAAAAATTTACTTAGATCCTTCTGTCCTATTTCTAGAAATCATTGATATTCAACAAACTATAGCAACAGTGTCCTATTCAGAAGATAGTTTCTCACCATTTTTAGAATGGTAAACTGCTTTGTGGCTATTTTTGTAATTTTCGATTTATTCCAGTTACTATTCCAGGAACAAACACAGGAGGTTGGCAAGAAGAAGTACAGCTAAAACCTTAAAAAAATATATTTAAATTACCCAGGACAGTTCCTGGGCCTCAAACAAACACTAAGTGTTTGGTAGTTTACAAAATGTTGAAATCTGTAAGGTGGAGCACCAGCCAGAGCTAGCAAATGTGTGTTCATACAGAGTACAGGTTGGATCAGAATTTTCATAAATTTATGAGAGCCTTGTGCTGTTCGGAGATGTTTTGGATAATCGTAGTGTGGGTGGGATCTGGTTGGTATGTGCTGTATACGTGATAGTGGGTGGAATGGCAAAGAATACAAGCTGCATTCCAGTATGGCAGTATTCAGATAACTATATGTGTGTCACTGCACCTGGCAAAATAGGTCCAGGTCTCAAATTTATTTGTGAGCCAGCTTGATGTATATGGTGTGGGCTACAGCCGCCAACCAGAAGATGAGAGGAGGAACAGTGGGACAGAATCGGCCAGATGGTCATTATTAATATCAGACTTTTTTTCTCCACTGATGGCACATAAAAACAATAAATATCAAAACCAAAGGTTTATATGGTGCATTTACAAAAATAACTCTGGCCCCTTCTGTCATATTGGATAAAAATCAAACAGTAGGGAACACAGTAATGTTTGACTTAATCTTCGGAGTTATACAGAAATGTCATACAAGCATGCAGCTGCTTAGGCCAGGCAGTGCGTATTCTGGCACATCTATTCACCAGTTATCTGTTTTTCTCACACTGTGGTGCCTTGTCTTTCCTGGTCTAGGTGGTGGTCAACGCCTTGGTGGGCGCCATCCCTTCCATTATGAATGTGTTGCTGGTTTGCCTCATCTTTTGGCTGATTTTCAGTATCATGGGTGTCAACCTGTTTGCTGGGAAATATTACTACTGCTATAATGAGACCGCAGAGGAGTACTTTGACCCCAGCGTTGTCAATAACAAGACACAGTGCTTCCAGTACATCAGTGCTAACTATACTGAGGTTAGGTGGAAGAATGTCAAGATCAACTTTGACAACGTAGGTGCTGGATATCTGGCCTTACTACAAGTGGTGAGCATCACACTCCTTAACACCATTCCCGCTTTTTGGTGGTCCATGCTTCATACTCCCATTCCTTCTTCGCCCCTCTGAATCTACTTGCATTTAATGGGCATATACAGTGTTTGATTTCTGGTACAAGTTTACAGCAATGTCAGTCTAGCTAAATGCATTGACTGAGGAGTCTTGTAAAATCAGAAGGTCTAAACTATATTTCAGCATCATTGTTTGTGAGACTCAGCACTCTGACATACTGTAACCAGCAATGAGACAAAATCCATGTCTTCTTGAGCTTCAAGACACAGCTAGTCTAAATAGGAATCTAGCCAAGAGTAAATCCCACCAGCCTTGCAGTTATTATCCGCAAACACCAAGGATGCTTTATTAGTTTCCTGATGACTTCCTGATGATGCTTGATGGGCTTTTGGGTTGTAAAACACATAACCATGTAGTCCAATACCGTCTGTTTTTTTTCTTTTCATATAGGCCACATTTAAAGGCTGGATGGATATCATGTATGCAGCTGTGGACTCTAGAAAGGTGAAGAATTTTCATGTCTATGTTCTATGTGATATGTTTGTGCTCTCAGGTGACACATGCCATTAGTCTATGGAACTGGAAATGTCTTAGGGCTCTATCTTTATATTCCTGCATTCCTGATATGACGGTCTTGGTTTGCTCTTGGTTTTCTGTTGGTGTGCAGGTGGAAGATCAACCAGTCTATGAGGACAATATCTATATGTATATATATTTTGTTATATTCATCATCTTCGGCTCATTCTTCACCCTCAACCTCTTCATTGGTGTAATCATCGACAACTTCAACCAGCAGAAGAAAAAGATAAGACCTCCTTGCTTTTTCCCCTCTCTGCTTTACATCCATAAAATTTCACAAAGAAATGGAGATTTCAGTGTGTTTGGATATCTCTTCTCTTAAAACAAGCATGCGGCATTCTGTACTGTTCAGAGTACTAATTACACATTGAACTTCTGGGAAATAAACAACATTTAGGCATAAGACGTAATATTGCTATTACAGCCGCTGAGGATGGTAAGATACATTACAGATATGTGTTTGGCCGAGGACACAGTAATCTGGGGTATAACTTTTCCCAGGTTGTAACCTAGTTTCTGTTTCCCCCTATACTTTGGAGGTCAGGACATCTTTATGACAGAGGAACAGAAAAAATACTACAATGCTATGAAAAAACTGGGCTCCAAGAAACCACAAAAGCCCATCCCCAGGCCATCGGTCTGTCTTATACTCTTTCTCCATTGATCTGTGCTATAATTCTGTAGTTCTTACTCTGTATATGTCTATGGACACCTTGTAAGAATGTGTTGCTATTTAAATTTTAAAGTGATGCTTGCCTTAATTTAATTTATTTTCATGTGCCTTGTAGAGCAGTACATCTTATCACTAAAAAACTGATAATGCACCTTCTGGAAACTTTTACCCTTCCAGAACAAGATTCAAGGGATGGTGTTTGACTTTGTGACGCAGCAGGTTTTCGACATCTCCATCATGATCCTAATCATCCTGAACATGGTCACCATGATGGTGGAAACTGATGACCAGACGGCAGAAATGGAGAACATTCTTTATTGGATCAACTTCATTTTCATTGTTGCTTTTACCAGTGAATTTGTACTGAAGCTCTTTTCCTTACGCCATTACTACTTCACTATTGGCTGGAATGTCTTTGACGTAGTTGTGGTCATCCTCTCAATTGTGGGTGAGTGAAGTGAAGAACTGGGTTTTGATAAAGGGATTATTGTAGTATTACCTTCACTCAGTACAGTATGTATATTCTCAGTTCCCCAGCTTAATCTCCAGCTTAGTTTTCAGTATTTCAATTATATATATTTCTTAAAAGCTTCATAACAGCTAACAATTAACATTATAAATAATGGTAGAATAATAGTAAAATGAAAGTTTTAAAATGATTTTACTGGTTTCTTAATATTACAACAAAATGTTCCAATTGGATGTATTTTTTTTATTGAAACTTCTTCCTTATATGTTCTTTTCCAAAACACAGGTATGTTCCTGGCAGACCTGATTGAGAAATACTTTGTTTCACCAACTCTCTTCAGGGTGATCCGTCTGGCCCGAATCGGCCGTATTCTGCGTTTGATCAAGGGGGCCAAGGGAATCCGGACACTGCTGTTTGCACTGATGATGTCACTTCCTGCCTTGTTCAACATTGGTCTGCTTCTTTTTCTGGTCATGTTCATTTTCTCGATCTTTGGCATGTCCAACTTTGCCTATGTTAAGAGGGGGGCTGGGATTGATGACATGTACAACTTTGAGACATTCGGCAACAGCATGATCTGTTTGTTCATGATCACAACCTCAGCGGGCTGGGATGGCCTGCTGTTGCCGATCCTTAATTACCCACCCGATTGCAGCCCAGACAAGGAGAACCCAGGCACTTCAGTGAAGGGGGACTGTGGCAACCCTTCTGTTGGCATCTTCTTCTTTGTCATGTACATCATCATCTCTTTCCTCATTGTGGTCAACATGTATATTGCCATCATTCTTGAGAACTTCAGTGTTGCCACTGAGGAGAGTGCGGATCCACTGAGTGAAGATGATTTTGAAACCTTCTATGAGATTTGGGAGAAGTTTGACCCAGACGCGTCGCAGTTCATTGCCTACGAGAAGCTGTCGGACTTTGCGGATGCGCTGGAACACCCACTGCGGGTGCCTAAGCCCAACACCATTGAGCTGATCGCCATGGACATGCCCATGGTGAGTGGAGATCGCATCCACTGCCTAGACATCCTGTTTGCCTTCACCAAGCGCGTCCTGGGCGACAGTGGCGAGCTGGACATGCTACGGCAGCAGATGGAGGAGCGTTTTGTGGCTGCGAACCCTTCCAAGGTGTCTTATGAGCCCATCACAACCACTCTCCGTCGCAAGCAGGAGGAAGTGTCTGCCATTGTTATCCAACGTGCTTATCGTGCCCATCTGGCTAGACGGGGGTTCATCCCCAAGCAGAGGGCCGGCAACAACAAACTAGAGAACGGAGGGACCAATCAGGAAAAATTAGGGGGTACCCCCTCCACCGCATCCCTCCCCTCATATGACAGTGTAACAAAACCTGATAAGGAGAAACAGGAGGAAAACGACGGGAGAGGCAGGAAAGAAAAGGGCAGAAACCAAAAGGACATCAGGGAATCTAAGTGTTAAAATTAATTAACAATAACGATAATAAATTCAAGCAAAAGGAAAGGAATCCCTGAATCTATACTAAATAAATGTACAGATAATTTCGTTTGCAATTAAAAAAAGAGAAAAAAAACCACAAAAAGAATTGTTTACAGACTTCTGAAAAGTATCAATGCAGAAGAAGCGGCTCGGTTTCTTACAGCTTTGAAGACACTTAAACCAAACATACTGTAATCAGCTTACTGTGTGACTGTCACATCAAGACTACAATTTGGAAAAAAGGATCTGAACAAATAAGGAAAGTGTTCTGCACCGGCAGATGGTGGAGCGTGTTTCCTGGGAGACTGTCTGCAACAAGACAGAAAGGTGCTTGGAGAAGGATAGACGTGAAAGATGAGACCTCCAGGACCTGGGCACGAGTAATGCCTCTGTAGAGTTTTCTCAAAGAAGCGCACCTGCTGTGACTTTCTTAAGCATTCAGGAGCGTTTTGTCTGTCATTTCCTGTAATGGAAACACCGAAATGACAGAATACAACAAGATCAAATAAAAACAAAATTAAAATAGGAAAATGAGAGAATGAAAAAACTATAGGTTTTTTTGTTTGACCATGCTGAATATACAGTACCTGCATCTTAACATTATTTGAGCAGCATAAAATGGGAAAAAGAGGAAAAAAATCATTCAACAGTCAGCCCATGTCACTAAAGTCTTCTCATTTTATCTTTGTTATACCTGCATTACAAAAGAAGTTTTCTACATGGCCTTTCACACCGATTGGGAAGGGGGAATTAATTAAGGTTTTGACTTGGGCTGAAGGGGACTTGCTCAGACAGATTTCCAAATAAGTAAATAATTGTTCTCGTTCAATGCATAGAAATGACTTGCATGATGGCATGTTTTGATCAGGAATCTTGCATGAATAATCATAGTCCACAAGACACTAATACTTGGACCACAACAGTGGCTTGACTGTAAGTTTGAGGCTGTCCACTGGAAAAACTAAAATGAAGAAATCGATTATTGTTACTCTGATAATGGTACACTATGCTGAGTAGAGCATCCAAAATCCTACCCTTTATGATTCTTTCTTATCAACTGATGGGTTTTTTCATTGAAACCTCAGCAGTTGATGTCCCAACAACACATCTGGCCAATTAAAAGGATGATTTTTGCTGTTCTGGATTATTATGAATGTTGGATTGGTTAGAGTGATCATTTATATGTAGAGAACTTCAGAAGGAAAGCACTGATGGAATAACTGAAACTGTAAGGTAAATCTTGGGTATGCAACCTCTTCCTTTATATACAGCAATATAGTTTATTGGCCAGTCATTTGTGACTTTTTTTGTAGTAAGAAGACATCATGGAATGTCAAGGTGGTGGTCAGAGCTGAAGTTGAGGACTTAGGGATATAGTGTGCTGATTTACATTTATTTTAATACTTCCCAAGGCTTTATATTGAGAGAGAGAAAGAGAGAGAGTATATCAAAGTAACAGCCTTGAGATATGTATACTTTTAAAAAAAAAATAACAGGATCTAATTGCTGTTGATATTTTTTTCATTGTTTTTCCTTTAATATACTGTGTTTTTCTTTTTCTTGCCTTTTTGTCATATCATTGTGGTAAATTTGTCTGTACTTTTTTTTCAATATTGAATTTAGTTGGTATTATGTTTTAACTCCATTAAAGACAAAAATTATGCATTAGATGACAGGAATGCTCAGGAGAGAGCACGGTGTGAGCTGTTGCTGATGAAGAAGGAGAAACCAAGGTGGCTTTGCTTTTTTGTACAAGACCTGCCATAGATTGACTGAGAAACCCTGAATATTACAGGTATATGTTGTAAGGAACAGAAGTAGAGAAATGTTTTCATTGTCAAATGACAAGACTGAATGCTATGCATGTAGACTTTACCGCCCATTCTCAGGAGAACTTGTTTAAGTATTTTTATGAGCTAAGAACAAGCAAATATGAAACCTAATTATAACAAAGAGAAGCCTTTCAATTTTAGTTTCCATGATGTGAAGTGTTGGCTAGTTCATACGAAAGGTCATGGCTGAGCCCCTCAGGTGGGCCATGCCGCTGGACGACCTGTTTGGTATTTTTCCGTAGAGTTTGTCCAAAGCAAAACGATAGTGATATTATCCCCCTCTGCATACACTCATTTATAGTAAGAGTATAGTGGAGATTGGAGTGAGTACAATGATGAGACATCACAGGAAATGGCTTAAATGTGGTTGTATAAACTGCACACATGTGAGACGTATTTGGTTGGGGTTTCAACAGAAACCTCTCGGGTCTATCAGCTCTGAATAAGTGTTATGAATGCTGGACAGCCATATTTCTGTAGAGGAAACAAATCCCAAACAAATGCCAAATAGCATACAGAGCACTGGACGCATCTTACTGTGAGCCAAGACACACCACACCAGAGCTTTTGCACTTCCTGTTGTGCAGTGATGTCACTTCCTGTCTATGAATCCCCCTCCCCTTTCGAGTTTTTTGGTCCAGTTGCTGCATGAGGTTTCCAAATCAGTGTGGGTGTCGACTTGAACCAAATAAACTCTGATTGAAAACCATAAAAACAAATAATGGCATCCATTTTTTTCCTGTACCCATCTAGGATATAATGTATAATACAAAAGTAATCACATTAATTAAAAAATATGTACAGAACAGGCTATGTTGTAAACGGCACAAAATGCTGAAAAGTTAAGGATGAACTTTTTAAGAGATTATAAATAATGTAATATATAATTTTATTTTAACGGCATGCATAGTCTTTTGTAAATACAGAAATTTAAAATACAACTACTACTATTAATCTAATAACAAATATTAATAACAATAGAATGGCTTCCAGCTGATGCCCTGTCACATTTGATAGACTGTGACACATTCGTTAGATTATATAGGTTTTTTGAGACACTTTTCACAGTATAGCGGGGAATCAATAAAAAAAACTATTAAAAGCAAAAAAGTATATCTATCTAATATACACATACACAAACACACACATGCATATTATATATACATATATATGTATACACACACCTCACACATATATACATTGTACGGCCCGTCACCCTCCTTACTCCTTGTCCCTGCTCGCCCCTGCAGTACTACCGACAGTAGTTGCTCATGATATGTACACAGTATTGTACAAGCTGCTTGGTTAAGATTGTGTAGCCGATGATGGTGAGAGGATTGCGCTGCCACCCCCTTTTTTGTACATCTCTGAAATTGCCCTGCCCATCCACCCCTCACCTACACATACATGCGTCGAAACCCACACATGTGATAACCTTTCCTGGCCCGAAAGCCGACTCACACCCACAAGCAGATCATAAGTGTATCCCGGCTCTCAATTACGCGGCATGGCAGAATTTTGTGCTGACCTTGTCCGTACTTCCGATGGCTCCCTCGAAGCACACCAGTGCCATTGAATTTTGATATTTATGTGTTTCATTCATATTTACTTTTTATATTTAGTCCAGTTTGTTTCAAGCGCAATTTCTCTTGACGGCATGTGCCTTTTTTTCTGCTGTTTTTGGTAAAAAAAAAATAAATAAAAATCTGATGCTACACCAAAATCTTTAAGCCTTGGGAACTAGTTTAATGGAGCGTAAAGGGAAACAGCTACCAGTAACATAATTACGTATCAATACGAGACTGCAAACAGTAAGATGGTGTTTTTTACAACATGGGACATTTAAAACATTCAGTTATGGCTTAGTCTGTTTTGCCACTGGGCTACTGAAAAAGGAGCTCGCCATTTAAACCTGTTTCAGGCTTCTGTTCATTTTTGACATCTGTTTCTTTATTTTTATATTTATTCTGTAACTATTTTATTTTTGTAGCATGATTGAAATGCTATTTTTTCGCTGAAAATAAAAAGTGCTTATTGGTTGTTGTTATCATTTGCCTATATAATGACTTAGGAGAGGAGACAGTGTGTTGCACAACCACTTGGACTCTAAGTAAGAACTTAAGAACGAATGTCTTCATTTGAGCACGAACTTTTTTCTTAACAATAAAGCAGCCTTCCAGTTATGCATTGTATTGCTTTTTTCTTCAGAGTCGCAGGAATCTGTTGTCCTGGGTTGGCAGTCTGTATCCTGCTTTCCTTCTGTACGTGTAGTTGGCACGTCCTATCTGTACCCCTGCCTTATGCCCTATGCACCCGGGTGAGGGTCCAGGGCCCCTATGCCATCAACACTGGAAAAAGATGGATCGACACAGGAATGAACACAATACATTTCATTGTCTTCTTCCTGAATATTGAATCAACAGTGGTTTCTAGGCTACAATATGGTCTCCCCAGGTCTAGAATAAGGTCAAAAAAGGTAATACTTGTATAGCTAACTGCTATAGTACTATGGTCCCCCCCCCAACTTGGCAAAATGTACTGTGTGGTGGGGGGCCCCTAAAGTCCAGGGCCGGTTTTTAATCCCAGTCCAGCCCAGTAGCCATCATCTTAAGTCTGTGTTGTCTGTGGTGTCTTTACTCACAGATCCTAACGTACATGGTAGGTGCTTCTGTGGAAGAAGCAGCGCAGTTACAAGGCGAAGGGCAACACTGCAGCTGTTACATGAAATGCAGCAGTGAGGGCTGAGTCAGCAGCTCTCTGCCAGTGGGGCTTACTGCCTGTGTCAGTGTGCTCTGAGAAGGGTAGGAAAAGAGATGGAGGACTTTGAAAGGAGAATGGACACTCCATCCCGCCAGGCTCCCACAAAACTCACTAATAACTATAATGGCATGGGTTTGATGAGTCTATGTAGCTGCACCATCTTCCAGCAGGAGAGATCTTAAATGTTTATGGTCCAGTTTGATATATCTGATCTACCCAGTGAGGATGGGAGTATTACAAATAGGTAGGGTGACTGATAGTTGTGTTTACGTTCGCTCATCTTGCCATTTTTTAGCCAATTTTTATTGACAGGAAATATAATTATGAAAAGTGCATTAATTAAAATGTGGGTTTTCCACTTTAAAGCTGGATTGGGCTAAATTGTGTGGTCCTTCTCTGTGAAATTCACTGAGCATTGTATGGAAGTTCATTACAGTTTTATACACTATTATATCATTATTTTTATTTATATATTTTTAAATACTGTAATAATTGATTTTGATTAATCAGTCCCTTAATATCTTAGCCTCCTCATTTCCAGCTTTGAAGGTATGAAGAGCTACACTTTACACATTTCTTTTATTATTTTTCAGCATTAGTGTTCGTCCTGCTTTGCTCTGTCAGTGTGAAATCTTAGCAGCCTAATTGGACCAGAAATTCCATGAAATATGTGATATGAATCTGAACTAAAGAAACAGCCCAAAATTGATATTTAGTTTACATGCAGGTGACCAGTATACATTTCCTTTATTTAATGTAAATTTAAATCGACTTCAAATGCACTTATTTAATGGTATTTAATTCAAGCAGCTCATTAACACCTTGTTTATTTAATTTTTAATTGACATGGTACTCTGGAGACATCCATGCTCCATTATTCATCTGGTTCTCGCTATTATTTCAAATAGCACCATGTTTAAAACCGCATACACCAGTCCAGCGTATATACACACAAATGTTTTTAATGTTTGCATCTCACACAGAGAATACGGAATCAAATAGTAAATACTACAGTAAATATCTATACTTCTTTCTCATTATAAACGCAGAAGCCATGCATTTTTTCCCTGAAGAAATAAGTTTTGAGAAATATTTTAACTTTCAGATGACACACTGTGTGTTAAATAACACAATCTGAATATTATGGTTATACATAGTATAAACTAACATTTGATTACCATTTTGAAGCATGGTAAGATGATCCTGCTAATATATGTAGATTCAGGAGACTCTAAATAACTACCACCTTTCTGTTCTCTTCCTTAAGGCTGGTTCACTCTTCTGTTCCCTTATCCTTCCCAATTATAGAGATGGGGTCTGATTGGTCTCAAGCACATGTAGACCAACCACAGCAGCTGTAGCCCATCTTACCCGCAAAGGGCCAGTGTATATGCAGGTTTTTGGGGTAACCTGTAGGTCAGCTGTTCAAACCCAGGTGTGAGGACTCCTCAGCCAACCAGTCCTCTAATTAGTAATATTACTAGGGATCTGCAGCGAAATCCTGCATATACACCGGCCCTTTGCGGGTAAGATTGCCCCGCCCAAACTTTAATGTTGGTATAGCTGACTCTGAAGGACACTGGCCAGATGTTGTTCTTTTTCTGAATGTACAGCAAGCACAACAGCTCTTCACTGTCCTTCCTCTGTTCCCTACCACTATTATAATGCAGCAGTTGCTGCCATGA
>JABFDZ020000090.1:353592-365783 GCA_019775955.2 Pollimyrus isidori | reverse complement strand
CCCCCCCCCCCGCCCCCCCCCCGCCCCCCCCCCCCCCCCCCCCCCCACGCACATTGAATCAATACCTCTATTGCTGCCATTGACAGTCAAACTAGTCTGTGTTCTAGAAAAAAGCGGAACAGAGTCCTGAGGGGGAAGGTCAGAAATGCTGAGACAGAGTAATTTATGGCAACTAATGCTCAAATTCCAGCTCCCATGCCTGGCTGGTCTCCGTAATGCACTGGCAGCTCCTGCGGCGTCTTGGTGGCTAATTGTTCCCAGCTGCTGAGGCTTTAAGAACAAAAGCACTTTTGAAAAGGTGATCTGCCAATGCAGGACACAAGCTTATGCACCTTTTAATAGGATAAGGTTCAGGCAAAAGCGGGCATTTGTGCATGATTCTGGCTCACATGTCTCTTCCATAAGCAGATGACCCACACTGACTTGTACAAGATCTTATATAGGAAGAATTCTAGGCCTTTCATAGTTAAGCCCATTTTGTTCTTTTCTTCTGTCAACAAGGGAGAAATAGTGGGTAGCACAGGTGAGCAAGGTTACTTCATGACGGTAATTAATCTGAACTGCTGTACTAACTTTTCCAACTGCATAAAAGGGTGCATTTTAAAGAAAAGTATTAAAGTATTAGGTGAGATATGAAAAATGTCTTAAGCCAGTGAAAGTTACTATACAGAGAGTTAAAATAGGCCTCTTTAGTCATATGATCAGTCTATTCAGTATCTGTCCTGTGTCCTGAGACCATACAGTGGTTTTTCACACAGAGGTCCAAGAGGAAGAGCAGAGTGAATATGTAGCAACTTACTCTGCAAGGATTTGCACGATGCCCATCAGCCCTTTGTGTGGTAACATTCCAGTCTTTTTCTCTTTCAGAAGCAGAGTATAAATGTTTGAAGGTAGTTGCCACAGAGCATGCACTGTGCTGTCTTTGGAGGGGGGAGGTGCTGGCAAGGAGAGCCTCAGGTCAGAGGGTATAAGGGACTGCGTGCATGGATATAGACACGCTGCTTGCTTCTCCTGCTGAAAATAAACAAGGCCCCTCCCAACTCGGTCCATACAATGTGCTGGTTTTATTCTATGGCACAAAACATCAGCTATTTGCAGATAACCAGAGTATGATGATGAACTATCCTTAGTGTACCTAGTTTGTGACGTCACTGTAAAGATGAGATTCGGACATCATTTTTGTTTCGGCAACAGGAACAGGCTAGAAGTGAGCATTCTGAAGACTTTGTGGAAAATATTTCTATAGAGGATTTTTAACAACACTGCCTAAAGGTTTATATAAAGCTCATTTCAAACATCTTTCTTTGTGCCACATGAACAAAAAAAAATGGATAAGTTTATGTTCCCAGAATGTAAACTGCAGCATTCCAAGCATGTTCTCATAATCAGAGACTGTAAGCTGGAAATGCGGGACATTGAGATGAGTCCAAACATTTCGGGCTCTTTAATAATCTGTTTATGGCCACATCCGAACATTAACCCTTTTCCCAAAGTTATCAAAAATGGGGAGCGAACAAATACAAAAAAAAAAATCACAAAATTGAGTTGCTACAAGTTAGTGGATAATGTAGCATTTTCTGGGAAATAGACAAAGTTAGCGCTGAATTGCTGTGTCCTAACCTGTGCTAGAGCGTTGTTTTAGTTAACGGTGCGATTGGGACCATCTGTGTCAGCTGACATGCAATTTTTCCCCGAAGCCTTTAAACTGAGGATTTGTATTAAAGCCACATAGTGAGATGACACGGGTAACACCTGAGGCTAACGCTAACCACACCTATGCCAGAAAACACTGCTCCCATAATCCTCTCTGTCCTCATCACTGCTACACTCTGTTACACCCATTGTGCATCCAGTCTGAGCCGTGTGCTGTGCAGTGTGTGAGACTGGGTTCCCAATCAAGCTAACAGACGCTGTTAAAGGGCACACAGCTGCAAGGCTGTAAGCCATACATTAAAGGAAGGCTGCACAGGGGTCATAAAAGCATAATGTTGCTTCAAAAAGCCTTGAAGGTCAGTGGGTTCTCCAGCTGTGCTTCCCCACCCTCTTCAAAACTAAGGGGTTTTAATGTGCGTCAAAATTGATTTCAAGAGGCAACACTGGTGTTTCGTAGGCATGATTTACAAAAGAAGAAATGCTGTGTGGGCTGAAGCACCATCTGTACAGAGCCAAGTAGTGTTAGAGTAATTTTATCTTAAATTGTAAGGAATCGGGTGATTTTCCCAGCTTTGCATTTCAGTTTTCTGAAATTGGACCAATAAAATGTAAGTCAAGAGTGATATTCAGATATTCAGAGCAGATTCATTCATTCAGTCATTTGAGGGCTTAGGGTGTCCTCTGATACACATTTTCTTCATGTACATCATAGTGAAGCTGTAAAAGAACGATCATTTCACGTATTTCACATGCTGTGGAAGCATCTCAGAATACTTTTAATTGCCAAACATATTGCTCTGTAATTCCAGGTTCAAATCTGATCATTAAGATGCTGCAGGAAATGTTGTTTCCAAGGCAACACCCACCCTGTTTGCTTGTGCTCTAATATTATCCTGGGTAGTGGGTTTTTTAATCACGTTAAATATCATTGGTCACCCAGAAAGATATGTCACTTATACTTTTATTAAATATTTTACTATCTAGTACATTACAGGAATATTAATATAAACATGTCTGCTGGAATATCTGTTTATCCAGTATATGGGAGCATGCTGTTATTTAAATATGTAACCAATATGGCGAATTATAGAATTTTGTTTGTGCTTGTGGTCTTGACTCTAGAGGATGTTTTTAAAGTATATTTTTAAAGTAATATACTCGAAAATAGGTTCTCTGAAGGTATATGTTGTGTCTAAAATGTCTATTTCTATGTTGTAGCACAACTCAAGTAAAAGTATCAGCAGAGCAGAACATTATATGAAATAAGAACATTTCTGCTAGCTTTTGCTCCAACCTTCCCATGAATCTTTTCTGCATGGGGTCATTAAGCTATCAAGGAAGGGGTCTGTAAAAAATGAAACACTGTCCAGACCCATTGGATTCCTCTGAGCTGGGGGAGAACAGACAGAAAGAGGGGGAGGAAAATGGGGATGGAAATATGAAGGAGTGTGATGAGAACTGGCCCTACTTTAGCTACAGGAATGCTGATCAAAGAAGGGAGAGCTTCAACAGAACCAGTGTTCATTTAAAAGGTAACATCAAAAATTAATTTATTCCCCTAATGGCAACTAATGAGAAAATATTTTATTAAAACTGCTCATAACATTTAAATTGTACACATGTAAAAATAAAACACAGTTTTCTCATATAACATCTGATTTTGTTTTCATGTACTGCCCATATCACTCTACCGTATTTCATTACACAAACATACACAAATGACCAGATTTGATCTGAAGGTGAACAGAGCCTGTGCTGATCAATATCACTACTGTTGTCACTGCTGCTCATTGACCTAGGAAGCTCTCGGTCTTCCCAGAGCCACCGTGGCAGCGTATGAGGGGCATTCAACGGGCCTCATGCACACATTATTTACTCCTGATAGGAGATGACTCGCTCAGCTACTTGACTCCAGTTTATTGTGGGGAAAATATATCCAAAGCAATTGTGAAGTCTTCCCCCTCTCCTCCTGTCCTTCTACAATCGTCCATCATGGGGAGATGGAGCTGATGTTAATACATGTACACCCTCTCATCTACATTCTCTTTGTCTCTGCTCACTATGGAAGAAACGCCTGCATTTTCTGGTTTGTCCAGTTTGTTTCTGCCTTTTCCACCTTCTTCTCCCCCTTTCCTCCTTATTTTTGTGTTTTGTTTTTTTTCCGTTCTGCGATTTGCTTTACGAAGGTCAATGAAAGCAATTAAACTTTAGCGCACCTGTAACTAATAAGGTTATTCATATTCATTAAACTGTTTTTGTAGGAAAATAAGATGAAACACTGATTGCAGTAAGCTCATAAAACAGCTATTTGTTTCCTCTGGAAAACCCATAATTCTCTGTGAGCATAATCAGCTCTGTCATCTCTTTCACTGGTCTTCAGTGCATTAATCTGCCGTGGAGCCACTGAACATCGGAGATGCATCACACTATACACCAATAACTTAAAACCTCAAACTCACTCTTGGACACGAGACATTTGTAAATAGCATATTTGAAGACTGTACCCAGGGTGTTCCCCACCCCAAAGGATTAATGGGCCAGCTTTCAGTAGCTTTGAATTCTGTTATGCTGGTAATAGACAAGCAGTTTACCTATACCTGTTGACAGTCTCATACTGATGCATTACTAATGTAACAATACAACACACACTATTCAAATGACCAGATGTATAACAAATTACAGCAAAACAAGATGTGTGGTACTAACAGCACTCCCACAGAACATTACTGTAACAGTGGATGGAATTCATGAATTCCTTTATAGAGTGTATATCGTTTATTTAAAAAAAAAATGTATACATTTTGTTTTAACCACACATTATTGATTTTCTCATTGCATTCATCTTAGCTGGTAACAATTTCATTCTGTTACAAGGCACATATTTTAAAAAAGTGTTTATTATCAGGCTGTGAAAGTGTACAGGCAGTCCCCAGGCTAAGAACATCTCACTTACGGACAACTTGTATTTACGAACTGACTGTCATAAAGCCTTTATCATAAAAAATTTGAGATACGGAGGTTTGTAATAACAAGCACACTCACTATTGTGACGTGCTTCAGTGCTTTGTGGGCTTGAGGCGCAGTACAGTACCATTGGTAGTTATAATTGTTGCATATTTATAATGATAATTTAAATATATTATTATTATTATTGTTACGTACCGCGTCGTCCATCCCGATCCAGCCCTGTGTGTTGCCACGCCCACCTCATTTCCTCGTGTGATTACCCTAATTGTGATCCTCCGTGAGGCGATTGCCGCTCGCCAGTCCCGTGTTCTATTCAAGTGTATTTAGTCTGTGTCTAGTGTCTGTCCCAGCGTAGCGGCATTGAAGTTATATGTGTCGGAATCTGCATGTGCATTAAAACCCAGTCTTTAGTTTCATTTGAACTTGCCTTTTGTTTTCGTTTTGCTCGCACTCCACCCGGCAATCGTAACAATTATTATTATTGTTTTCATTATTATTATTAGTAGTAGTATTATTATTACTACTACTACTACTACTACATACTGCATTATTATTCTTTAGACAATCCTAGAAATTTGACTTAAAGCCAGACTTAGGGGGCAGTCTGCACCCTAGAGGTGAACCCATGGCCTTCACAGTCAGCTTTGTCCATGGACTCCACCAAATTCTGTCCTAATGAAACTCCTTCATTGTGTGGCAGGAGCCTGCTTATCACTGTGCTTTGCATGGAGACTGTGGTTTATGCTTTCTCCTCCTTGCTGTGCTGAAAGGAGCCGGTGCTCTTCTTTGAACGTTCTTTGCCCTGTGATCTAATTCAGCATCATCAATATGATTCATGTTTTTGTTATATAGTGTTTCAGAGTTCTGACAAGCAGCATTATTTCTAGCTGATGAGTCAGTGTCCAAGTGGTTGGGTTTGGCTGGCCGATCCCGCAGACAGCATGGGAATGGAGTTGTTAAGTCTAGAGGTTCTGGATTTCATACTTTTGTACCTCCATCCTGAGAGCAGATGTGTGAACAGTGTGTGTTGGGGGTGTATGGGGTCTTTGAGGATGGAGGCAGCTCTTCTCTGGACTCTGTGGTGACAGCTGATCTGCAAAGTGGGCAGTAGAGTCCTAATGATCTACTGCTCTCTGTAGGCGTTTGCAGTCCATAGCTGTAATGCCACCGTACTGAGCCTTCTTCACCAGCTGTATGGTGTTCAGTGTCCAGGTGAGGTCCTCACTGATGCAGATACCCAGATACTTAAAGCTGCTTACCCTCACCACTTCAAGCTCCTGGATGAACAGTGACTGATGAGGCCTCCTCCTCTTCCTCATGTCCACTATCATCTCCTTTCTCTTATCTGTGTTGAGGGTGTTGTCATCACACCATGACACCAGACTGGCCACCAGCCATCTTCCTATAGGCTGCTTCATCCCCTCCAGTGAAGCGACCAATCACTGCGGTGTCATCCACGAACTTCAGGATGCTGTTATCTTTGTGGGAGGCGACACACTCGAGGGTGAACAGGGTGTAGAGGATGGGGCTGAGGACACAGCCCTGTGGGATGGCAGTGTCTGTGGTGATGCCGGCTGAGGTCTGCCAGTGAAAAGGTCCAGGAGCCAGTCACTGAGGGCAGGGTGCAGTGTGGTGAGCTTGTGGGTGAGTTTGTGGGGGATGACCGTGTTGAGCTGTAATCAGCAAAGAGCATCCTGGGGTCTTTCTTTTCCAGGTGGGAGAGGGAATAGTGAAGGGCAGCAGCAATGGCGCCTGATGTGGATCTGTTGGGCCGGTAGGTATACTGCAGGGGGTTCCGAGTGTCTGGGATGACGCTCTGGATGTGGGCCAGCACCACTCTCTCAAAACACTTTGCAATGATTAGAGTGAGTGCTACTGGTCTGTAGTCATTCATGCAGGTGACTGTGCTTTGCTTGGGGAGGGGGGACAATGGTTGTGGTCTTGAAGCAGGTCAGAACAGCGCTCTGGCTGAGGGAAAGGTTGAAGTTTGAGGTGAGAACATCAGCCAGCTTGTTAGCACATGCTTTGAGGGCCCACCCAGGGATGTTGTTTGACAAATTTGTTGTTGACCTAGGCACTGGCGGATATAGGAAGCGGCTAAGGGATGAGCCTGTGTGAAGCTCATTAGCACACATTCTTAATCAGACTTAGATATTTACAATATGGTGACAGCAACAATAATAGAGGTATGACTGTGGTGTTAAAAAAAAAGAAAGAATCAGTGATAACATTTTCGCTATAATGTTTGAACAAACAGGGCAAGATTCACACAGAACTGTAGTCCTGATTAACGTCAGTCACTAAACATAAGAGGGAGTTCTGAATATTATTAATACATAATTCTGATAAATCCCAAGACAAAACAATTCACATTCAATTGAATTACTTTAAATGAAAGGGATATGAAGCACACCCATAGATCCGCCCCTGAGCCGAGGTGGGCCAACTTCGCTGACCACCAGTGCCCCCTGCCTAGCGTCACTGCCCAATCTCACTTTGTTTTGGACAGTTCACACTGCAGTGGGGGTGGGGCTGGCACCGGTGGTGAAGCTTAGGGTGGAGGTGCCACATGGGCAACTCTGCACTTCAGAAAGATTACCCTCCCATTGTTATAATCCAGCTACTTCGATGACTTATTGCTCTAGATGATGTCATAACTACTGCTGGTTATGTACTTCCAAGATCCATCTCAGTGAAGAGGAGCATCTACACAAGCCTAACTCTGCAGTAGGTCATAGGTTGCTTATCTTCTATGTCTTTTCCTGTCTGGTTTATCAGTGGCATTTCTGTGTGCTTCTAGATCCAGATTAATGGCTGAATGCCGTAGAGTGCGAGCAGCGCTCTGAAGCCGTATGTTGATAACTGGAATATCTACTATAAACAACTACTGTTCCCTCCAGCATCACTGTTTATGCTTTTGGTTATTTTCTGTTCGAGAATGCAATAATCTGGCTGAGCAGACAAGAAATTCTCATGGAAAAATGATAGAAACAGCAAAAATTATAAATGTTAATGCCTCAGGGGTCTGACGGGTGGAGCACAAATATGCCTTTTGCGTTGCTAAGGTTTCTCAACCTAATTAACCTTCCCATATGAAATTTGCGTGAAACTCATTAAGATGTTGATAAAAAAGCATTGTATTTCAGTACTTCTTCATTCTTTATCTGCTTGCCTCATTATCTCAGCGAGGTCTGGGTGTTCAAGTCAAGGGGAACCAATGTCATTTCACTGATTTATGTCAGACACAAAGAATATTCAGAACATGAAAAGATTATTGTAAGCGACTGTACATTAGCATCATGCTTCTTTATGATGGCTTATTTATCTCCTGCATTGCAATTTCATCCTCACTACTGAAAAACACTTCAGACTTGTGGGAATTTTTGCACAACATTCCTGTCAGTCAGGCTTTCTGATAACTTAGGGCGTGTTTCAAGTGGGGAAAGTGGTTCAGTCACGTTGTGGTTCAGCTCAAAGCCTATGAAAATCTTGTTCTAGGTACACGGACTGACACTTTTTGACACCATCATTAATAAGGAATTTCAAGGCGCCAGCAGTTATTTTAAATGAATGACAGTTCATGAGATGCTCTAAGATGTCAATTTAACTGTCACTGGAGAAGATTACATTGCCAATAGAATCTTAAACAGTCTTAATCTTGGCCACTTAGTTAAACTGGATTCACCGTTTTAGGTGTTTAGAGAAACTAAGACTGGTTTGTAGTTTTGGGGTTTGTAAAGTGTTTATGATGTGAAATGATATGTTACATAAGATATAATGGACGCCTGTTGGGTTAATGGGGCACCAATGGCACAGGGCAGTGTTTCTCAATCAGGTCCTCGGGGACCCACTTGTACCTGCCCCAGGTGAAAAATAATCATATAATGATAAAATATTTTAATGATAAAATAATCATTTAAATACAATGGTCTGTTTATCGAGGGACGAGGGAAGCCTGATTAAATTTTGGTGTTGAGTAATGCCTGATAAATAATGATAAATAATGATCTATAAGCTATTACACTTTAATTATTTCACTGATTAAATTAGAAATATTTTTTAGTTTAAAGTTTGTCCTGAAATCCACAGGTGCCTTTTAAACTCCAGCCATGCTAAGGTCCCCTGGTGTTGAACCCATCCTGAAATGAGACTTTCTGAGCTGCTTGCTCAAAGGGTCGAACAGCATGATTTAAATAGTAGCTGTAACATTCACAATACATTTCATGGTGTTAATTATGTCTGCTGCTTTGCTCCTATTTTTCGCCAACATTCGAATTAACATGAATCCTATTAAGAAAATAATGTACATATCCAAAGTTTAGCAGTGAAGGTAAACTTTTTGATGACTGAATATATTCTGTGTTTATTATGTAATTCCCATTAGATTCTTACAGTAAAGTGATTTTTTTTGCAAGACTACATATTTCAAATAAAAAAGTATATAATCAATAAAAATAAAGCATAACGCATAAATCTGAAAAATATTTCCAAGAAAACATGAGATATAAAAACAATCAGCCAAGCCATGGAAACAGCAAAGGAATGTATATCAAAAGAATGACAATACAGTTTTGAGAACAAATAGATCTCTTTTGACAGTTTGATTGCATAATGTTGATCACTCCTTGATGGGAGAGTGCTTATGTTTGACAGGAGGCGGGGCTGTGTTCCAAGCCTGCATTCCACCCCATCTGAGGAGA
Organism: Pollimyrus isidori; assembly: GCA_019775955.2. Taxonomy (NCBI): domain Eukaryota; kingdom Metazoa; phylum Chordata; class Actinopteri; order Osteoglossiformes; family Mormyridae; genus Pollimyrus; species Pollimyrus isidori. The sequence continues at coordinate 356,463 of JABFDZ020000090.1, read as the reverse complement.
TTAGAATGGCAGTCACTACACCCACCCTTCTCTCAGTGTCCAGGGGTGGTTCTGGGGGGGAGGGGGGGTGCCATGAGTGAGAGAGCAGCCGAGATGGCAAGAGTCTATGATGTCAGGATTTGTATATCATCGTCCCTTCCTGTTCACCCTTGTGCTGCAGTCCCTCCAGACACCTGTAGCTGGGAACAGCTGGTGGATGGAAGGAAAGGTTGTGGAGATGAGGAGCAGAGCTGGTAATATTTACAGAAAAGCTTACTGCTGCCTTTTATGCTTCTAGAAGGATGTTCAGGAGGAACAAAGGCGCCCGGCAAATGTGTACATGTCTGTGTGTGTCAGTGGGTGCAGATGTTTGTCAGAACCTGTAGGGTGAAGTTTGATGGTACTAGTGCATGTGTGATTGTGTGTCTGTTATCCCATACTATTAGTGTCAATCAGTCAAGACTTTTCCTACGTAAAATATTTGAAATGTGTCCATATTTTTGTGTCATAAATATTCATCTGAAACAATATCATTTTGTTTATTTTCTTTACTGTATGCCAGATTGATTTACAGGTTTTTCCTACTCCCACCTTGACATACTGTATTCTACCTACTTTCATTAATTACACACACTATGCGAAATTTAAAAACACCAGCTCAACTAACCACGTGTTTTTGGACTAGAGGTGGAAAGTAGAGTTCTTAAAGGATACTCGGACAAACCCAGGGAGAACATGCAGTTTCCTCACAGGATGGGCAGGATCTGAAGCCCCAGTGCTGGATGTGGGAGACTGCACTGCCACTCGTCACACCAGCGTGATGTTATATGTGTTATGTGTGTGTCTGCTATTGTGTACTGCCCTATCATATTTTAGGGGAGTACATTAGTAAACTCCCATTCTTATACTTTCAACTTGATACATGAATGTGATAAATAAATGTGTGGAGTGTGTTGGGGTTTCCTCCCACAATGCAAAAGTGTGCACAGTAGGTTCATTGGTGACTCTAAGCCGGCCCAGTAATTGTGAGTTTGTGTGCCCTGTGGTGTGTTGGCACCTGCCCATGGTTGGTTCCTGCCTGCACCCATTGTTCCCGGGATAGGCTCCAATCTCCCCTGCGACCCCAATTGGGATTAAACGGTTACAGTGATGGATGGATAAGTAAATTAAAAATATGTCCTAGCAAAATGAATTAATGATAAGTTGCCTTTTGTGTAGAGTATGTCCTATTTAATGAAGTTTCTCAGGAAAAAAATAACTACTGCCTATTGTACTTCAAGAAAACACAATAAAAAGGTAAAATAAAAAAAATCTGTTATATAACATGCATAACTGAAATTATGCTGTGATCTAAGTTATATAACATGCATAACTGAAATTATGCTGTGATCTAAGTTATATAACATGCATAACTTAGATTACAGTAAATAACACCCGTTGATCCACATTTCTATGTATTTATTACCTAGGGTTACACGTATTCTTCTTTCTGTGTTCTTCAGTGGTCCTGTATTTACATGTTACCTTCATTTTCTTTATTGATGTCACAATACTATTAAATTATAGTTGTCAATAGGATATCATCATTATTTAACATCTACCAGAAGTGGCCACACTTCAATATATTATTTGTGGGGAAAGCGTGACACTTTGCAGGGTATTTTCGCAGGGTATACGGGAGCGGGAATGGGCAGTTACATTGTTTCCTGTGAAATGCTGACTTAGTTTGCACATTGTCACATGACATCTTTCTGGTTTATTCAGTTTCAGTAACATTCAAAATAAGTCTGGGGAGGAAAAAAAACCCACAGAAACCTTATTTGGCCAGCTGGTTATCTTGAGGCTTCTTTGAATGGATAATCTAGGAGCAAGTCAGAAAGAATCAAGTGGTAATTAAATTGTATCAGATACAATTAGATACAGATGTCCAAGAGAATGGTCAGACTCATTCAAATATATATTTTTCTCCTTTTCCTCTCAATCTGCCACTGTCACCTATTAACTTTTTCCCTCAAAACAGTAACTGCATCACAATTAATCACTGTCATAAAACAGTCACCAGCAGAGAAAGAGGATTGCTGAATATGTATTTGTCAGCAATTACTCTGTCCTCCATCAATAGGCTGTGGTGACTGTGCTCCCCAGTCTTTGAAATAACGAGGCACTCAGATGCAAAGCTTTGGGGTGGAGCCTACTCTTTTGTCCCTAAAAAACATCAGAGGGTTGCATGCCCTCTCTAGTTCACCATTGCGGTTCTCTTGCTTTGTTCCAGAGGCGAAACAGGCAAAACAGCACTAGGAAAAAAACCTGAAGAATCCAAATTATGTCCCTTTATGTGAATGTTCATAACTTGAAAATATCATACAGGAAGTAGTTTGCTTATTGCTTATTGGCTAGACTGGTTTATGGTTGTGTAGGCAGACTGTTTTTCTAAATAACCTTGCAGGTGAGCATGCTCTAACTGCATTGTCTGGACATTCCCTCTACAGCACTCTATCCCTCAGGGGGCCTGTGATCATGTGACTGTGTGTAACAGCCTACATATGAAATGGACATTTAAATGGCAAAGGCATGCTTTTATGCACATATCTGTAGTTTAAATTTCCATTTCATAGGTGCCGTTGTTGAGATTACCAGCACCCCCCATATTGCTGTATTTGTCCATACGCATATATGAGGTTCTAGAGAAAAATAGTCTAGTCACTTAATCTCTCATTGTCAAGTCAAGTCAAATTTTATTTATAGAGCACAGGTTTAACACAACCGCAATTGATCCAAAGTGCTTTACAATAAAAATAAACAGCAAAACATAAAAAAATATAAAAAGAATTAAAAAGAAAATTCATAACACAACAATTTAACAAATTATGCAAAATACATGCACAACATCAC
>JABFDZ020000090.1:334688-353492 GCA_019775955.2 Pollimyrus isidori | reverse complement strand
CACACTAGTCAAACGAACCGCGCTTTGGTGGTCAAACGCACTCGGGCGCGGTTCGAATTGCCTAGTGTGAGTACACCGTAAGGCATTGACTGGCCAATCAGGTATTGCTTCTCTCATGAATATTAATTAGCTTTCCCAAACCACCCTGTAAAATGAAAATTTGCACCCTGGGCCGCTGTGGGATACCAGTCAATCACAGGATACACACACAATCACTCTGTTGGCGATTTTCAAATGGCATGAAGAACCAAGCTGTTCCCAAGCCAAAGCACATTGAGATGGTTTTCCATTGTGAGTTTTGCAAGCTTGTACCTGACCTGTAGCCAAGCTGACATGGTCCCTGCTTACTTGCAGGGCCGAACGAGTGACCAAACTGAGCTGGTTGCGTCACCACCCTCCGATTGACTGAAATGCATGACACAAGAAAGAACCGATGATCTGCAATGATGCACCGATGACCTAGCAAATGCTAGTTCGCTAGTGTTTGATGCTAACATAACATGCTGATTCTCATAGACGTGCTAGCGGAAATTAGCATAAAGTAAATCATGATGTCCACCATGTGGACAGTAATTAAGTGCCTCTTTGGTTTTTACGTCACTGTTGCTATCCAAGCCGGCAAAGTCTTTACTAAGCCAACCCCTCTGCAGCAGAAAAGTGAAGTGAGCTGAAATTGTGCTGCAACTACACTGTCAGGAATACAAAGTACCAATTTATACCTTTGAGGGTACAATAACTTGTCACTGGGACCCTCAAGGGTCTGCCAACTGTACCCCTAGCTGTAGGTATATGTACATTTTAAGAAAATGGACTCGGAGAAGCATGTTTGCACCATAGGGGGCACATTAATGTTGTTTGTACCCATTTTCTGACAGCGTAGTCACCCTTCGCAGTATGAGTCGGGTATGTCTAGTTTCCATATGCTAGTAGAAAAGCGCCACGTTTAGCAATTTAAAAACACCAGCTGAGCTAACTGCACGTCTTGGGACTGTGGGAGGAAACTGGTGTGGAATCTCAGAGACAGAGGGGGTGGGATTCAAAGGCACAAGCCTACAGGTGTGAGACACTGCACCCCCGCACTGAGGTGCTCTACCGGCAATATTTATATTACAGTAATTTGCTAATATTTAAGAAAATAATTGGATTTACTACATCCTGCGGCAGGATCCTAATGGAAAAGATGGGTCAAACCATAATGGATCACAGAAATCAGCAGAGATACAACATGCACTCACATCAATAAAAGCTTTTTCACATTAGCATGGTTTTTTTTTTTTGGAAATCACTCTCCCCAGACTCTTCCTGAGTCTTGCGTTTTCCGGATACCCTATCCAGCAGTTTGTTAAATTGAGGGTCAACAGCATATAGTAGCCCAGGCACATTCCATACCCACACACTCACACATCGAACCCACAGCCCCGTAGGCATCTAGCCTCACTGCTACCCACCGAGTCAGCTGCCACATCCCTGTATATGTACATCATTCCACAACAGGCTAATGGCCTGCAATCCAATGTGAAAAAGCTCTGTCAGGTCAACCAACTGGCATTTGTGTGCGTGGCTTTTAAATGTGTCTTGCATGTGAACATGTCGCCATCACATTGCTCCCAGGTGTGACGCAGACCCTCGGGTTTACTTCGAAAATGTGCTGCCAAACAGCTCATCTGCACAGTCTGGTGTGCAGCAGGCCCCCGGTGTTTTGAGAGATGGAGGACCCTCAACGCTCGCAGGCTCTGGAGGGGGAGGGGCTTCGAAACAGGACAGGCATCTAAAATGGGTTTACCATGGGCTATCAGGGGAGGTCAGTTCCAGAAGGTAAATGGGGCTGGACCCGGCCCTGAGATGATGGACCAGCTCATGTGGTCAATACTGTGGTTTAAGCTTGACCTTCTCTGTACACCTGTACAGAACGTCACCCTGTATCGTGGCGCCTGTCCTTGCTGCAGCACTCACTAGGCCTTGGGTAGCTGCTGTGTGCTGGACTCACTAGATCAGGAGTAACCGTACTCAGGCCTACAGCCTTTGCCCCCTGCTCTGCAGAATGCTGCCAGATGTTTTACAGGTTCCACCATCTGTATGATGCAAGAATTGTCTGGGAAACTAACGGGCATTTGAAAAGCACTAAATCCTTTGGGGCAGCACCAACAGAGGACAGGCACAGGAAAGCCCAGTTGGTACTGGAAAGGACATGTTTTTTCCTTTGGTTTCTGTGATGTTTTTTGGGTTCCACTTCCCTGTGGTTGTGTCCCAGAACCAAGCAAATGTAATGAGGGGGGGGCTGCATGCTAAAACTATTGATCATTAAAGCTGTTGATCTGGTGATCAAGGATGACAAAGGAGCATTGGATGCTGAGGCAGATGATCTGTGGCCACACCTCTGACAGAGCTTAGCATTTTTTTTTTCTTCTTCAGATGAAAGAATAATTAAAAGATACTGTCCTTGGTGGCTGGGGGCCGCGACGGCTCATTCTGCGGAGCCTGACCCACTGACGATGCCAACCCTGCTGAGCTCCTCCCCGACCGTCCTGGGGAGCATGACCCGCTGATGATGCCAACCCTGCTGAGCTCCTCCCCGACTGTCCTGGGGAGCATTAAGCACTCAGAGGAGGGCCAGGGGTTACAGAAAGCTATGGTGAGCAGCCCTGCAGATATTCCATCCCATATTTGCTCTGAATACTCTGGGGACATTTCAGGAAATACTGGCACGTGGCCATCTGGGAACGATGCCATCTGGGAACGATGCCATCCGGACGGGATCCCGGCAAGCCAAGAAGAAGTGGGAGTGAGTGACGGTAAATAGGTGCAGGAAGGGAGGGCGAAAGGTTCAGGGCAGGGTGATTTTTTTGACTCGTGTGTCAACCGTGCAGAAAATGATTGGTATCAGCAGCAAAGCAAACTAGAATGCAAGGGTTCCTGGGGCAGCTGCGTGACTGACTGCATTACAATAGCTCCCGAGGGCGTGCACTGCAGAAGAGGCACACAGGCATGACATACTGGCCACCCAACACCTGCTCTGCTTTAGATCTCAGCACAAGCCCAGTTAGTCCAGTACATTACTCCAGGGCTTCTCCAACGGGACCTTAATGTGTTACTGTAATCTTAGTCTACAGTATAGCCCAAATCAGACTCATGCCTGCTCTGGAATTAGCCCAAAATGGATCCAATCCCAGTGCCCAGGAAGTGGCATGCCATCATAGAGAAAGCGCAGAAGAGGCCATTTTACAGCATGGATCATGCTGTGTGGCGCACTACTGCGCTGTCTCCACACTTCGATTAACCACCCTGTCATGTCTCTCCTCCTGTCACAAAATCTCCCATCTCGTACATTTTATTTAACAGCACCGCCCTTTCTTTTTATATGTCACGCAGATCGCACACCTGGTTAGGGGGAGTTCATGCGTCTAACCCCCACAGAGCTAGAGAGGGCCATTCATAGCGGCTCGGCACCCCCCCCTTCTGCGAGGCTGCGAGTTTCATTACAAACTAGCACCTGGGCGAATAACATAATTAGTCAGCCTTTTCCGGCTCTATCAGCGTGCGTAAAAATTTATGGCGTTTCATTACGGACTGGTGCAATCGCCAAACGTGTCATTTAGTGTTGAGGTAACTTTTCGCAGACAACTATATAAGGAGATAAATCTCAGCCACTGTTAGTTCAGCTTAAAAAACTACAGCAATATGTCTACACCTCATATTACTATGTATGCAAACGGTGCAGTTAATTTCTAATAGAGCAGTTGATGCATATTTTTGTTTGCGTTCTTATTTTTTATTATTTCTCATGGCAACTTTTATGCCTGTAGTGGTCTAATTATCAAATGTATACAATCACACAGTCAGCTTGCTTTCACTCCTTACCTCCTTCGACTTTCGCTGCCGATCCTTGCCATCTTTCTCCTTCCCATCATCTCCTGGGTGGCTGGAGTAGGACACAGCTCTCCAGTCTCTCAGGGAGTTGGAGATGCTGGCCACTTTAGATTCCGTAGCACTGTTCTCCTCTGTAAGGGACCTGGAGGACCTTCTGGTGAAGAAACTTCTCCTCAGTGCTTTAACCCTCAAGCCATCGTTGCTGCTCCCGCCGGCATCGGAGCAGCACCACTCCGGGCTGCCGTCCACCTTCACTGCATGGCCAGTGGTGTGACACTGGAACACTGGAGGGTGGAGGTTGGCCACGTTGCCGTCTTTTGTCCTGCCACTAGCCTCCGGCTCCTGGATCTTCTCGTCGAGCCTGTTCAGCTTCGAAAGGACCTGAGAGATCTCACCTCGGACACCGGAGAGAGACTCCAGCTTCTTCTCGATCTCGCCTATCCGAAGGACCAGCTTACAAACGCTGGCCTTTAGCTCGTCATCGGAGCTCTCCAGGGAGTGGAAGAGCCGGTCTAACTTGTTGGCGCCCTTTCCCAGCTTAATGGTGTTGTGCTCAGGCGTGCTGTCCCCGTCTGACTTTGTCACCTGGGACAGAGAGCCATTGCTGTTATAGCAGGATGACTGGATGACCCCTGTGGAGCCACACACGCTCATATCATCCAAGAAGCGGAAAATGTCGCTGATGTCATCGCTGACGATCTCGGAGTCCTCGTCGGAGAGCTTGAACGGCTGCTTTTCTCCATATTTACCATGACCAGCAAATTCCTTCCGCTTCCTTTGGTCAAGTTGCTCAGTCTGGGTCCCTACGCTCAGCGTGCTGTCCACATTTCCTGCCTGAAAAGACGCGCAGTTGATGTTCTTGTCTTTAAACCTCTTAACCTCGCGCCTGTCTGCAGCAGCACCGCTGGCCATAGATCCCGTGTCTTTCATCTTTGGCCCATTAGATTTGACGCTGAACCCCGAGGGGGTGCCGGGCGGCTTCTCCTTGGCACCTTGGTAGTGTTGCTCATTCTCCATGTTGTTGCGTCGGTGGCCGTCTTTGAACTTCTGGCCCCCCAGGAAGGACCTCTCAAAGTCAGGTCCCTCCTCCGTGTTCAAACTCAGGCTCTTTATGGGCCATTGCGGCTGCTTGCTATGCTTGCCTGTCGTCTTCCTGGTATTAACGCACTCCGTCACGGTGGTGGGTCCGAAGTATGTGGACGCCTGAAGATTGTCCAGGCTCTCGTGTTTCACCCGCCTCTTATCCTGAACAGGGGATCCTATGGGTTCGAAATAGGGGTTGCTGTATGGCAGCTCAAAGCTGTGGTTGAAAAAGGCCGTGGACTTGTGTGGCTCCTTCCTCTGGTACCCCTCGTTCACTTTAACGCTCGGATTAGATTCGGTGGTTAGCACCTGGGGAGTGAAAGCTGCAAGATTGTGAAAATCCTCCTTGAAGATATTTCTCTTCTGCACACAAGAGTGAACCGTAAATGGCTCCGCATTAGAAATAAACGTCTCCTTTATCCCGGGGTTTAAATGCAAGGAATCCTGGTCCGTGGTGGATTCGCTGTCGATCTCCATTGGAAAATAGGTGCTCTGCATCTCACAGGGCGGAGAGCTTCCGCGGGAATACTGCGGAAGGTGCTGAAGCTTATCGAGTGATGCCGCCCTGCATTTCATATCCTTGCTGACTCCCAGGAGAAAGTTGGGGTCAGAGGTCGGGATGAAGTGCTGACAGCTGTTGCAGCCAGACTCGGGGCGGGGCGAGGCGTGCAGTGTGGGATGTCCCTGGGCTTCTAGCAAGTCGTATGCCCTATCGGAGTGAGAGTACTTATACACGTCGGTGTCCGACCTACACGACTCAAAAGATTGGTTCTTGTGGAACTTGGGCCTGGGTCCCATTGGCAACTTGTCCTTGGCCGTGCCGCCGTTCATCTGGATGAGGTTGAACATGGTGACGATGTCTGCAGCAACCATTAGCTTCTTGGACTGCTGGTCGTCCACGGAACACCTCATCTTGTCCTTGAACAGGGTGGCTGGGAAACTGGGGTCCAGGCAGGCTGTGTAGAAGAGCAGACTGCGCAGTTTGGCCAAGTGAACCAAGTCGAACCTGGCACACAGAGACTTACACAGGTCCTGGTAGGAAACGCTGCTGTACTTCGCATCCAACTCTTCCAGGATCCTTACCAAGAAGAGGGAGTATTCCGGTACTGGATCCATTGCAGGATTAGCTAATTAATTATTGTTATATTCTTAATGAAGTTGTCCTGCAGATGGAAGATCGAGGATTAATAGAGTCTTTGTTATTTTCTACATTAAAAAAACAACATAATCCAGCCATTAATGCCCGTTTCCACTAGCGGTATAACGGGCTATATGTTGCCCTATTGTGTTCGTAGCTTGGTCACAAAAAGAAGGTTGTTAATTATCATAAAACACAACATCAAAAGAGCATGCCTTTTACAGAGAACCGTGTTAGCATTAATAAGAAATTAAAACTTTGCATGTGTCTGCACGGTTTATTTAACCGGAGAAGCGGATGGCGGGTTTACGCGTTTTCAACAGTAACGATCCTAATACCGTTATTTCGAGGAAAACCTATTTCACGAAAACATTATAAAAACAGAACTGAAACCAAAGGTATTCAATTGGAATTATAGCGCAGAGCTCCGTACTGTTCCTGCTTGTCTCTACATTATAGAATGCTCTAATCACATTCCTTCGCTTTTAGCAATCCTCTATAAATAAGGTGCATGAAAAATGCATTTAAAAACAAAAGCAAATTCACTGCAGAGATGGGAGTACACATACATCTGTCGTCCTTCCTCATAATAAAACAGAAGGGAAATGATATTGTGTAGATGTACCAAACAGCTGGCATGCGTAAAAATCATATACATAGCGCTTAAAGCAAAACCGGGGGGAAGCAAACGTACCTTGCGCAGGATCTTTTACGTGAATCCAGGCTGCGATTAAAAACAAGAGACGGCAGCGAAGTGTTAGTCTCTGAAGTGTGAAAACGTCTCGGTAAAGTTAATCTGCGCGTTATTCCCTAGCCGCACAAGGCTGCCGTATGTGTGTGTGTGTGTGTGTGTCTATACTCCACATCCGTAGGATAGCGCACATTGACACGGCATTCGCTGCAGTTTGCTGCTTTCCCTGAACTCCTCATGCCCTTGGATATTAAATGATAGATTGCCGACTAGGGGCAAACAGAGCGGTCCACAAGGCGACTAAGGTGCGCTGCCCAAAGCCGGAGGCGGCAGCGTTTCTACGGTCTATGACGTAATTACACCTTCACGAGGTGAAGCGAAAAAGCGATGCTCCCGTCGTTTTTCTCTTCATTCACTCGCCGCTCCTCGATGCCTGCTTATGCCCCCAACACTTTCAGGCCGAACCCATTGCGTATTACAGCCCCTTACAGAAGCTGTCAGCATCCCCCAATGTGTCTCTCTTAGAGCACCCACGTTTCTCCATATAAATCGGAGAAAAGTATTGGATCCCTCCCTTTCTAGGCGCTGGTTCAGGCACACAAACAGTCATCGTGATGTGCGCGTCTCAGCCCGGACCTCGCTGCTATATTTGCATTCAGAGCGATGCATGCCTGTGGTTGTAGGGACGCTATTCAGCTTTGGTGCAATGCTTTATTTACGCTTTTACTGCGTTAACAACGTCCGCTTCCAGTTAACAAAGATTTTGACAGATTATGAGAAATGATATAAATCAGACTGATGAAAAAAAACGACATTCACCAAAAAACCGTGCGAGGTCCATCCTTTGCTTCAGCTTAGTATGGATTGTGTAGGAAGAAAACGTCAGTAAACGCGATATTCTTCAATACTGTACAGGCACATGCAAAATATTTTCACAGGCATCCTATAATATTACTACTGTTGGTTTATGAAAACAAAAACAAATATTAAACAGGAAATTAACCATTTAAACTAAATGGACGGCTCTGTGAACAGAATTAAGAGTGCGGTAGGAATTATGTTATGGAAAGAAGACCCTGGGAGGCAATTAAACGTGGGGTTTACGACCCAGCTGCGGAGGGTCTCTGTAAGCAAAGTAATTTTCTTCCCTAAATCAGCTGGTCACTGCAACAGCATTAGTTCTTGGCTGTAATAAATCAATGTGTAACAAAGCACAACAAAACACTTGTCGTCCTGAGCTGGCACAGCAAGGCGATCAAAAAAAAAGCATCACTTTGTCTTCTCAGTGCCAGGAACTAGGTTTGTCCAGGAACCCGTCTGCTTTTATTCCCACGTGGCTTAATAAATCACGTTAACCAATGCAGAACTTCATCAATCCATGTGTATGTCTCCTTCTTAATCAGCAGCCAAGGAAAACTGAAAACCCTTCCGTTCACTTGCTTTGCTTTAGTCAGGCGTAATATTCCTGTCGTTGTCAGCGTAATCAATATAAGCAAATCTTAGCCTTCAGGTTTTAACGTTTGAGACATCTTGATGAAAATACATGAGCAAATTTTATATTTAGATGTTTAAGTGAAGCATGTTTATCCAACAACCGTTATATATTATCCATGTATACAGCAGCATGTCTTACTAGGCATAGGCATTAATTACTGAGGGATGGGGGGTTGTAATCCCTCCCCCATAATCAATACTGGCCACTCTACACCACATTCTTTTGTATATGTATGTGTGTGGGGGTAATGTATATATAACAAGGTCCCTGTTATTTTGACACTGTGGGGACCGTTTTTTTCAATCCCTGAAAGGGAAACTGAAAATAATATGTGCCTGAAAAAAAAACGAATAATGCTGAAAATCTTTTGTTTTGCTTGATTACTTATAGTTAAGTTTAGGGTTGGGTAGTGGTGTCATTGTTAGGATTATGGATTTGCCCATAGAAATGAATGGAGTGAATACAGGTCTCTGTGTGTGTGTGTCCTTCTCCCTGTGTCTTGTGGGGTTTCCCTCTGTACTCTGGGTTTCTTTCCATGTGACTGGCACCCTGTCCAGTGGGTCTCCCTGCCTATAGAGTCCTGTCATGCTTGAGAGAGAGTCAAGTCAAGTGAAGTCAAATTTATTTATAGAGCACAGGTTTAACACAACCACAGTTGATCCAAAGTGCTTAAGAATAAAAATAAACAACAAAAGATAAAACAAATATAAAAAGAATTAAAAAGAAAATTAATAACACAAGTCAACAAATTATGCAGAATACATGCACAACATCACCGAAATGCTAATGAGTAAAAATATGTTTTTAAGCTTGATTTAAAAACGTCCAATGATGTAGAAGCTCTGATGTGCAATGGTAAACTATTCCAGAGTTTTGGGGCAACTACTGAAAAAGCCCGATCACCCTTCGTTTTACAACGTGAACGGGGGACGGATAATAGTAATTGATCATTAGATCTTAAAGACCTAGAAGCTGCATAGGGTGTGATAAGATTGCAGATATAGTTTGGAGCAGAGTTATGCAATGCCTTATACGCAAAAAGAAGAATCTTATAATCAACTCTAAATTTTATAGGAAGCCAGTGCAATGAAGCAAGAACTGGGGTGATCTGATCCCTTTTCTTAGTATCAGTTAAGAATCTGGCTGCTGCATGTTGAACCACCTGTAACCGAGAGAGTGTAGATTGAGGTAGGCCAATGTACAGAGAGTTACAGTAATCCAGACGAGAAGAAATTAATGCATGAATCACAATTTCAAGGTCTTTAGTGGATAAAACGTGTTTCACCCTAGCCAATGATCTGAGATGAAAGAGACTACTCTTTACAACTGTATTTATATTCTTGTCAAAGTGGAGAGAAAGATCAAGATGGACTCCAAGACTCTTTACGTAGTCGTGTAGATTGCTCCTTAGAGAACCTAACTGTGTTTTGATAGAGTTATTAATAACAGCAGCACCCAATAGCAACAACTCGGCTTTATTTTTTAGTTTTTTGCCATCCAGGTCTTGACTTCACTAAGACATGACAAAAGGTGTTCAAATGAAAAGTCGTTTCATGATTTAAGTGAAAAAAATAATTGGAGGTCATCAGCGTAAAAATGGTAATTAATATTATGTTTCCGAAGAATTGAACCCAAAGGAAGCATATAAATGGAGAACAAAAGAGGCCCAAGAATGGTTCCCTGTGGAACACCACACTGGATAGGTGCAACGGGGGAAGTAAAAGATCCAATATTTACAGAAAAAGTTGTCCCCTTTAAGTATGAGGCAAACCACTCTAAAGCTAAACCCTGCACCCCGACAACACACTCAAGTGGATTCAGAAGAATATTATGATCAACCATATCAAATGCAGCACTTAAGTCCAGAAGTATTAAGATTGCAGAAGATCCTGAATCAATAGACAACAGAATGTCATTTATGACCTTCAGCAATGCAGACTTGGTACTATGCAGTGCTCTAAAACCAGATTGAAGCGGATCTAGAATATTATGTGTATCCAGATATGAAGTAAACTGTGATAGTACAACTTTTTCCAAAACCTTTGAAATGAACAAAAGTTTAGAAATAGGACGATAGTTGTAAGGCCTTTCAATAAGGGTTGAATAATAGCATGTTTAAAACTTTCAGGAAATGCCCCATTTAAACTGTTTAGAATAGCTAAAAGAATTGAACTAATTGTGCCTAAAACTTCTCTAAACAAACAACCTGGCAATACATCAGATTGACAAGATGTGAGTTTCAATTTTGAGCAATTGAGATGAGGACACTGGCTGAAAGTTTATAAAACTACTAGTTGAGTGTACTAGATTTGTGAGTTCTGTGTCAGAAAAGAACTGTAATCTAACGTCTTCTATTTTCTGAACAAAAAAGTCTGAAAATTGTTTACAAGTCTCAATATTGACATCAGGAACTGAACAAACAGCAGGATTAAGGACAGAATTTATGGTTTTAAAAAAAACTTTAGGCTTATTAGCATTTTTTGCAATCGAGTTGGAAAAATATTTGGATTTTGCCTCCTTAACAGAATCTTGATAGGAGATTAAGGAGTTGTTAAAAATTTGGTAGGAAACCTGAAGTCCATTTTTTTCCACCTGCGCTCAGAACCCCTACACTCTTGTCTGAGAGTGCGAGTGAATGCATTTAACCAAGGTTGAGGACTAAGCTTAAGTTTTTTGCGCCTAAGTGGAGCGACTATATTTAAAGCATTACAACAGGCAGAGTTGAACGTTTCAACCAATAATTCAGTATCCATACAGGATTAAAGAGAGACATTTGAATTTGAAATAAACTTGGAATAAGTCTCACAGAATTCAAGAGAACTATTAGCATGAAAAACACGAGAGTAATGTACAGACTGAGAAGGAATAGGCTGAACATGTGAAATAGCAGGCTCAAAGATAATAGGATAATGATTAGAAATGCCAGAATCAGATATTTCTGAGATATGTACAGAGAAACCACGAGTCGAGACTAGATCCAGCGTATGGCCCACATTATGTGTAGGACTTAAGACAGACTGTACAAAATTGAGTGAATCCATAAGGCTTATAAAGTGTTTAACCATAGGTTTAGAAGGACAACAGACATGAATGTTAAAGTCCCCTAACACCAATATTCTCCTTTGGGTTTACAGGCAGTATATTTGCATTTGGTTAGAGCAGATACAGAATATATTCTCCATTAATATGTACTAATCATTAGTTTGAAAGTTGGTCTTCACAAACCAGGAAGAGTATAATTTTCATGTACATTTAATTTACCTAAGTACATATCATAATTACACGTTCTTATATCATAATTGATGAGTGATGTTGTTAAACTTTGTGACTAATTTGTATTCGTGTTTAAAGAAGACAGATACCTGGGGGGGGGGGGGGTTGAGGGTCCTAACTTCATCCCCGGTTACATGGCCACTGCCATGACTGCATGCCCCCCCCCCCACCACAGCTCCTAACACTGGTGGGTGAGATGAATTATTAATGGTTGGCAGGAGCGCGGAAACGCAATTACAGGGGGGATTACTGGGGTTGGGGGGTGACGGGGATGCTGTCACGGCCATTGAATTAAAGGCAGAAGCGCGGCGAGAGTGTCCTTCACAGAAAGCTCTTCTAAACCACCTGGGGACCAGCAGTTGTTAGTTTTTCTTATGCACAAATCAATTTGAACATATCCACCAGTTCTTACCAGATGCTGATCTGCATTTAGTATGAGTGGATGTTCCACGATGGGGCCAGCAGTCTCCGTTGGACAGGAGAAGCTGACCTGATAGATTCAAGCACTGATGTTCCCTTCAGGTTTCATGCTCTGCCATTAGGGAAAACATGCCACCAGTAAACATGGGTGTAGCAAGTTTGAATAGGAAACGTTCAGTCAAAATACATTAGAGATGATCAGCCGCGAAAAAAGCCGAATGTGTGTGTTCTCTGATCATTCATTTTTAACCATCATATGCTGCTCTATATTTCTTTATATGATGTACAAGTGACAAAAGGTTTCTGAAAATAGAATATAAATATTCACACACTTTCACAAGCAGAGCCTCTGCTGTGTACTCTGGAGCTGGTTTTGCTACTCATAGGGCTGTAGGATGGTGGGAATGCAATGGGACTGGATGTGGGAGGGGTTCGCTATACCAGACATCTAAATAAATGACTTCTTTGGTTACATCATCGCTGAACTGCCTTGACCCCTGGAGAGAGCTAGGCCCAGCACACTGTTAAATGTACATTTAATTATACATTATCTGTAAGTTAATTTGATTGTTTTTTAAAAAATAGCTGTTGTTATCATATTATTCAAAAATTTGTTTATAAATAGATGTTTTATGGTAAAAACTCCATCAATTTTCCTGCTGCTTTTAGCTCAGTTTTCAGCATTTTTTATAATCTGGACTGCAATGCTGCTTCTGGATTATGTAGAATAGATGGTTTTAGCTATCTAGTTAGATAAATTAATTAATGATATATTCATTTTTCCTGTGACCTTGTATTGGATGATGGATGGATGGGTATATATTTACTTTATTAGACTAGCTTATAAATTGGCATGATATTCAACTGAGAGACTGTTTGCAGACAAATGTATGCCACTATTCAGTTCTATTACATTTTTCTCATGGTAAATGTCAGGCACCAATGTCAGGCACCAAAATGCATTGGCTCCAAATAGAAAATGAGTCTTTGTTTAACAGAAAGAGAAGGTCCTCCTGGAATGACTGGAAGCAAGTCTTTAAGTGCATTTCCATGCCTGTTGGATGTAAACAGTGAGTTGTCCAGTGTGAATAAAGCATTCATTTCAGGCTCAGATCATTCTGATGTCATTGGAGCCACTGTATGCTTTTAATAAGCAGAGTGTACATGTATTACTTTCACAATGCACAAATTAAGCCATCTGGCCTGCAGGAAAATTAGGAAAAGCTTTAGAAACCTTTAAAAATGCAAGATATAAATTACACTGGTCAGTTCTACTTTAATTAGCAGAATGGGACAAAAGGCTGGATCGTTCCAGCTGTATCCAGCAGGGGGGCCCCAGAGTAGGGGGAGGAGAACAATGTCCACAGGGTATCATTGGGAATATGTAATACTATATGTTAGTAATACTTGGATCATTTAATCCCCCAAGTGAAATTAAACCTCAAGATTGCAGATGGTGTATTCTACTCAATTACATTTCAGTTTAATATGTTTATTGTTCTAGCAGAAGGCTAATCATCTAATAAACTGCTGCAGATTGAAAACTTTATGTGTATTTTATTAAGTAATATATGCTGCCACCTTTTTATTAATCATTCAGCCATGGAATCTGAAAAGACAGTCAATAAGGCAACTTAGTCGTAGTTGTATTACATACTCGGAAACAACGTTTTCCCCACAGTGTCCAGCCATGCCCCACCTGTGTAATCCAGGAGAGAAAATCCATGTTTTCCAATCATTATACCAAAGTCAAACCCATTCGTCTTGCAAGAGGCTGGAATCAACCTCTTAACAGGGTTATATTTAGAGTTTTATGCAGAAGCACAACTGAAGATCATCAAATGCAACTGGCAGAAAGGATACTTTAAGAACTTTGCCCACAGTCCTCTCACAAGTGCTGATAAAGGCATCGAGGGAGCAGTCAGCTGTCTGCATGAGCAAAGTGAATTTGAAGCTGGCTTGTACTGATGAATTAGTGTGATATTAATGCTTCAAGGATATTATATTTATTGTAAGAATCAAGTATATTGATGAAAGACAGCCATTTCTTAGAACATATCTAGCCATACTCTCAATTACCTTTTTTGTTTGTTAATAATATATTATGTCCTTATATAAATACAAAACACTAAGCACTGAGCTCTTTAAAATGAAAAAGCTGTTTTGACTGTTTAACTGAAATGACACTATGGCCCTAAACTAGTGGATGCTTGCATCCAGCACCCTGTCCCTAGCCTGTGCAGACACACACACGGGCCATCAAGGACCCTCAAACAGACACACATGCCCACACCCATACAGTACACACACATTTCCACAGAGACACGAAAGGAGTGAGTGTAGGCGCTGAAGCGCTGAAGCAAGGCCCGCAGCAATAGTGCTGCCTCAGTGACCCCTCTGCATGAGTGGATTAGCTCACCTCTGTCTTTAATTAGCCATTTAAACCACTGTCATCTGACTCTTCATGCAGTGCGTAAGAGGAGAGCCAGGGGACAAAGGAGGCCTTCCAACTAGCAGAGCAAAGGGTGGGGTGGTGGGCGGCAGCCCCTCCCTGGCCTTAGTGGCTGACACAAGGGGGCCAATGACAAATATATTGCTCAGATATATTGCTTATATATTGCATTTCCATTTACTACTGACCCTTGGCCTCCCAAGGTACCAGTTTAACACAGAAACCTTCACCCCTGAGGTTGCCATCTTGAAAATTACCTCTTTCCACAGATTGTACTTTTGCAGTGAAGTGCCAGGAAGTCATTGCAGATATTCCATGACTTTAGACTGGATCTCAGTAGGTTATGTATTGCATGCATAATAAGGATATTGAAATCATAAAGAAACAGGTAATGCACTGGACAACATTGACACAATAAAATACTGCACTGCATAAGTCTTTGTCTATCTACCTGCTTAATCTGTCAACAATTTATAGCCGGTATATCATTTCAGAAATGAAAGACCAGATTTAAGATGTCCATTTCTGAGCTGGCCATGGAGGGTGTCACCAACAATGCAATATGTTTGCGAGATACAAAAAACAATCATTAACAAGCACAACACTTTTAAAAGATGTAAAAATGTAACCTTGAACACTTAACTGGATTGCAAACTCAACTAGTTCAAAGTCTCCAGGCTATAAGTCCTGACACTGGAGAGGTAAGACACTGCTGTTAAAGAGAGAGCAGGTAGGTCGCCTTTGCTCACCTATGAGCCGGAACACGGGGGCTGTCCTCCCCTTGGTCTATGGCTTGCTGGCGGCTGCCCACCCACAAGTTTCAGCTGTTAAAGACCAAATTGGAATAACGGACAGCTGAGGGTCATTGTAATACACCACGGGACCCAGCGTTGCTCCATAGAGTACCTGGGGGATGGTCAGTTTTTCCAGTAATATCTGCCACAGTGTGACTATGATTCATCAACTAAATGAAATCATTACACCCTACAGTGCTATTGCTGCTGGGTAAGAGGACCTTCTTGCCATTGGACAGTTCAGACAATGTACTGTAAATTCATTGCACTCCCACATGTTTAATACATAACCTCTAGCATCCACCCTGCAAGTGGCTGCATATTGTGTGTTAGTTTTATAACCTTTAAATAATTATTCTTGCGTGGCATGAGATGTTTTTATATAGCGGATGGAGTGCCTGTGCAGTTTGGTCACCTTTTGGTTTAACTCACATTTAATTTGTTACTTCAGTGGTTCCTTTTGGATTGAATAGCAGGCTGACAGTTGATCCTTCTAAGTAAAATCTTTAATGCTGAGTATGTCTGTTTGATCTATCGGCACAGCACTGCAATGGAAAACACGATTTGTCTTTTTACTTTTACCTTTTTATATATTATCTGTCAGAAAACAGTTAAAGTTTATCTGCAATAGATTCATGTACTGCTGGCCAGTTTTCTTTAAATGTTGAAGGCTCGTTGAGACCCATATGTCTGTAATTTCATGGCATTTGCTTCTCATTTTTGTCATAAATAATATCATTCACTGATACACTTTTGCCATTCTTTAACTACAAACTGTTTTTATATAATGGAAATTTTGACTTCATGTCTTTACCCTTCAAATCCCCAAATGAACAGCACAGCCGCAATGTCCAGGTGCATCTTCTTATGAAACCACTAAATGTTTATTTTTAAGGTAAAGCTGATTCATATATATTTACTAATTAATTACAAGTTTACTTTTAGAAATCATTTCTGCGTCGCGTATAATAGTTGGAATTTAATGTTGTCTGTGTTTTTTCTATGAGCTCTACATGAAGTGTGGTGTTATTTGGGGGAAGGGAGCAAACCCTGCTGGGCCTGTTTGCAGCTGCCGCTGCGCAGCCTCAGAGCCCCATTATATAGCCATGAATGTGTGGACGCCTAAACTTAGCACCAAGCAGCTGTACACCAGCAGCAGGGATCAGCTCATTTTCTGTCTCATAGATAACTGCAAGAATGTGGCTTTCGGTGGGTGCCTGACGCAGCATGGCTCAGCCTTGCTACTTCACCACAGGCACGTGACAGGATGTTTTTCAGCCTCTGAGGTGAACGCACCATCGGGCTCAGGGTCCGAGCATGTCGTCTGGCGGGTCCACGTGGGTTTCGCTCGGCCACGCCCGGCAGGGTGTCGTGCATGTGTGCCTGTGTGTCACCCCCAGACGCAGTGGTGCTGTTCTCAGCAACCCCAGTGAGCTCAGATTGCTTACCTCACCTCTGCCGGCGGCTCTGTTTCCCAGCGCAGATGCCACAGCCGGCTGCTCTACGGTCACCCGTAACACAAGCTGAATCCTACATAGCTCTGCTCTCCTATCTTTAGAGACGGCTGCTGTCTGTAGAGATCAGCTGCACAACAGGATGCCAAGGGTGACTGCCGTCATTGCTCCATCCATCCATCACAGGCCTCATCCTCTGCAAGTCCGATTTAGTAGTTTGCATCACTCTGGGTGACATGACTTTGCATGAATTTCTGCTGTGACGAGTCCAGTGAGGATTGTCCGATGCTGCTGAGTAATGTCCAACTACAGAGGTTTACATAACTCTTGTCAACAAGCTCTGACCTTAGTATTTGTTTAGGTTCTATCTTTATGGTTGTGCAACCTGGGCTCTGTAGAGGAAGTCTCTGGACTTCAGACAGTAGGCTGTAAAGACTTCAGACGGCATGGCTGTAAAGTTAACGGCAAAAGTATGGCAGTAATGGGCTTCTGCTGAAAAATGAATGGGTCTATTTTACGTGCTGCCGAGGGCCCGCTTTATTAAGGTTTATTAGGACATGCTGCTGCCTTTTCACCAAGCTGGATAGCAAACAGAGTGCGTTGGTGTGTCTTTGTCATTCCTCAAGGCAAAATGCAGAAGTAGCATTATGAGCACCATGCGAAATATCAGACAGCAGGCAAGTGCTAGTGTTTCACCGTATCTTATGTCAGATTGCACACACGTGTGTGTGTGTTTGGGGGGGGTGGTAGCGCAGGAAACAAATACGCGTGATAATGTGACGGAGATGTGAACTCCAATGACGCTGGAGCATTTACTGCCTGTGTAATACAAGGAGGCCTGAGGGGGGGTTTTGAGGACTGAGTGGCAAACTAAAAACAGACACACAGCTATGTCAAAAAGCACAAATGTACAGAGGGTGTGTGTATGTGCTGTGTGTGTCTGCTGTGTGTGAGTGTGTGTATGTGTGCGCGTGCTGTGTGTGTGTGTGCTGTGTGTGTGTATGGGCTGTGTGTGAGTGACAGGAAGTATCAATGAATGCTCTGTGGGCTGCTGTTAGAAGAGAAGGCAGTTGGAGATTGGAATTAATTTTTAATTCATGCGAAGAGCACTGATAGATGTATTCAAAACACTGCAGTTTAGAAACTGTAATTGAGCAATTATGTGATGAGCAGAGACCGGAGTACTTAGAGACTGAATGGTGTGCTTGTATTTATGAGTATCTTAAGGGGGCTGGTTGGTTTCAGAAACGGTTGGGACATCAATGTTTAGGGGCTATTGACAGATTTCATCATTGTGCTTCACTTAGATCAATATTTCAATTGATAAGGCTGGATAAGATTGAGGAGAAGCACACTTCCTGAAGTGTACACTTGAGCAGAAGACTCCAGCAAAGAAAATAAAACTAAAAAATCCCTCAGCGTGACAGTCCTTGAAATAACCCACAAAAACCTGCACATAACATCCACACAGATCTCTTTCTTTCAGTTCAAATGAGTTTATTCACCACAATGCAATTTCTCTCCTTATGTTTTTTTTTTCTTACTCTCAGGCCCTCTTCTTCTGTTTTGAGGCAAGAGGGTGCAGGTCCTCTTCTGCAATGTGATTGGTCACTTGTTTCGCTCTCGCTTACTCCTTCTCTTTCTGCTTAAATAGTTCAAACAAAAAGAGAGGGAGATGGGGGATGGGTGGTGGGAGGTGTGGGGGAGGGGAGTTGCATGCTTCTCTGTTGTCACTAGGAGAAAGAGAGAGGGAGAGAGAGAGGAGAGGAGAGAGAGGGTGAGAGAGAAAGGTCCCATATGTGGAAAAAGCCATAGTAGCAGACGGACCAGCCAGCTTGCACTGGGGATTATCTTATTGCTCCCTGATCTGATATTGCGAATGCCGGCATGAGCAGGTAAGACCTCCGCTGTCTCTCTCCTCGGAGGCTCCCGGGCTGATCTGGCCAGTGCAGGACTGGACCATGTGTCTTTGGACCTTTCGCTGCGGCAGCCTGGCCGACTCGATCCCATCCCTGCATTCTCTCGATCACCTGTGGGACTCGGCTCACGCCTGGGGGGGGGCCCCCCCCCCCCCCCGCGGGGGGGGGGGCGCGGGGGGGGGGGGGGGGGGGGGGGGGGGGGGGGGGGGGGGGGGGGG
>JABFDZ020000090.1:311879-334678 GCA_019775955.2 Pollimyrus isidori | reverse complement strand
GGCTCTGCCCAGGCGCTCCCCGGCACCTTTGCCTATCGCCATGACGGGCCGGCTCGCTGGCCCCCCCCCCCCCCCCACTGCATGCGCCCGAACCCCGGTGGTCCGGGGCCCCCGGCGGCCCCCCCCCCCCCCCCCCGTGTTTCCGGGCCGCCCCGGGTGCTGTAGATGCTCCTGTCAAGGAGAACCGTGGCGGAGAGCAAAGTTGTGGTCATGCAGTGAAGGGGGTAGGCAGTTGGGCTGTGCGGGCACGGCGTAGCGGAGGGGGTTTGCGGGAGCCCATGCTGGTCCTGCTTTTATGGCTTGTGGTCTGTGGGCAGAAAAATTGTCGTTCTTTCAAGCTTCTTTGCAGTCTTTCCCTCCATGGCTGCTGCCAGTGTCGTGTTTAATTCTCTAAACCACCATTTAAATTGTGGACTAGTTCCACTGGCCCATGTCTGTCAAAACTGCATGTGTTTGAAGTACAGTGATTAATCACGGTGCCTTTATGTGTTGTGTCACTGTTTTCTCTCACCTCTAAATGTAATGTTCAACTGGCTCAATTCTGTTATTTATTGTGCAGTATGTTCAGTGATTGAGCTTTATGTCACTGTAGAGACCAGAATACAATTAATACTGCTGAAGTTTTAATTATTACTCACATCTTCTAGTGACAACATACAGGTATGAGCACAAATTTTTACAAACATTTTTTCTGAAGATTTTATTTCAAATATACTATTAATAATGCTTGGGAATTTCTCAGTATATTCACAGAGGCATCAAATTAAAATGTAAACGGAGCAACTACTCCATGTGTTAAATGTTCATCTTTGACATTAATATTTTAGAAAGTATATTACTAGCTTTAACCCTTCAAAACGTCTTCTGCTGTCTCCACAATTCCTGCTTCTTTGACATGTGTATCTTGAAGCCTATCATGCGTCTATATGTGCCGTCATTTGCTCAAACAAGGGCTTTGAACATGTCTATTAATGCTTTCACGTGTTGGATTGACACAGTTTCTGTATGTTAACACAGGCTTGATGCTCTTTAATTAGTCTCTCCTCTCCTTTTGGGTGACTACACAAGCCCAACTATCTGCAGGACTGATTCTTAAAGATGGGGTGCTCATGTACTTCTGTACCTGGTTATTTCTGAAATCAAGCATGACTACATGGTTTATGTTATGCCAGTACAAATATATTTAAAAAATTGTGGTTCTGGTGTATTTGGCGTGTTGGGAGCTAAGTGGTTCCTCTGTGCTTCAGTTGCAGGGCTGAGTGCTGTGCAGTCTCAGGGCAAGCGCTGGTCAGCCATGAAACCCTGGCGGACAGACGCTAACCTGGGATTCGCTGCTGGGAAACTGCCGTCTTAACAGAAACCAGATCCACAGAATGCTGAGTCCTATTGTCCCCTATAGTAAGTAGCAGTCCTTCTCTACAAACACCTAACATAGCACTGCAGATCTAAACAGCAAAGAGAAAAACGCTTGCGATGATCTCTTTTAAACCAAAACCGTTTAAATGTTTTGGACCAGAAATTAATTAAGTAGAGTATTCCAGTTAAGAGCTTTATCACAGGAAGTGTAATTTGAGTGAGATGTTTCAGAAATTCTCTGTTTCAATGCTGAAATAGAACATGTACACTTCTGGGACTAACAGTATCCATCACATTAGGAGCAGTGATTGGTTATGAATTATAAGGGTGCTTATAAATGATCAGCGGACCGCTATGTGTCAGTGGCTTTTTCTCCCCTCCGTGGTGCTGATTAAGGGCATAAAGGTCTTGAATGAGTGCTCTGCCCTGAAGAGAGAGCATCTTGACTCCATGGTTATGTAACTGGTGCTGCTGGTTCTGGTGCACTGATCCGGCTAAACCTGCCCGACAGCACTGCGCTCGCACAGCCTGTGTGTTTCCACCCAGCCGGAGCCAACAGCTTTCACAGCTGACAGACTCTGCAGGACCTACAAAGTACATGAAGTCCTTTGCGGCCTGAGACCCTCTCCCTCCTTCTTCGGCCCTTTCGGCGCCAAATTGATGGCTGACATGCCGAGTCTCCAGCCCCCTGCCAAGTCTAGTTGGAGTTCGGTGTTCTGCCCCTGAGCATCTGTAGAAACTGCATTGTTTGAACAGACAGCATGGGGCAACACTGTCTGTCTGTTCCCCTAGAGCCTCTGACACCTCCAAAGGAAGACGTTTGGGCGCGAGCTGAAAACGAAGTCAATGTCATTTACGCTCTTTAGATCTAGGGTGACAGTGTGATGTCACAGATTGTGTTTGTTTTGCACAGTTGTGGTAGCGTCATATAATTAGCAGGCAAATTTAGCTATGTTCCACTATAGCCCATTATAAGTTCAACTGATGGATGATCCGTTAAAATAGGTGTAAATGGAATGTTAGCTTGCATTTCTTACGTCTTAATGTTACATTTAAACCTGCAAATATAGACATAAAAAACAGGATAATTACACAATATAACTGTGCAATTGTCCATGTTTGTTATCCTGCTTTGAAATATATTTTTGTTCTGATGGAGTTTGTTTTGGGCCATTTACACCGTGTGCTGGCAGTAGCTGCTGTGGGGCAGGAGTGTTCCCTGCTTCGCCTTGTGTCATTAAGCAGCACTGCATGGCTGCAGTGTGGTTGCCTCTTGTTTATTTTCCATGGACATTATGCGGGTTTCTCAGTACGTTTAGATTATTATTGCAGGATAGTCATGCCAGGGGAAGTCCATGCTTTGTACACAGAGAAGAGCTGTGAGCTGTACTCTGATGATTACAGACATAAATCTCTAAACAATTTCGCAATTTCATTGTATATACATCTTGAATACATTTGCTTATCTACATGGTAGTGGGCATATTGAATGTGCTACAATCTGATCAATTTAATTTATCAGGCATACTGAACTACTGTGATTAGGGGGTATAATATTGTTTTTGATTACTCTGCCATTTGCTTTTCTCACCAGTCTCCCCTCTCACTGAGATAATGGGGTTTGTGATTGTCTGCAACAATCACATGGGACTGTTCTAAAAGGCATCATTGAGTATACTTGCTCTTTTCCACAGACTTTATTTTTCTTGCCTCCCAGACATCTGTAAGATTCTTCTTTAGGAAAGCCTCTCACCTCCTTGCTGGAATTCTTTCTGCAGTGACCAGAACTTCCTATACACACACACGCACACACATGCGCTCTGGTGAATTTGCACATTCTTGCACAGTAGTGACTGTACCCTAGAGTCCAGTTGCAGTTCAAGGAACACAAACTCTGGAAATGCCAGAGTAGAATCGGACGGGAGCAAAATTCCAGTAAATTTCCAGGTGCCATGGATAGTCCTGGAGGGACTTTAGGTAAGAAATCCAAGCTCTTTATTCTCACAGGCTCCTAAATCAGTCCCAGGCCAGTAACACCATGCTGCCCTAACTCTTGTTGCTTAAGGGCACCATTAGTGCAAGGGGCTGTCATTTAAACTGATCCGATAGTGGTCTTTGAGTAGCCACAGTCCTGGAGGCTTTATAGATCTCCACTAAATGATCACATTCACTTGTGAACCCAAAAGCCAGTGGTTCATCTTGGATCCAAAGACAGTGTGATTGTTTTCATTAAGCCATTAAGGGTACGGGCAGAAGAGTAAGGTAGCAAATTACGGGACAAAGGTTGGATGGCTCCAATGCAGCCATTCTAACGACAGGGCCGATATGAGTGCTGTTCCAAATTGCTTTGACAGACTCTGGAATAAACACAAGCTCAGGCTGAAGTGCTTCCTTCAATGGGAGCAAAAGTCATTACTAGGAGGGTGTCAATGAAGTTTAATTAGCATTCTGGACCAAGAGGGTGGGCAGTGCTGTTGGTGGGATTTTGAGATATTTTGAGACAGGCTTCAGCTACTCACTGCTCTGATACTGGTGCTCTGCTCAATGTTATTAAAAAAGGGCTCATATAAGTGAAATTGGCAGGCCTTCATAGGCAAGTTCACTGGCATCAGTCAACAACAACTGTGGAAAGGCTGGATATTTTAGAGACAGGAGGCAACTTATTGTGTGCATTTGGAAATCACAAATAACCACAGGCAAACTGCACTGAGTGTAGGTCAAGGCTTGTGATTGAAACACCATGATATTCATGAAGAGGACAGGAGGACATGCACAAACTAGGCCTGGAGCATAAAGTGCCCTGTGGGACGGTAAAGGCAAAGACAGAGGGATGGAGAGAATGAGCGAGAAGAGGACAGATGGACGGGGGAGTGATTGGTCACCACAGAGCCTCAGGACAGCTGCTCCTTGATATATTAGAGGACACAAAGACCTAAAGCCAGTCTCAGCCACAGAAATGGAGACCCTATTTCTTTTTTAGTGGGGATGGGGGGGGGGGGGGTGTGGCCATTTGTGTAGCCACATGAATGAGGACATGGAGGGGGAAGGGAGCTTGTTTTACTAATCACAAACCAGAAGAGTCATGTGATACATGGCGCTTTCCAACAAAATATAACCGCTTAATTACGGTCTGAGGTTTTGTTCTGAATCTTTTCAAAACAAAAGATAATTGTGCCTGTATTATATGGATATTTAATCCCAGCTCTAAATCTGTCAAGGCGAAGAGCCTGTGTACTCCCAGAGATGGACTTCTTTCCAAAGAGAGGAACTTGCACTACATTCAGCTGTCAGCAGATGTAATGATACCTCCGTAGTTTTGTTGCTGGAATATTAAAGGGCCACGGTAGTGAAAGATGTGGATGTGCAAGACAAATGTTGTTGGTGCAGACGACCTTTCAGCTGCTGAACCATATGAATAGTTTAAATTGCAAGTTTCTTTAACGAGAATGGCTAAACAATGTTAGAATATTGATGAGCCATTTTCAATGCAATGTGAAGGGCCTGTTATCCTAGCGAGCATCCAGTGGAAGCAGCTCCTGATACAAATGGCACCACTAATACTGTTGCATGGTACACTTTGAAGAAAGATAGCTGAACAGTCAAATAAATACGTAGATAGTTTTAGGTTTCTTCTGTAAGCATAGATGTAGGCAGCAAGATCAGCTCTTGTCCTGTCCTGTGACAAACTGTGCTTCTGTGATGCTGTTGTCAGTTCAACATTTCTCCCACATTGCCTAATGGTGCCTGGTTTATAAATTAACAATGCTATTGTCATAGTTTAGGCATTATCTGTACAAAATGGGACCTTGAGTGGGTTTCTGTGAGGCGCCTGCGAAACCTGGAAGGTTGAAATTCTTTAGTGGGTTAATGGCCTCGTCATAATCGTGGGCCTTCTTATGGCAACCATAGTTATTTTCCCCTCAAACAGAGACTGGTAGTTCTAAGATTTAACTCCAGATGTCCTTCAGACACATTCCCCTACTCAACATTGTGAACATAACATATCTAGCTCACTTACTGCTGAAGCCACAGTACAGCGGCAACAGCTCTTCCTTTCTGTGGCCACAAACATCTCATTAGGAGAATAGTTACAAGACAGTGAACAGAGCCATTGCAGTGTATAGGAATATTACACGGTAAACACCTCAGTGCTGTTTAGGATGCCTTGTTTGAATGCTTATCTAGCCATGAAATGGTTTGGTTCCTACCCAGTATTAACTAGTTTTACCAAACAAAATGGCCACATATGATGCATATTCGCTTTTTTCGTGTTAGAAAGTAAAACATAATGAATTAGACTTACGAAAGTTATGTACTCAAAGAAAAGCCTGCTTTAACATAACAAACCCTGTGTATGTTCTTCTTTCTATTGCATATTGATCCCATGTTTGCTTAATGAATACGAATTCGCCAATAATATGAATAACAGGCAGATTATCCGGTTGCTATGGCAGTGATTAATTAGAACACAAATAAAGCTTTTGGGTTTCTAGTCAGAATTCTGATCAACCTGACTCAGTATTGCTATGAGCGGTGCTTCGAAAATCAACTTATTAGTTCTCATTTTAAGTGTCTTTTTGTGATAGCTGACAGTCTAAGAGGCGAACACATAAATTGTGACTTGGGAGATACATTTCAGTTAGGTCATTGTTACCTTGATTCACTGCAAAGCTTTCACAGCTGTATCAGTGAAAATCTGCAGATTGTTTGCTGTTTATTGAAAATGACAGAATCCAACCTCAACCACTATCTTGTCTGGTGAGTGTCTTGCAGGCATTTAAAAAGCGCGGTTATAGGAATCTCAGTAAAAGTGATGGAGGGCTGACGTAATCCACTGTGGCATTTTCATTCCAAACCAATCTTCCGCAGCCCTCCAATCCTGTTTGCCCACCCTGCCTCAACCCCCCAGCCTGACTTCATCCACGTAATGGGACCTTAATTACCTCACTGCCCCTACTGCTGACAGGCACTGAAAAAAAAATTAGCTGGAACAATGAAATGAAATGAAAACTGTCCATTCAACAGTAGAAGTCAGAGGATGAGACTTATAAGAACACCACCTTGCTGAGATGACCTTCTCAGCAGACATCTTCCTGCTACATTATGGCAGGTTTCTCAACCTGGTCCCCAGTGACCCACGGACGGTCCATGTCTTTGCTCCCAGTATTTACATAGTATATACTCCCAGTATATACACAGTACCAGTATATTTCCTGAGAGCCAGTTTGAGAAACACAGCATTATGGCAAAAGGGCATTGATGTTCTATGCTGCTGAAATTGCTAACACTGTGCACAAACGGAGATAGCAAGAACTCAGCCTGGGTTTGTCACAGTTCATTGGTGACTTGCCACCAGTGTCATTTTAAACGTATTTGGTAAAATACATCTAATACAATAGTGTTCACAGAACACAAAAAACAAACGAACAGACTTCTCCAGCTAACAGTCCAGCTAAACAAAGCACTGTTATATGGTGCTGTGTCTTAACATTGGATGTGAGGTCATGGGACTGGCCACTGAGGGGTGTGATTGCCTTCACCGAACACGCTTACTTCAAAGACCCCATCTCCTGATTGGATTGATCCAGTTGTTCTTCATAAGTAGCCTCCAGACAATCTGCCTTCTTTAACAGCTGGCTCTTCCTGCATCCTTGCAGGCTTCTGCTCCTCCAAGAAGGAGGACAAAGGTGCGGGGACACTGGGAACCCTTGGGGAGTAGGAAACCTAGGTAGTCCCCCCCTGTTCACTTCCTGCATGTCTCCAGTTTCAGGAGCCCCCATCTGCCCAGCCCTAAATGTATAGGTCTTTATTCCTGGCCTCATTCCTGCCTTTGCCTGTGTTGTGAAATAGCATAGATGAGCCTTTACACTGACGGGTTTGACTGCATTCAGACACACAGTAACCAAGTCAATTAAGAACTGAGAGACTGAACCAATAATAATTTTCTGTTGATCCAACTGATGGCTACCAGCATGCAAGTCTTGCGAGCTCCTGCCGGTTATGCAGTGTGCCAGCATCGCTTTGTGTCAGCCTTTTGCGGGGCCTTCCTTTGTAATTCCCTCTCCTTAGTCAGCAGCAGTACAACTATTTGTAGACGATCTGCACGCATACGTACATTAAACGGCTTATTACTTTCCCTGAGGGACACGGAAGGGACTTGATCATGCGGCCAATGTGTAACACAAACACGCAACATGGGCAAATCCTTCCATAGTCTCGGGCCAGGGTGAAAGCTCCCAGAGGAATGCTGCTGAATAGATTAACAAGATTTCCATAATTAGGGAGCCTTTCAACAATAGGATCCCTTCGGCTTTGTCTCAGGATTGCTGGGGACAATGGGAGCGTGGGGACGGCTGCTGGACGACCATTTCTCAGGGCCACTCATGGAGACAGCTCCTCTGCGAAGAACATCTGTCCCTCTGCTGGCCTGGGACAGCGCGCACGCAGGCACGCCCCAAAAAGACATCCAGGTCCACCCCATTCTCCCCAACCCAGCCCAACTGCACACTAAACTGCCCAGAGATCTCACATTCTCCATCATGGAGCGAAAAGAAAGTTCAAGGAATAAAGCAGAACAGATCCATGCCCTCCAGTCTTTACAGCTTTACAGTTGTTGTCAGTTCTAATAGTATTAATCTATTATATCTTCTGTATAAATGGGGATTTTTTTCCCCAGCATGTAATAGATGAGGAAGTTACACCTTTCAAGTTCATCAAATTCATATTTTTAATGGGTTTTAACAATAAATCACCAGTGTGAAAATAATTTACCAGTGTAATATGTTGACTATCGACCTATAATACATATTAATTCGACAAATGATTTGAGAATTGATATTTTGAGGGAGAACATCGTAAAACAACCTATGGAAACAATTTGGGGATTGGAATAAATTTTCCTTCCGAGTCAAATCCTTTTCTGTAGTAATACAACTGAATGTGTACATTGCTGACATTCCCAGTCTTTGAATTTGAAAAAAAGATGCTTGTTTATAAATTTGAATACATTTGTACAAACAATGCATTGTGTTCCTGTCTTTGTGATGAGGAAAGCAAAAAAAAAAGATCCATTTCCACCCGTAAACTGGCTTCCATTGGTCCCTGGTCAAGCCAGCCCCCGAAAATAGCCCCACAATTAAAGTATGTCATGCTTGAGGGAGCAGCAGTGGTAGGTTTTGTTAGATTGCAGCCTCCAGCGTCGCAGGGCTGGCTCCCCTACTGCCTGCTCCTGCCACTTGCACAGTGACCGCTCTCCTGCTGCTCACTCACAGGTTTTATGTCCTGCCCCTGGGCACCCATCCATCTCTGTCACATGTATGTCCCCTTTAGCCTTCAGCTGTTCTGCTTGGTTCCGTGTACCAAATTTCAACCTTGGAAACAAGGCTCATCCAGCCGGAAATGTGGCGCTAGGCTAACACGACGCACGCTCGAGACGTCGCCGTGTTTGTCATGCAGGTACCGAGATCCACAAACATGTTGACGCTCTGGGAACTGGGAGAACTGGATTTAAATATGAAGGGGTGAAGAGCTAATTCAGTGGCCATCTGGAGGTCCTGTCTTATCGAAGAACAGCAGGCATAATCCAAAGGCACACATGGAAGCGAGACATTCGTCAACAGAGGGAAAGAGGTGGGGGGGCAAAGCAGACGAGAGAGGGGTGGAAGCGTAAGGCCTTATATGGTACAGGACTTTCAGCTTGAGTTTAAATAGTCCTGACAACACAGGCACCTCCATGTTTCTCCTCAGAGGGAGTGAACTGTAAGACTGATGCTGCCTTCTCCTCGTTCTGGCCTTTGTGGCTGCTGCTGCACTCACCCCAGGCTGAATTGGGACAGTTTAATAATACCCTGCTATGCCTGGAATGTCCAGCTAATGCCTCAGCAAAGAACAGTTAGAAAATCCCTATGAAATGGCTGTTTTCAGAGCCAGGGGGGCTTGCAACACCCACACTGGTGACTCAGGAAGTGAATAACTGCTTTATTCTCTGCAAAAGAAGCCCCTTTCTTTTCGTGCGGACACTCTGCAGCAAAACCTTCCTGTTTCCATAAAAAGCATCTGCTGTTAAAAGATGTTTGCAGTTCTCAGTATCATTCTATGCACTGATAGCAAGGTTACCTATTTTCTCTCCAAACCACAGCAAATGTGTTAAGTAACTTACATTCACCAATAAAGTACCAGATAGTAATATGGGGGCAATAATGTCCATTTTTCAAAACTGAAGATGCCTCTGCATTAACGAAGCAGCCAGGAACCCTGGCTAGGATAAGCGGTTAGAAGATGGATGTATGAACAAATAAAGCGGTAGTCTGATTATTCCATTATAATTTTAAATGCATGTAAGCAGGTATTTGTTTTCTACGTACACTGCAAATAGCTACATATTTGAAATGTTAAAGTTTTTCCAACAACCTACTGCCGTAGGGATAACTGTTGGTCTGCCATTCAGGGGATGGGCAAGTAGGAAAGATGTTGTTTTTTAAGAAGCTGCAAATGAATGGCATGCTATTCTCTTCCATCTCCCCAACTCCACCCCTCCCCCTCAGAGCCTCCACACCATCGCTTTACCCCAGCCGGCCCCTGAGGTTTTTGGAGAATGAGATTGTAGAGGGGCCAGGAGGGGTGGAGGGTGTGTGCGCTGGGGGTGTTGCTAGGGATGGGATTTCAGTGAAACATGCACAGCATGACAACAATGGGTCCTTGGGGAGAGGAGCACAGGCGGGCGATGGGCTGGTGCGACACTCTCACTATCAAAGGGGGCCACGTCTATTCCCAGGTCTGCTGGGGTGACACTGTACAGCCCAGCAACTAGTCTATGTGTTAGCAGTTAGCATAGCCGCTCTTCCGCAGTTTTATTGCTTCATTTTCTGAGGAGTGCAGTTGAATCCTCTTCCTGAATGATTAAAAAGCTCATCGCTACCTCAAGGAGCACAGAATGTGGATGCAAAAAAAAAAAATGTTTTTTTCTCCGTCTTCCTTCCACAGTACAAAAGTTAGTCCTGAGTAGTTAAGAGAACTAGATTTACATACATATTCTGATTTTTCTGATGTTTTTATCCAAAATGATTTTCCATAGAAGGGCTACAATTTTGCTGTACACTGTGTGATTCACATCTGTAAGTTTTCCAGTGATGCACCCTGCAATCGATTGGATGCCCTGTGCTTCCTGGGATACGCTCAGGGGTCCAGGTTCTGTCCACCCCAGTACTGCATGATCAGTGGGAGAAGGGACTGATTCTTAGGAAACAAATTCATATCAAAAGAAGGTTTAGCCACAAGCTATGTTGTTAACACGTTTTCTACAAATTTAACGTGAAGATAATTCTGTGTGGACATTGACCACGATCCGAACATAATGCCGCATGGACCTAAGACGCAGTGACAGAGTGTGAGCAGCATGTAAGTGTTACTTTGTGTCCTCAGCCCTCCATCCTTTACTCTGCAGGCTTGTTGAAGATGCACTGGACCCCAGAGCATGCCCAGCCCCTCAGCCAGTGGCCCGAACAGCACCTGGATGTCTCCTCCACCACTCCCTCCCCGGCCCACAAGTCCGAGCTGCACCCGAACGGGCGCCGCAGCTACAGCTACGCCTGGGCCAATGATGACATCACCGCACTGACTGCCTCCAACCTCCTGAAGCGCTATGCAGAAAAGTACTCCGGTGTACTGGACTCACCTTATGATCGGCCCCCAGTAGGAACCTACCCCGAGCCCGGGGCCTTTGGGAGCCTGAGTGGGCAGAAGAGCGAACTTGAGCCATGGTGTGTGACACACAGTGCTGAGGCCTACTCTGGAGCAGAGGGCCTGACTGGAGCCAAGACCATGACCACTGCAGGCCTGAATGGTGCAGGCAGTGGTTCAGCAGTGAACAGTAACCTCTCAGAGCCAGGTTACAGTGGTGGCAGTTCCTGTGGGGGTCCCCCTGCCTACAATGGTACCTACCTCTCCTCCGGGTACTGCCCCCAGCCTGGCACAGCACTTCCCCCGGCGTCCCTGCATACTCTGCAGCCTTCAGCTGCCCTGGTGCCCAGTTACACCCCACCTGGTCCTGTCTACAACTACTCTCACCAGTCTGCTATGACACCAGGCTATACTCACCCACCTGCAACCTACCTCCCCTCAGGACTGGCCGCACCCACCCCATTGCCATCACGTCCAACTGTCGTGGGAGGCAGCTATGGCTACCAGAGTCATAACCTGGGGGTTTCTGAATCTGCGGGGCCACTGAAAAGAAAAGCCTTTGAGATGACAGTGGAGGAAGATGAAGCTGACAGCTCACGCTACAGGAAGTACGGGTATGACCACAAGTCAGGCGGCAACTCACCTTACAGCGTCAGTGACAAGGGTGAGTGTCGTGGCAATGGCTTCAGCACAGCCAGCACAGACCCCCAGGCCTACAAGCCCAGCAAACCGTCTTCACAGCCAGGCTTGGGGCAAGAAGAGGTTGACAAATTCAGCGGACTGAAGCCACTGGTGTCTCCGCCGTATGGCGGGGCTGGGGAGTACAGCCCCACTGCAGGGATGAACGGTGAGAACGGAGGAGGGGAACCCGGCTTCCCACAGCACCGGCTGACCCTGAAGCTGGGCTCAGAGGAGCAGCTGAAGGGAGTGGACTCCCAGCTGCTGGAGCTGGTTACTGGGGAGCTGCAGGACAGCAGCCCCGCTCTGCCCTGGGGGGAGCTGCTCGGCCACGCCCACACTAAGGCCGCGCTGGAGGAAGACCTGCTGTGGCCTGTGCTGCGGCCTGGCAGCGCCAGCCGGCCTCCCCGCACCATCCTGCTGTTCGGCCCGAAAGGTGGAGGCAAAAGCACACTGGCCCATTGTCTGGCCTCGCAGCTCGGGGGCTCCTTCTTCCGGCTAAGTGGGGCCGCACTTGCCTCCAAGTGGAAGGCCGAGGCTGATAAGGTCCTGCACACGCTCTTCCTGGTGGCAGGCGCGCGGCAGCCCTGCGTGGTGCTCATCAGCGAGCCGGAGGCGCTGGTGGAGGATGGGCTGCGCAGGCAGCTGCTCTCCTACCTGGAGACGACGCAGCTGGGCAGCACTGGCCTAGTAGTGGTGGTCTGCGCCACCCGCAGGCCTGACCTCCTGGATGAGAGTGTACACCGCCTCTTCTCTAAGCGCTACTACGTGTCCCTTCCGGACGTGGGCGTGCGCCGGCAGGTGCTGCTGCATGGCCTGGCGCCTCAGGGCTGCTGTCTGAGCGAACGGGAGCTGGCCAGCCTGCTCCAACGCACCGAAGGCTTCTCCGTCCGCGAGCTCCTGCAGCTCTGCCAGCAAGCCGCCTCCTCCACCTCCCCCCCGCCGTCACTCCACGGGCTGCCCGCGCCCCTCGCACCCCCAGCATTCAAGGACTTTGAGAATGCCTTCTGCAAGGTGCGGCCCCACGCCACACCCAAAGAGCTGGACCTGTATGTGGAGTGGAGTAAGACCCCCAGCCACTAAAGTGTGAAGTGGATTGCAGTCCAGCAGATCGTTCCCTTAGAGAAGTACCCCTCGGGGATCTTCCTTTGAACCAAGTACTTAGCAGCCAAAAATAAGGGGATGGAAAAATATTAAGATTGGGGTGGAAGCATAAGATTTAATATTATCTGATTAATATAAGGAAAATGCTTTTCATTATATGTATATACAAGTTTTTCTCCAAAGAGCCAAAAAAAACAAACCTTTATTGAAGAGCTGGGTTTTGGGACTGGGGACAGTCTGATTGACGTGTACGTTGCTCTTCTCAGGACTGTATTTATTACTGGTCTTCTCTGCAACACTGCAATATGTTGCGCTTTAGGGTTCACCAGTGGTTTACTGTAGAAACGGCCATAGAATGTAAGGTAACCAGCCATAAGAATCATATCGCTTAAAACCAAAAAAAATATATAATGTTATTGCTTCCACTATGGAATTCTAGCACGGTCTCCCAGTTCTGTCCTCCTGTTCACTGGTCTGAAGGACTGTAATTCACTGACTGACGCTAATATCATCACTCTGGTTGGACTGGTCTGACTCAGTTGCTAAAATTACACGTGGCCCAAAATCAGAGAGTGTCACCACATTGAAACTGTGCTTGCTGAAAAATGAGTGGCTTTTCCCATCCAGCTGTGCTTCCATTGCTGTCCTCTTTCAAAGGTTAACTTCGTTAAAGGGAACCTGCAGTCAGTTTACAAACCAGTATAATCTTTTTTTTTTTTTACTGACAAAGCTTCTTAAAACCTTAAAAGACTTGTAATGTCTTTTTAGTAAATGTTTTTTTTGTTTAGTTTATTTTTGCTTTTAAAAAAATATATGTAGTTTTGTTTCAAATACTCAGGAAGAATTTTGTTACCTCTGAATGAAAGAATGTATGTTACTGTAGGGTCTTAGTAGCGCGACCTGTGGACAGTGAGCAGTGGGGTGTCACACGCCAGCATGCAAACACTCTGCTTGCACCTTCACGGGAAACACTTGAAGTTGCTACCAAGATTTAACATTGAATGTAATTCAGGTATTTTTTCAAGTGATATTTGATGCCATAAATCATTTTTTTTAATTACACATAAATATATTTTTTTCCATGTCTCTCTTGTTTTATTGTAGATTTTGTTAAGGTAACAATGGTCTTCATTAAGTGTTCAATAGACAAAAAGAGGCCGTTTTTGTTGGACAAACGGAAAAGTGCAGAATGCATGTTCATATGTATGAATGAAAAAAGAATGTGGGAAGGGCTTAGGTCTTTATTATTGTTGTAGTTGTTTTTTTTTTTACTTGAATATCCTTTGATTATTAAAGCCCCTTCATCACATCATCAGTGCGATAAAAAAAAGCGCACTGAACCAAATCTAGCACCACCCGAACTCTTAAGCGCTTCACCAGAACCAACCTGGGACACGTAACACACTCCCCTATTACCTATAAATTATCCATTTTTTACTCTATTATTGTTGTTTTCATTCTGGACTGATAGAGAGTAATGAAAACATTCTTCTTCTTCTTTTCCTTCCCAGCACATCTCAGTCTCCATGGTGTCATTCATGCAGTTTCTATTTCTCATTTTATTTTTGTTGTTGTTGTTGTTGTTGCTTTACAGGTGCTGGCCTCCCTTCCCCCAGCTTCCCACAGTCACATTTGCACCTTGCTGTGCAGTGGAGCCGTGCCCCCCCGACCACAACAGGCCTAATGGAATGGGGCTACTCTGATTGATGTCCAGTAACCTTATATTACCATTCAGCCGCTGGAGTCCAGCTGGTGGCTTCAGTCATGCCATACAGCCAGGTCAATCGGAACGACCTCTGCTGCATGTATTGATCCCTGCTTGGGGGAAGACAGGAAATACAGACAGAGAAACAAGTACCTACACAGTTGTTCTAGAAGCACGGCTGAACGAGTGAGGTTTCTTTAGACATGAAGAAGGAGCTCCGTTCTTTGTACCCAAAATGCGCTTTTTGAAGAAAAAAAAACTCATTATGCAAACAGTCATTACTGTTAGGTTCCACATACTAGTACAGAATATCGAAAACAGGCAGACAGTGAATCCAAATGTTTATAACATCCATTGTAACCATCCATCCATTCAGCTTTCAAATGCATATCCAGTGCAGGGTGGCAGCGACCCTGGATCCTGGAGCTATGAATCACGGGGCACAAAGGCAGGAGGGGATGCCGTTAGGAGCCATTCATATAGCCTCAAATATATTGATGATCATTAAATTTAAAAGCAGATTGAGATGCTCTAGGGGAACTACTGCTTCCCACACGTCACCTAAGAAAAAGTCATCCATCACAAAATGTGACTTGCGCATTGTGTAGGATATCATTCCAGCTTCCGTGATCCAGGTATTGACATGTTGTCTGTAGGGTTCCTTGGCTAGACTGAAAAACAGCATAATGATCCGGAATAGGATCATATCAGGACGTGTAGGATTCTGAAAGGCGAATCTTAAACTATGTAAATGCATTACAGGCACCTACATAGGACACACGTCACCTCATCTGTCATGCATTTTATAACACATAAATATTAAACTGGAAAATGTCTGTCCAACAAAAGCGGTACTTAATTGCTGTTTTTAAGTAACTCTGCTCTTGTTACTTGTACATTCTTTGTAACCATTTCTACCTCATTTTGTGGCATTGTACATGAAAGTATTTATTTCATGTCACTTTTTTGATGTCTAATGATAATGTTCTTGAACTGTAATGGTCTACCTCAGAAAGGACTATTTTAAGAGAAAAGTATCACTCAGTATTAAAGAGATTATGTCAGCCTTGGTGTGAGACTTCTTTTTCATTTTCATTTTTTAAATGATTGGGGAATATCAAAGATGTGAAACTGAAATGGAGCATGGTGTCACTAGACCATCTCTTCCTACCGTTAACTGCCAAAGGTCTGTTGAAAACAGAGGGAATGCCTTGAGGTCCACTAACCAGCTGAGGCACTGATGAGGAGCTTTGCCCTACCAAAGGTAAAAATGATAAGAGTATGAGATTCAGATTTTAAGAAAACAGTAAAAGACACATTTACCCATGTGATTAAAATTTATACTCTGAATTCCCCACTGTCGTTCTTCTGAAATAGGAAGCAACCAGATTTTTGTTTTTTATTAAGCTGTTTTGCTAAAACCTGACTTTGATGTATTAAAATTCTTTAATATATCAGAATTTGTCTCTGAATTAACTACAGATGAGTTATTAAAGCAGTAATTGATTTTCATTTTCATAGAATGGGCCGCAGATCTGGTTCTGTTTCAGGTGACCAGATTCATCACTTCATCGCTTCATTAGGCTCTCTGGGCTGTGGGCAGCTAATTGAAATGCTAATAGAGATATATGGCTTGGCTGAGCCAACAGCAGAGTGAGATTTGTCCTCCAGCAATGGACAAAGGGCACCTGAAATAGAGCAGAATTCCCTTAGTCACAAATGTTGTTCTAACCCAGATGTCACCTTGGGAAGACGGCAGAGGATTACTGGAGCGCTGAGAGAGGCCCATGGAGAGGAAGGTTATTAGAAGAACCTTCTTAGTTCTTAAGTTAATTTCCCAGATTCTGTGAAGGAGGAGCTGGGATCTCATTACACATCTGTCATCGCATTGGCTCTCTGATGCCTGTAAAATGATCCAAGAGTTGGCCAAGGAGACTTTTTAAGTGTACAAACCTAGTTTCTTTTTTTAAAGATTGGCCTGATTTTTCTTGCAAAAAGAACTAATGGATAAGCCTCTGCGCACACGGTGCTGCCGTTTAGGCTGTACAACACGTAGCCGGGGGAGGCACTGCAAGCAGGCTCCTTGCAGGGAAAAAGAAAGTCCTGCAGCCTGGCACTGTGAAAATCACACGGCACAGAGCTTCCCTGTGCTTAGGTTTTAAGCAGCACTGCCAATCAAGCAGTCATGCGGCTCCCATCCTGAGGTGCTGCATTCTGCACATCGACTGCGCAGCACAGCACACAATGAGCAGCAACTGTTGTGCAGCCAGATGCACAAAAGACTCAGGTCCCCCCAAGGGGGACTAATCAAGCTCATATCACAGATTCTATGACCCACAGACTCCAAGATAGGCCTGCAGGAAGACTCAGGCTCCAGAACAAACACGATATGCTCAATTACAGCAGACTTATTTAATGCTGGAGCTGCACATTATCATGGAATGACAACTGTAGGCTGTAAAAGCACAACACCAGCAGCATGTCATTTTCTGTCATATATATACAAAGCGCAATTCCAACTGTTTATAAAGGAATTATCTATATTTCTTCAAACACTTGGTGTTTAAACAAATGAGGAATGAATATGTTAAGCATAAAAGTAGTTTTCATTTGCCATATGTTTTTCAACATTTTTTATTTATTTTAATTGTTTTTTTTTTAATTGACATTGAGCAGAATTTAAATCAATAAATATTTACTTAACGCAATGAATAGTTTCTTATAATCAATTAGAAAAATTTGGTGTTTAAAAACACTCTCAGTCTCTAAAACATACACATACTGTAAGCCTGCGTAGGATGGGAATTATTACTCATTGGTACATTTAAAAAAAGTTTAAAAGATTGTCTTGGTTTAGCTATATCACAATCATATCAGAATTGGGTCAAAGATGGGTGTCACACAATGATAAACAGATTTTTAACAGTTTGAATGGTAAATTGTAATATCAAAAAATTGCAATTGCCCACGTACCTTCATTATTTTACTTAAAAAGTATCTACAGTGAATTCAATGTATACGGTCTTAAATATGACCAAAACAAGGAGAAAAGACAAATGAAACATATCAAACTAAGTTCAGTTTGTAGACCTAATTCTATCAGTCACAAAAAGGCTGAGAGTGACTGAAAGAGGGAAGGTCTTGGACGCTTTCCTGACCGAGCCTAATACAATTATTACATCACTTCAAACGTATGTTCAAATTTGTATTTCTCAGGAAGAAGAAACAAAACAGCTACATTTTTCTGAAAGAGAAATCTTCATAAAAACATCCGGGGGTTTCAATTTATAGTAACTAGTCAAAAGTTTGAGTACTCCTATGCTTCAAGTACTTTTGCTATATTTTTCCTCAATATTTAAATACATTTTATATATTTATTTTAAACACTTGAAAATTCTTTTAAAAAAACACACACGTAATATACAAAAAAAAGACTGAGAGACCTGAAAAGAGTCTCTAAATGTTAGATTCCTGAAATTGTGTCTATTTGCCTTGATAACAACTTCAGAAAAATGAGGCATTTGGCTAACAAGTTTTGGCAGGAAATCTCCTTATGTGTCTTTAACCTGCCCAACTCTCCTGCAGCGATTCCCAGACACGCAGGGTGCTTACGGGTTATTTTACTTCGCCTCTTCTGTCCTGTCCAGTTTGTCCCTTACAAGTTTTACAAGAGGTCTGAAGCCTAGGTACGCCAGGCCATTAATTTCAGCTGTATAGTTCTGCAGATAGTTTTAGCACAATTTTGAGGTGTGTTTTGGGTCATCGATTTGCTGCCCAATCAGCTGTAGTCTTGCTGTAATGGCAAGTATGTTATAATAATATTGAAGTAAGTTAGCCATATTTCTATGCCTCTAACAACAACTAATTACCTGAGCGTCTGATGACAATGACAAAATGTGCCCCAGGACAACTACTCTGGGGATTTATTGCCTATATAGTCACATACTTATGTTGTATAGGAAGCCTATTTCAAAAATAAAAAAAGTTATTAATCTGCCCCGCAGCTTAGAAGAATACAATTGGATGAGAAGTGCTTGATAATAGGATTAAAATGCATTTTAATCGTACAATTTAGCTTATATAATCACCACTAGTTTCCTTCTGGTACTGAGGGTTTCCTCTTCCC
The DNA here is from genome assembly GCA_019775955.2 of Pollimyrus isidori. Lineage (NCBI taxonomy): Eukaryota > Metazoa > Chordata > Actinopteri > Osteoglossiformes > Mormyridae > Pollimyrus > Pollimyrus isidori. Next base: position 316,031 of record JABFDZ020000090.1, on the reverse strand, counting down.
ACAGGCTGAGTAGGGCTTCCCAAAGGCATCAAAGCGGCTGTCCAGGCCCCTCTGCCTCCCATCATACATTGGTACACAGAGCATTGGCATTAAAATCTTGGTTGCCAAACTGCATTAAAAAAATAAATACAGGCATTGTAGAATATTCCTAGTGCGCGGCAGGTGAAAAGCACCGTTTATAGAGAACACTGGCAAACACACAACACAACATTTTTACAATCTTGTTTAGTTGACTGGAGCATCAAGAGGACTGTTCTTTGAAGGTGCATATGGAAACCAGTTTGAAATCTAACAACACTGTGAAAACTCACACACCTCAAACCAGTCAACCCTGTCCCCCTGCTCCACTCTAAATGTCTTGACCCCCTCAAAATGAGCACAAATGATGACGAACTCCGTTTCAGTCGGTGTTGCTGTTTCCTGTCTGGTGACTACAACAGCATGGACTGGAAACTCTGATTTAACAGAATTTTAATTTTGGCTTCATAATCTACAAGAGACTTATTACAACATCATATTTTACCAGGTACTTCGCTATTAAAGATAGGAGAAGGTAAAAGTGACAGTGGTGAACTGGCAGAAGGAATGTGGTTTTGACTAGTTAACTGAAGCTTTCTGTACTATGCTGTTACAGCTTCCATGATCACTTAACCAGTACAGGGATGTGGGGAGGCTGCAGCATATGCAATAAAACTCACATCTGAGATAAATACATGTATACATTTTTACACTTATAATGATATATTGTCTACTTACATAAACAGAAAATAAAACTGTAATTGTTTGCCTTATTATTTTTTTTTATTGAACAGCCCCTATGAGATTTGTGTTTCAATTTTGCTGTGCGGTTAAAATATTGTTTCAGATTGCTTCAACAAGACGGAAAACAAGAAGTTTTCTTTTCTATATAACATATTATATTACATGTATTCACCTTCTCTTAGAAGCTCATTTCTGCAAAATTCTAACAATAGTAAGTGTTTAGAGGGAAGGTTAAACCTCAAGGAGTGTTTCTGGTCCAGTGATGACACTTAACACGCATTTAGAACAGAATGATAATTTTCCATGACCTGAAATGTAAACATCCAGCAAAATGTAGCAGAAGGAATTCAAAGTCAGGCACCCCAAGGTTGTACACCAGGTTTTACTTACCATAAATATAAAACACACTTATGATCAAGAGAGGGTGAGAATGAAAGGTTCATTCCCTGTATCACAGGGCATCACTGTACGTAATAACACTCCCACCACACACACCATCACTGCTCCTGCCCTTCCTTTGTCCTGCCCACCCTTAATACTCATGGCTGACATCAGCAGAGGGCCCTGACATAGGGTGAGTTAGGGCCGCCAGCTGGTAGCAATCACGGCCATGCTGAAGCCAGGGACACATACACCCCCAGGCCAAAGCGGCAACCGGCCCAACCCCAGCTATCCCTTCCCCCGTTCTACTCCAGCCCTGCCTTATTCTAAACAGCTGGATTAGTTCCAGATGCTGGCAATGCAGCAAGGCCCTTCACCTAAAGGGACCCTTTACTCAAAGCTATTACCATTCAAAGATGAGACATCCCATCAGTAAAAGCCCTCTGGTTTCTCATACAACAGCAGCCTTCAGACTTACTTTTTTCATGTTTCCTGGCAGAGGCAAACGCCATTTTAAGGAGGAATGCTAATGGGAAATCAGACTTCACAACAATACTTGCTGCTCTGTTATCTATGTTACTGATCTACTGGCATGACAGACCTTTTTTCACTCTTTTCTTGGGGGGGGGGGGGCTCTTTGTTAATACAGGTCCTTTACTTTGTCATGTTCAGGTATCACTGTTATAACATACAGCATTGCCTAGATGCACGTTTGGATTACTTGTACATTTCAGCTGTTTGATCGATGCACCGTTTTAGATACCAAGGGTTAAAAACACATCAAATGCTATTTAAAGGCTGAGGGTACATGACAGTTGCCTTTACTCGAACCTTGCCAGGTGTGCAACGCCAAAAAAAGGCTTAATGCAGCGCAGCCTTCAATGCCTCAATGCGCCGCACCTCACGGGAAATTGGATGTGAAAAGGGGAATGCCTCCGCATGCAAATAAAGACCTAGCCCCCAATTCGACGTGCACAACATCACGGACTGGTACCTACCAAAGTCGAATAACGGATTTTGTATCCATGTTCATATCCGACCTTATTATTTCAGTAAAAATCAGAATGTCGTAAGTTAGAAAGGAGTTGCCGTTTATTGTATTTAAAGGGTTGCGTTAGTGATTTTGAATATTATCTGAACGGAATGTAAAAGAAATCCACCGTCATCTTCGAATTTGCCTGTCATCACGCCGTCATTATTTATACCAAAATCACGCTACGGTTCCTTACACTGTGTTTTTTGCACACAACTCAACTATTCCTATACGCGAGCCCAGACGCGGAGCGTTTTCGGGCGAGTTCCACTGCCTCTTCTCCTCTTGGACGTCATGGAGAAGCTAAAGCTCTTCTTCCATCTGGTGGTGAAAATGTGGAGATACAGGGTTCTCCAACTGGCTCTTTCCAATAAGTCACCGAGACAGTAATTATTCATGCCGTTATTCACTTACATTGTTAAATAGGCTACAACCTACGTCTCTCGGTAGAAGGATACCGTTAAGTATTACAATTTTACCTGGATTAACTCGGGCCAGAGGCAGTTCTTACAGTGATTACTTCACATAGAGAGTAGTAACTCAGCATTAGATATTTAACGTTGATGAAACATTATGAAATACTAAAATAAAAAGCCGACGTTTCTGCTCAGATCGCTTATTCATATAATCTGTTTAAGCAACGCAATCAACCACAATGCGTTTTTTTGGTAAAAAGGTGACACACTCAGTAGAAAATAATGGCTGGTGGGTCTGGAAACACCCAAAAGGCGTGTAATAATAATAGAGTTTATTATTAGCATGTGTTTGGCTTATTATATTATTCGTTTTTCCAAAACCAACAAAATGAAATATTTATTTAAGAACACCACTATATTTATGAATAGAGGTGGGAATCATGGTTCTTCTCTTTCGAATTCGGTCATTTGAAAGATTCACTCAGAAAGAAGATTAATTATTTCACTTCCAACACTTCCCTTGGATTATATTCGTTTGGGGAGTGGCCCCTAAATTGAACAAAATGGTATTAATACTGACTCTGACTTGCGGTTGTTGACGGCATTAAAAGATACGTTCAAAAAAAGGAATCGTTCATTAACAAAACAAGTCTGCGAACACCATGGATATATGTTACACGTGTCCGAAACGCACTAAACACGCTGAATAATTTGTAACAAAGGACAGGGAGGCATTTTTATGTACGACTAGCGAGTTGGCAAGAAGGGACGCACGCGGATCGTTTGCTCTATTACAGGCCAGGCGAGCACCCACATCCAACCCGGCCAACGAGCCGGTCAATCATGCCGTTCATTCGTCCTTCATTTACGCAAATCACGCTGATGTTCTGAAGAAGCATTTTACTGCACTTGGTTTACACTTTAATCCAGCAGTTTGTTTTACAGTAAACTTTTTTTTCCTTTTTATTAAGTGGAATGAGTACGCTACAAAAACTACAGCATAGTAAACACATAAACCAGTAACCTAGCTGTTTATTATCAATTACAGTATTATTACGAATTATGTTTGTTTTATAATCGTGTAGGAGCACCCTCATGTATGCGGTGCTTCATTTATGGTCACAACGGTCACAGGGCACGTGGCACATCAAGACTGAATTTTAAGGGCTATTTACCCTTGTCTGGTCGCTCTAGGACGTCCATAATATAATTTCAATCCGATATCAATCTAATGCTTGTCTGTGTCGATATATTGATTGGTGTATTAATATAGCCGGAGAGTAATAAAACCCATTGCAATCAAGTATACAATGTCTTATGAAAGTTTTCAGTTATCACCATTCTACTCAATTACAAAGGATAGTTAAACGTTTTCCAAATGATAATTTTATTGCATTTCCAATGGCACTGTAAATTATTTCTGCACCGACATTAAAATTAAATACTTATCATTTAATGTCGATATAGATGACAAATTATTCACAAATGATACAGAGAACAAATATTTGTATGATTTATTCAAATTAGATTTCAGTCTATTCAATGAGTCACCCTTTTCAT
>JABFDZ020000090.1:284618-304556 GCA_019775955.2 Pollimyrus isidori | reverse complement strand
GGCAATCGGCAGATCATGATCTTGGTGATCGGTAATCGGTGATCGGCCCCAAAAATGCTGATCGGAGCATCTCTAATGCCGCCTTTTACGGTAACCTTTTCATGCAGTTAGGGTCCTGGTAATCTGGAGGACATCACAAGAAGTACAGGCCATGAATCTCACCGCGACCCCAACATGAGCAGCCATTCGCACCTGTCGCCATTTCAGGAATTGCCAGTGACCTAAATTTACCTCTGTGAGCTGGGAACATGCAGTCACTCTGTAATTCCGTCCCCCCCCCCAGGTGGGTGAGGTGCAGAAGCTGGATGGCCAGGTGAAGGAGCTGGTCTGCCGCTCCTGTCAGGAGGCAGAACGTCTGGTGGCCGGTAAAGTGAAGAAGGAGGCCTACATTGAGAGTGAGAAGACCCTGGCCGGCAAGAGGCTGGAGCTGGTCACCCGCATTGACAGCCTGCTGGACGCCCTGTGAACAGGCAGACATGCATACATCTGTACCCCTCTCGCGCACACCTACCCACCTTGATGGTTAATATCCCACGGGCATACATTTATAGTGATCTCGTACAGGCCCTTAGAAGGGAGCCTCTCTGTTCATATCACCTGGATCTTCAGGTGTCAGGAAATATTAAATCAATTTGGAGGTCATTTTTTCCCCCATCATTTTCAGCATCTTTATCTCAGTTCCTGGGTTTACAGTGTAGTTGCATCTTTTATGGCCCCTCCCCAGTAAGGGGGAAGATTAACAGGACAGGTGCCGTGTGGGTGAGCTCTCTCTCTCCAGATCCCACCGCTTCATGTTAGCCTACCGTCTTTGCTTTGTTGAGCATTTCAGATCTAAGCCTGGACTGCAGTCCGTTTCTTCCCAATATCTGCAGTTTTTTTTTTATACACTTTTAATTTCCCTTTGTTAAATGACATGATTTCTATAGTGTGGGCGTTGTACATGCATTTGGCTAATAATTGATGTTGATGTTTGGGGGTGTTTATAACGGTCAGAAGGAATTGGATTTAATTTCAACCTACAACTCAAATGGAAAGCGTGAAATTTGAAATAAAAAAAAAATAAAAGATCTGACGTGAAGTCATTTAAAAACAAAGGCCTTTGACCTCTTCATGTTAGGGAGGTTTTTTTTTGTTTGGTGTCCTCTTAATACTTAAGCTTTCTACTTCAGTCCAAATATAAGTAGCTTTTAGGTGGACTAATGTTTCTGAATTGCCTGCAGTGTGAATGTGCTTTGCCTCATTCACTGTACATCCTTTGGCATAAGGCCCACTGTGCCTTGTTTAGAGAACAGGGAGAAAGGGATAGATTCATACAGAATGTACACTGAAAATGAGGTATTTTGAACCGAGGTATGAATTTGATTATAAATGTAAACTAAGTTGTAAATATTTTTTGGGGTATCTTTTTTTTCCAAGATGCTATTTGCCATTCATTTCTATCACTGTTCATTTTAATATGTATGTATCTCGCTCCCTGTGGTGCTGTGTGATTCTATGGCTTCATCTGAATATCCGTTGGAGTTGTGGAAGTGCCGAGAGATGCAAATCAACTGTCTGATGTCAAACGTGAAGACTACTGTGCCCTCTAGTGGCTGGAGGAGGAGGGACACGTTGAAATTCCACTGCACTTCTTGACTGAAAAAAAAGCAGGGTTTGATTATTGGGTAGAGATTTTTCTTAATTAAAAAGTCACTTTTCTGGGACCTTTGTGTTCCTGTCAAAAGTATTTTTTAGGGTTATCCCTTGTTAATCCTCAAAGACCAAGAGGAAAGTAGTGAATTTTTGTGTTTTGCAAACTTGAAAGTTTATATTGCTTTTTTACTTGGTGTAAAGACAGTAACACGGTTCTCGAACTCAAATTTCTTGAAAGTCGAACAAACCAGTTTGACCTAAAACTCGATCTAAATATCAGAAGTCAAACCGTGAACGCTGACCTATTATAAATTGTACGTGCCAGGAAATGAGTCATACTACAATACAATTCTTACTTGAATGCCTTCACAGACTGGACAATTAACCAAATAAAGCAGCGCAACATTACAGTAACTACCGGTAATATTAGACCACTAACTTACATGTACTATTAGAGCAATTATGTCATTCATTTAAACTTTATTTTATCTGGTAAATTAACTGAAAACCAGTTCTCACTGCTTTACATGATATTCGGGAGAAATAGCAGATTACACCTCAGAACTGCCCGAGATACAAACATCATGTGTGTAACTAAACTCAGCCAATAAGGGCAAAGGTGTGTCGTCATGGAGGTGGTTCCAGTTTGTGCAGCTGGGTGAGAGGTCGCAATGCATCTAATTATCTACAAGTTCTTCACACAAATTACATGAAAACTCATCAGAAACACCTTGATCTTGGAGTAGCTAAGTCCAGCCTCCTTCTCCTAGTAGGTGGTAGCCTACTGGATCTAAGCTGAATCTTCAGAGTAGCAACAACAAGTCTGTGGTCAGAATTCATAACCTGGGCACTTCTGTAGACCCTGCAGTTCTGCAGGAGCCTCCAGCATCAGACCACGAGGATGTGATTGATCTCCTTCGCCGCATGAATATGAGTGTAATATTTACAGTCATGACTAATGTATGATCGGGTCAGAATTTATACCCGGAGTCGGGGTTCAGTCAAAAATTAGCATCACTAAAATTCATCAGTAGCTACCACTACGTACATCCAACCACATGGTCCTTGTGTCTGTATACAATCAAGTTTTACAGCAAGGGAACACTGGGAGAGCTTTTTTTAAAGCATCGATGTGGTCACTAGTGCTGAAGATGCCGATGAGATTACCTTCCATATCTTCAAGCCCTTCAATCTTTCCTCACCACTGCTTACAGGAAACCACTGACTGTAATGGAAAGAGCAGTGCCCCCTCCTTACATGTCACTACATGCTTCCTATTCACTATTTCCTCTGTGTCAGCTCACAGGTGCAGTCAGATCCACAGCTGTGCTCACAGGTTCCCAGCAACACAAACAGCACCAGTTCCAGGTGCTCAGGAATTGTCTAACAGGCAGGAAGAATCTCTCCATCACATCTGCTTCCTGTATCATACAGTCCGTGCCACCTGATAACCTTTACCAGCCGACATACGTGGTGACATCACTTACCAGAAACGCCACTGACAGCTTCCCAAGAACATATGACGGGAAAAACACCAGGGGTTGGAAAAATTGAAAGGACACCAACATCTGCATTAAACAAAGTTATATACTATTGTCCAGGGCCATACAGAGACTTATCAAGGAGCAAGAAGGTGCTTGGGTAATTTAATTATTTTAATATGAAAAACAAAAGTTGACCAAAAACTTAGAGTCTGGACAGAATATGGTCAGACGGTGTGGTTACCGATTGGTCAACGTGTCAGACACCATGTCTATTCAACTGGCAAACAGAACATATGACAGAAGCTGCGCAGAAAAAAGTCAGCTGTGGACTCGAGATTTGAGGAAGAAACATCAGTAGTATCCATTATGATGATGACACCACACTTGTAGCAGAGTATGAAGATCTGAAAACACTTTTAAGGAAAGTAAAAAAAACAATGAAAAGAGAATAAAGTAAAATAATGAAGACATGTAGAAGAGGTAGATATGGATGTTGGGTTACAAATATGGGGGTGACACGGTGATGCAGAGGGGCCACACACCTCTAGGACCTGGGTTCATGTCTCCGCCTGGGTTCTGTGTGTGGAGTTTGCATGTTCTCCCCATGTCGTCGTGGGGTTTCCCCCGGGTACTCCAGTTTCCCCCCACAGTCCAAAGACATGCTGAGGATGATTGCAGTTCCAAAATTGCCCGTAGGTGTGCATGTGTGAGTGACTGGTGTGTGAGTGTGCCCTGCGGTGGGCTGGCCCCCAGGGTTGTTCCCTGCCTTGTTCCCATTGCTTCCAGGATAGGCTCCACAACCTCAGTGACCCAGCAGGATAAGTAGGTTGGAGAATGGATGGGTTACAACGATGGACAGATAAAGGATGTAAATGTCAGAGACGTGATCATGAGTTAGAGGTTTTTGAAGCTACAGTGTTTGATTACATAAAAATCAGAAAAATAAAGACAAAATGCACCAGATTTCTAAGAGGAATCCAGTAATACAAAGTGATAATGTGTTTGGCAACTAATATGACACCCCAAAATGAGAAAGCAATCGTAACAAAGAATAGCTGTGGAACATGGCAGGAGAATTCTCATGAAAGTCACGGTGATACTCAGATATTTGCAATGCCAACAAAACACAAGATACGCTTTCCAGTTGGACTGTACGCTTAGTTACCGCTAGATGTCACTCTCCCCTCACAGTGTACGACGTTTCAATGTTTATGCTGATAAGAATATATTTTTTCGTTAATGAGCAGAGAGATTATTAATAAAAGTCAGATGCACAACATTAAATGGAGATGCAAAACTGCAGGGCACGAGAATAGTAAAACACCAGGTTTCGTGACTTTGTGTTTGACCTTTACGAAGAATGGATCCCAGAATATGACGGACTGTGGCAAAGAGAAAGATATGGAAGGTGATGCTTGTTATCTTTGTTGCCTTGGCGATCATCAGCTGCTAGGTCGGTGAACACACTTTGTTATTAATGAAGAGTATATGTATATTGAAAAATGCATCTCTTTTTAGCCAAAAGTGTCACTCACAACTTCCTCTGATGTTCCTTTATGAAAAATAGTCTGTTATTGCTGTGTACGATGCACATATAGGCCTATCTATACATCCTGCATACAGCACGAACATCGCGGTTTTGATAGCCACTTTTTTCACAACAAAATCGGGTGTTAATGCTTTCCACCGCGTTTGTTTACATTCGAAGAATTCATCAAAACTGCCACAGATTCCTACCCCATAACAGTAATCGCTATTTATGTTGATCTGAATGACATGTCCTGTTTTTAATAAACAATGAGCTGTTATTTACTAAACTAATATACCTGTTTATAACCAACTTTTCGAAAACCGATGAAAGCGCTAACTTTTTGCCGTTTGATTCGAAAGTAGGTATGATTTCATACAAGTACATTTCTTTGCTAAATTACTCTTTTAGTTTATTCTTTTGAAATCGATGTTCATTAATTGCATATTTTTAACGGTTTATGGTGTCTGTTGTTATTAAGTTTCCTTTCCCTTTATGGTAAGCGTACAAAAGTTTAATAAAACTAAAACCAATTAGGCCTACAGTAATTTTTTTACCATTACATGCAACGTACTAGAAGAAGCATCCGACCTGGTGGACGCATCCTGGTATTTGCATGGCTTTGTAAAGGTGGAGTCCGGGAAAATATGAGCACCTAGCTGGAATCAAAGAGCAGAGGCAAAGGAAGAAGTCCACACGAGCCAGTACGGTTACGCACACACGGAGTAGCAGTTCATTTACAGGCAAATTCTAATTCTCGTACTGTAATTAACCAGCAATAAATAACATAGTTATGCACGGGAATTGTCACATGGAAATTCTACTGACAGTAGGTTACAAAGAGGTTAATCCAGTTTTCATAAAAATCCGTTTGGTATAGGTCTAGAGGAATTAGACTCATTCATACATGCACACACCGCCTAATCCTTTCCACTGATTTTCTTCCTAATGCACCATATGCTTTGACGATTTTTTGTTCATTTCTAGAAATTTGTGATACTTAAACGTATCTGATTTTTCCCCAGCGACTAATACAACAAAAATGTATATCTAATAAGTGCACTCATTTTACATTTTAATGAGTACCTGCAGGATTTGAGTAGACTTGTTAGGGAATGTGTTTTAACAAAAGAAATATTAAATAGTAGTTACATTACAGCACAATTTTGAATATGCTGTTCTGGTGCACACATGTAGGGCTACAGATTAACTTTTGAGATCTATAAATATACACATATTCACAATTTTTGTATACATATATATGTTTTGTTAATATTTTTTTTCGAATAAAGAGCAAGAGACAACAAATCAGTATACCTAAGGTGAAAGGAAATTAAATGCCTTGTCAATATATTAGCTATACATAATATTGTCCCCCAATATTATGTACACGTAAATATAGAAAATCTGCAGTCTACCAGCATACCATAAGAAAATATAGTTTAGTATAGCTATCTTGCGAAACCTCGCAATATTTTGCGTTACCATTAATTACTGCACTGTACCCATTTAGTAATAGACAAAAAATTATTAAACTAAATAGCTGTGGCTAAGTTATATGCAGTTACTGGTAGTGAATGGACAGTGCAATGTTAATATATATGTATAAAAATATATAATCTCAAAGTTAAATGGTATGCATTGTTTTATGCTTAAAGTACACTTTACTGGGGTTATCTATGCAATATAGTTTTATAGACCTACTTACAACTGAATTAATTTTATCATTTGAACGGACAAAATGCAATCATTAATAGTAACGCAAAAGGATCGCGAGATCTCGCAAACGTTTTGCGAAGTAATGCAAAAAATTGCCAAGAAATTCACTTCCCATGTTTCCTTAGGGGTTTAGTGGTAATCCTTTTGTAGAAATGCGTACCCAAACAAAATGTGTGTGCTCAAACATTCAGTCTTAATGTTGTATATATATTATGCATGAAAGTGCGTAGAACCTGTAAAAATGTATCTGTCTCTTTGCCTATCTGTCTATATCAACCTGTGAGATCTTCTCCGCTAAATGATGCATTAGATGCATTGAATGTTTGTTGTGCGGGTTTGAAAAGGCTGCGATAATCTGGGAGTGAGAGATAAGCGCCGTTTATTCCGCGGCTCTTGGGCGACCGTTTTCTGTCCCGACGGGCCCAATTCTCCCGACACCTTCAGCCGCACACTGATAACGATTAGCCTATATATTATCTCCACAAAGAACAAAGATTAGCTAGCAAGGATGAAAAATCACCCCTGGACGGCAATAATCAAACGAAAGACGATCCGGAGTGTATTTTATGAGTTTCCCACCCCGTCTCCTAACAGCCATGCCCGTAATAAGCATTGTAAATGCACTTGCTCTTTTTAAAAACTAACCAGGAAGGTCACTGCGGTTGGAGCGTAACTATAGGAGTGGATCCAATGTACTTTTTGAGGTAGAACTATTATCCTACTACTACCACCAGCACTACTATTAATAAATGTTAGGTCAGCTAAACCTACTTATCTTTTTCTTCATTTTCTTTGTACTTCATTATTAGTCTAACTTATTTCGACTTCTTTGTTATTGTTGTTGGAATTATTATTTAATATTAGTAGTAATAGTAGCCTATTATAGGAGAACCGTTATCGACAATACTAACAACATAGTGATATCACAGCACGTGGAAGGATGATTAATTTGTTGCACAAAATATCTATTTTTTATTCCCTCTTATACACAACATGCAGTTCCTAGTCTTATGAAAAAGACAGAATCTGTATTTGACCGAGGTGGGTGTAGACAGGGACATTCATTAAAAAGGTTTTGTAATAAAGGCTTGGTCGAAGTGGATGCTAGACACTGATAAGGAGTTATCGCGCACACATCAGCTCACGCTCCTTCTAATAGCCAGGCGACTTACAGAAGCACCCAAGACACGCTTATTATAACAGCGATTTTTTTTTGCACACTATCATGCAAATTTTACTTATTTAAACGCACACACAGACACACAGAGATTAGGTATCCGTATCTTTGTGGGGACTCTCCATTCATTTCTATGGGCATAACACTAACCCTAACTATGACGACCTTACCCCCTAACCCAGCCCTAACTTTAATTATAAGTAACCAAATAAAATAAAAGACCTCGGATATTTTAGTTTTTTGATTACATTCACAGATTTTTTTTATATAAAAAATTGAGTTTCCTCTTGTAGGAACTGAAAAAATGTCCTTACATGGTCAAATAACAGGCTTTTGTCACATCGTGATTTGCTCCCCATATTGAAACACACACACACACACACACACACACACACACACACGTTTTGGTCTTTTACTTACGAAAAAAATGTCCATATTCACCAGCTTAAAATGTTACCGTAATATTTTAACACAACAGTCGGCCCCGTATAATTTAATTACTGGCAGGTAATGCTCTAGAATAATGACTTCAGCTTCTTAAAAGCTCAACATTTATTTGCAATGTTTGTACTTGTTTCTTCTGTGGACCAAATCTTAATGTTTTTTTAATTAAAAAAATAATATGATGTAGCCGACGCCTATTAGCCTACTCTAAAGCTGTTTTTAAATATATCGCGGACGAAGGAGAATCGTTTTGAAATATTGATTTTGGTGGCATTGTCTGAAGTCTATTTATTTTTTTTCTATTAGTTCCCATTTCTGTCGTAAACGTTTAAAACATGCAAAGCCTCAGAAAAGCTCCTACACGAGACTTGGGCACGCACCCGCTGCAGGTGCAGCAGCTTTTGGGTTAATCGCAACAGCCATGTTCCAGGCATAGAAACAAATAATTATGTAGGTAAGGTAGAAAAATGGATGTAGCGCCAATTCTGAGTATTACTGTGACAATAGTGGGACGCATTTTTTGATAAAGAAGACCATTAGAAATTTCCCACAATTTGTAAAGTCCAGTGAGGAAGGATGCCGCTTTATAAATAGGCTACGACACACATAGGCCTACAGGAAGTAGATTAAACATTTGACATTACAACCATCAGAAAGAAATGTGTAGGAAGATTGGTGACATATTTCTAAAGATTGCAGAAAAATTAACTGAATGTTTTGTAATCAGAAATCGCTACAATCAACGTCGAAGAAAAAAATCTAAAATCAAAATATTATTTAGGGGACGCTTCGTAATACGTGCAGATGACACAAAATGACTGGGGGCGGTTCACAATAAGATAGTACATTTACCTTATCACTGAATCTCACTTACGTCTTTAATATATGAGTATAACATAAAAGCCTAGTGTAAATATACTAAATTAAATCCTGCTGCTATAATAGGACTGTAATTCAGTCCCGAATTTTAACTTGGAACCATCGATTATCTGAATGCGGAACCCACTGGATTACATCTACGGGGGACATTGTGAGCATATCTGAATATATAACTACGGCCTTACATCTACGCGCTGTCTTAGACCCCCTCAGCTTGAGAAGTGGGCTCCATGACAGATACAGCAGTCGTGCCAATCCATAGGATGATCAGTAGTTAGAGCAGGGGTGTCAAACTCCAGTCCTGGGGGAGCGGAGCCACAAATGATTCAGCTCAAAAGCTGTGTGTTCATTAGCACAAGCAGTTGAATCCAGGACTGGAGTTTGACACACGTGAGTTAGGTTAACCCGAAAAGAGTAACCCAACCTTTTCTTCAGTCATATTCAGTCCAATGTTAGCATCAAATTTATTAAGAAGACACGAGCCCACGTGAACTCCAAATACGGCGGAGTCACGTCGATTTACTCTTCTAAGCGAAAGAGAGAGAGAGAGAGAGAGAGAGAGAGAGAGAGAGGGGGCTGGGCTGGAGTGGCACGAGAAGGGAAAAACTGGCCATCATATACGTGACATATGGATAAGGAGACTAGTGGTAGGCTACCAGAGAAACGACCAGCACGTATGTGAGTCTTTCTTCTCCGATTTATTCCTCGTACTCTTATCGCAGACTCGCCAGTAGTACTTTCCGACAATAATACGTTTCCATGATGTAATAAAGTATTCACTTTTATACTTTATTATAAACTGTGCTTTGTTTACTTTCAGTCGATTCGAAAAAATAATTTGATTTTACTTTAGATAGCCCAGCTTGTTTTGACGTTGTGCTATTTTGTTTCTGTATTTAAGAAGATATTGCCTATTTTTACAGATTGACCTGTTAAAGTTGTGAAAATGCAAAGGCTGCTAGCTAATACAATGTGAAAAGAAAATCTAATTTCACAAATAACCAGAACGTGTCTGTGCTCTGATTAAATAGCAGAAGAGTAATTATAATTTGATTAGTAAGAAAACCAATCCTCCGAGAGACCTGCGGGCGGCGCGAGATATATTCCCAGAGCCAGACCGTGTGTGAGGAGAAAACAGACCTCCCTGACACTTCACTAACGATTTCTGAAGTACTGTAACTAAATATTCTGCCAGTAATACGAATACCAATAACAATGCCATTTGTACATTTCGGATAGCCATAACATGGGGATACAGCAAATAAAAGGTAATGTCAAGATAATCTTTGTTTTTTATGTTTTTGTCTGGTTCTCTCCTTTTTCATTTTTAGAACAGTTAATAATGATATTATTATTGACGATTTTATTAAAGAACTGTGAATAAATAATATATCAAATATATAAGTTTTTACCAAAACAGCGCATGATAGACACTAAAACTGTGGTACTAAACCATCTACCGCGCCGTTCTGCAAGGTACTGAGACTGCTGAATCCTGCCCCGAATTCTTGTTACATTTTTTGCACATAACATTCTGCTATACTAACATTCTGCTTCTCGTTCATAATGAAAATAAAAATATAAAAAGATCAAAGACCCAGGTAGTCGTTTTATTGCAGCTGTTATCCCTTCGGCCAAGTCACTGTTCTGTTTTCGGTGATGCTTATTATCCATTTTATAGCGAAATTACTGAAGGAATTGTCTGTAATTGAGAAACTGACAAACATTAATGCATCATTTTCGGTGTTGGTTGGCATTAAAGTTTCGAATGTAGACATTATCCCTGAATAAAATTATATGATATGACATTCTTTACATACTGGTGAAGAGAGATTATATATATAAATACTTTTAAAATATAAATTGTTGCCACAAGCCCTACGCCAACGTTGTTTACATTTCTAATAGGACTTTGCTTACAACACAGAACACAAATGATAACTACACCATCAGAGATATATAATAATTGTCTTTCAGCATATAGCCCCGTGACTTGGGAACAGTCAGTGTAAAATATATGGAGCAAGTTGCGTTAAATGTTGAGGTGGGTTCCGAGGCTTCTCGCGGGTTTCTAAATTAGGCTGGTCAAGAAAGTACACTGGCCATAAACAACAAAATTCAACAAACAACAAAAAAACTGAGTTCTTGTCTGTCTGTGACTGGTGAAAACCATAAAACAAATAAACAAACGGGCTGAACCATCATCGTTCAGCTTCTGGACAGAGTGAGACGATGGCTGCTCCTTCACGGTTTTGCACCTTGATTAACCGTCAGTCAGGCTGGCCCAAGCCTCTTTGGTTCATGTGAGCCCGTCTATTTGTGCACGCTCTCACACAGGCTAACATACTTCCTACATATAATAACCGACTATCACAGGCGACACAAAAATAAAGTGTAGCAAGTGTATGGGGCAGCGATGAAAGACTTAACTCTTTTATTTTTCTAATGTCTGCAATCCGAATTCCGAAACGATAAATCAAAGAACTCATTTCTTTTAAATGGATACATGTTTTGTTGCGCGCATAGCTGAGATACGTAATGTAAGTTATGTAAGCAATAAACCGTTATGATATGGCAAAAAGGGCCAGTCTTAACGACACTCCGGATCAACAAGTGGGCAGGTTTGATGACAGCAAATATTTATATGCGATGCATTTCTTCCGTGCACCTATTTCTAATATAGAATCAGGTAACGTCCATTTAACCAGATTTCTTAGCACATCCAGGTGCATCACATCTAGGTGATGGACACACCATCAATGGCCCAAATAAACATAAATAGTATAAACGTCGGCTATCTCACTTTCCGATGCGTTTTTAAAGGCAGTCCATAGAATTATTACTGAGAGTCGGGGGTTCTGGTGGAGAGCGCAATAAAAACGGCTCTGTTTCTTATAGCAAACAATGAGTGACATTTTTGAAAAATTGTGTAACGTTATATTTCCATGGAGAACTAATGTAAATTAGGAATTATGCTGAAGTTATGCTTATTATCTACATCCTCTATAGGTCATTTTTCACGTAAAACCCCTCGTTTTCATGGCTCGTTTCATAGGTCCATACAAATGCCTATTTAATTTTGCACCCTCCTCGTACCAGATCGAAACACACATTTTAATATAAACATGGGATCAGAATGCCATATGAGTGAATTTAAAATGGAAGAAAGAAAAATTGTTGAATCTCTGGTAACTGTATTCTTTAACTCCCTCTATTGAGACACAAACACTCTTAAGCATTTTTTCCGTTATTTATCGTTTTGTTTTATTAAAAGTTTACGTTTCCTATCAGTTTAATGAGGTGACGTCAGTTCTTGGCGTCGAAGAGGCGGCCAGTCTGGGCTCTGCTGTCTCCAAATTATAATGCGTCAATCATTTCCCTACCATGCCACATCAACTCGGGATGGATGCTCTAACTGTGAATGTATAATTTACGTTTGTTTGTCATTTGTTCATTATTTTTAATTAGCAAATGAGCTTAGTCAAATATTAATAACTGGTGCAATAATGCATCTGTCCATCAGTAATGGGGAAGCAACCATAATTTAAAAAAAATCATGCATATTCTAAAAAAACATCCTAGCAAAATTGTATCTTCATTTAAATCGCTTTATTAAAGTATTTTTTATTGAAACGTGAGAACGAATAATCTAAGCCGTCTATTCGAATTTGTTCATTTTTACAATTACTCTTTATAAATATTTATGTTTTCGAAAGCATCTGACTTAGGTGCAATTTGCACCTCAAGGCCTATAAGAGAAAGTAAGTCGGGGGCAGGGTGCAAGCAGTTTCGCTAACATGGGCGGAACATTCTGAAAGTCTCGGCGAGCACGGCGCATTCAGCCGCTTGCAACAAGATCAAACCGTGTGTCAGGCCTGACAAGCAGGTTCACTGAATAATATATCAAGTTGTTTGCTATTGTGGCGAGTTCTTGTTCTGTTAGAAAGTCAACCAATCGCCTCCAGAATTACAAAAATAAAATATCTCAAGATTAGAAGTCGATTGCATACGAACCGTTAGAAATACCAGCATGCGGTACACGTTAAGAAAACAAAAACAAGACGCATTTTTCTTTATCGTTATATTGTGGGCATAAGTAATGGAGAGTGCTATTTTAGAGGGGAAAGAATATGGACAGAAAGATGAGGATCACCTGAGCGGTCGTCAAGATACACGCTACCTCGTGACAAGCAATCAGGTTAACAGGCGACACTGTCTTTGAGCTCTCTTGTTTTGCCATCAGATAATTGTGAACAAGTATTAACAAACTCTGGTCAATGGCTACCAGCCGGCTTTTTCACACAAGCCCTCACGCCCTATTTGCCGCCAAGTGAGAGATAGGGCCTATTAAGATGTAAAGTGGTGTTTGATCGCTCAGAATGGTAGACGACAATGTTTTTATAAGAGGAATGTGGTAAGCGCCAATTACAAACAATTAGACGCTCAAGGCAATGGGCTTGACTTCGTCTAGTATAGAGAAAATCTATAGAGAAAATCTCCTCCCAAACTGAAACGAAAGGTGTTAACATCTTTATTTGTTCTTCTTGATGTGTAGATACTAACACTTAAAATTAAGCTTCATTTACATCAAAAACACACTTTACATTGTAGTTATTATATTATACAATGATCGATAACAACTCCAATCTGTAATAATCACACTACAACCTTTACTGACAGATCAGATGAGAACAGTTACAAACATGAAACAAATATCAATATTAATTACACTAATAATTATTCAATGCCTTTGTATGGAGGATGGCCTCCAAAATATTTTCTAAAAGCAATAATTACTTTACAGAGCCACAGGATAGCCTATTACTTTTAAAGTGCCCCGGCAATAAGCCAGCTAACCTTTGTTGCTATTTAAAGAGAATTAAGGTATTTCAAATTATTGATTTTGACTCCTGCAGTTTTGTAAAGCCTATCACACAACACATTTTTCTCGTGTTGCTGTTTTGGGCGAGGACTGAAGCGCGTGGATGTTCAGCAAATGTAGCGGCCAATCGCCAAAAGGGGAATTTACTATTGGCCAGAGAGAGGTCACTGTCGAGCCTGGGACCCGCCCCTTCGCGTATGATATGGAATTTACTGGCGCCAGTCCTGACAGTGTCGGCAGCTGCATGACTCTAATAGAGTCAGCCAACGTAAGAGAGAACAACAACTTAACCTGCTCAACAGGAGACAAAATGAAATAGCTGATTGAATATGACATGGCATTAAGTTTGGAGTCTTAACATCTAAAGTCTTTAAGTGTTATATACTCGCTATATTCAATGCGGACTTTCGTGTTAAACTCCAGTGTCAGAAAAATAAGGAAAATGATTTAAATAATTTTCCCCGTCATCCTGGTTTAACATTTTCTGTAAGTATTTTTCTAAGAAAACACGTATTGTTCTGTTAATTTTTGCTGTACAAATTTGCATGCTAAGTTCACTGGGTGTTTTATATAAGTGTGCCCTGTTCCTGAAATGACTGATTCTCTCCTTCAAATTGCATGGAGACGTTGAGAAATGCTTGCATCTTTAACACAGAATGTAATATAAGGCGAATAAAACGTTCATTCTTAGAGCAACATCGATTTTTACACTGAGATTTCCTTAACTCTGTTTATCATATTTATCTTGTTACAGGTGTTAACCAAGACTCGGAAAAACAAGACTACGGGCTCTGCCTTGAAACAGAAGGAAACAGCATTACGCTAATTATCATTGTTACTTGGGGACAAGAAAATTGTACACGAAAATCTCTTCCGAAAGGACACAAAGATCTTTTGCAAAAGTGATCGAACACATATTTTTGAGGTTGAGGGATTTTTATATATCGCAGTTTTTAATAGTGAACAATTTTGGAGATGGAAGTAGCGGCCGACCAGTCTAGGTGGATGTCACATCATCACTCTATACTGAACAGCCAACACACGGACTCGCACCACCCCGGATTGACGCACAACTATATGGACCCCATGGCCCAGTTACTGCCACCAGACGAGGTCGACGTTTTTTTGAACCATCTGGATTCACAAGGAAATCCATATTATTCCAGCTCCCGAACCAGGGTGTCTTACAGTCAAGCTCACGGTAAGTTACCATGTCCTGAAAATGCTAGCTTGAGTTAAGCAGGAAATTTTGCTGGTATTTTCATAATAAAAAAGTGAGTCATTTAGCCTACGTTCCGGAAAATTGTCTAATTCTACGAGGTCTCATTTAAACTGAAGTTAAAATACTTTGCATTTTGATTTCGGAGATTGCAATAAGATGGTGGTAAGGAAACAGCCTTTTGTGATGGTTTACCGTTTCATTCAGGCTAAAGTTTCTTCATTATTATTTAAGAAACTGGCCACCGTATCAATGCATGTATAACACATGACGCACTAAATACAGAATATAATTGTTTTTCTAACTATCAGAGAGGAAAAAACTCGTTACAGAAGGTGGAAAATAACACAAAGGGTTAAACAGCTAGGCTAATTAGTGACGAGGGACAGGTTTCATTATGTCAGTGATAGCGAATGAATTTTAATGAAAGTGTTATTTTACTTTGAATTTATGTTTTGTATTTGTATTATATTATTAATAGGCCTACTCCTCAGCTGCCCACCGGAAACGTTTAAAGGCAGAGAAACGACAAATAAAATGCAAGCAATTGGTTAAGGAAGTGCGTGTTATTAATCTATGTCTGTTTGACTTAACAGAAAAAATAAAACGAGAGAGGCATTTCCCGGATATGAAATCAAAACGAAAAACGCTGAACTTCTCAGTATTCGTCCAGCAGCAATACGACGAAGTAGCACGTTGGTCTCAGGAAAAATGCTGTGATTAAATATATTCTGCAGGCCTGTTAAAATACGTTTTCTGAAGACGTGTTAAATCTTTTCGTAGGCCTAGCCTATATTTCATTTTGTTATATGACCGGTTACGTGGTTTCTGCTTAGTCTATAGGCTGTTGTCTTTTGGAGGATATTTTGCTTAAACTGGATGTCGGGGTTGTGTTTAATTAAATCCTTATCAACAGGTGAGAAATTAGCTCTTTGATTTATCGTTTTAGCATTCGGATTGCTGACAGAAAAATAATAGCCTCCATTCGTGTTTACTTATACAGTTTGAACAATATTACTTTGTGAAAATAATGCGATACTGTTTTCCAGCTCGCCTCGCAGGGAGTCAAGTCTGCCGACCGCACCTCCTTCACAGTCCAGGCATCCCGTGGCTGGACAGTAGCAAGGCGGCCTTTTCCGCGACGCATCATCCCAATCCATGGGCGGTCAGCCACTTTAGCAAGCCCGGACTGCATCCGGCAGGGTCTGCCTTTCCCTGCAGCAGTGGTTCCTCTACTGCTCCTGTGCCATCTCTGACTTCGGCATCTCACTCCAGCCCACACCACCTGTATAGTTTCCCCCCAACTCCACCTAAGGACGTGTCCCCAGATCCGGGAGCTGCTTCGCCATCATCGTCTTCCACTAGAATAGACGAGAAAGAGTCCATCAAGTACCAGCTATCAATATCAGATGGAATGAAAATGGAAGGATGCAGTCCGATACGTAGCAGCCTGACTTCAATAAATGCCCAGACTACCTCCACACACCATCCCATCCCGACGTATCCAGCCTACTCTCTCCCAACACCACACGATTACAGCAGCAGCCTTTTCCATCACGGCAGCCTACTCGGCGGAGCCCCCGGTTTCACACCGAAGTGTAAATCCAAGGCAAGGTCGAGTTCAGGTGAGCCTCATTATCATGTTCCTCGCAAGATAAAATGGTCGAAACCACAGCCACAAACTATTTTTACTATACCAACTACAACTGTCTGCATTTCGTGTGGTATTTTGCGTTACCGTATTTCAGTATATGAACCCATCCACACACCCATTTCCCAAACCGCTTATCCTTCTGGGTCGCGGGGGGTCCGTAGCCTATCACGGAAGCAACGGGTACGAGGCGGGGAACAACCCAGGACTGGGGGTCAGCCCATCGCAGGTTATATGAACCAATTCACGAAATATTTGTCATTCCAAAACAAAACAGTCCGTATTACAATTCGGTTTGTAACTGCAAAATGAAACTGGTAGGAACTCATGAATGTGGAACACATGGAAAGACACGTGACAGATTTAATTATATATAGTCAGAAATGATTCATTAAGTAAATATTTTGTTATGCCTTGCTCTAAAATAACAAGATATATGAATTTAATATTAATTGAAATAATAATCCACTAAGGATATTTTATTGATAGCTATAGGCATCCACATAATTTTAAACCGAAAGACACTAATACTGTTTAACGTGATATTTATGTTTTTCATTGCTTGGTCAATTCAGTATCATGATACGGATTTAGAATGGTGCACAACCAATAAATAAATATGCCGTGTTAAATTATGGTATAATATATACCTCTGGCGCATTTTTTAGATTAGATTAAATAAATTACTGCTTAATGAGAGCTCATAAAAGACTAAAATGAAGCAAGCACACATTAAATTAAGTATCCAATATCTGCACAAAGCAGCGTTCAATTTTAATCAAATACTTGCGTGAGTTAACACTTGAAATACGAGGCAATATGTTGACTGCCTATCCATTGTGCGTCTATGCAAAAATAATTTCTATTATATTATTAGCAAGTTCTGTTAAATGATATGATCTGAATGGGTTTCATAAAATGATGCCCAAATTGAATAGTATTATTTTGTTCATATTTTCTGTGTTGGTATGTGTTTGCTTTCCCATTTCTTACTTTCGGCGAATACGTTAAATAGTTCAAACAGCTCGAGTCACGACACTCCGTCGCCTGCCGTATCCGGTGGTGTCCCGGACGCTTTGGCCGCCACACGTTTTCTTGAACTCCCTTTATTCGTAACGCAAACAAAATAATACTTTGGGCCATTACGTTAAGGCATCGGCTTTCTTATAAATCACGACCTTAGTTTTTTTTCGACGAGAATTTGCTGATCAAATGATATAATAATAATAATAATAATAATAATAGGGACTGAAAGCCCTATTTGCCATGTTTCAGTATTCACACTGATGCCGTTATTATACGTTTGTATTGTCACTTCACTTTTTAAACTTCCTGAAAAAGGATGATCGCAATTTACTGTTTTATAAGTGTATAATAAATAAACTAAAATATGTGTTTTAGGCAAAGAAAAATCACTCACCACAACACACATAAAAATACCATTGAAAGAAAAACTTAATAGAAAATAAAATTACTCTTGGGACATCGTCTTTGTCGTGGAACATGGACTAGCTTAAGTGGTGGTTAGAGCAGTAGCATTTGGCTAAAGTAGGTACTAGTTTTGAAAAAGGTGCTTTTTCTCTCGATCCTCAGACTATAATTATGCAAAGCAGACAGTACATGGTGCACTCAATGCCAACGTGAAGGAAATATTCAAATGAGTCAAGTTCAAAAGTGTCATGAATGATAGGAATTTAGAGTTGCTAAACGGTAATGAAATGTTCTAAATATTGAAGAAGTTTGCCACTGTCTTTGGAACAAGACAATGACTCTGCTTGCACATGCACTTGCCAGGTTGCATGCATTACTCAGCACTATGAACAAAACCGTTTGTGGCATCACATCCAAAGTAAGGATATAAAATGTAAAATAATCACCTTATGAGGTAGAGACAAAAGAAAGGAACATGGAACAGTCAGCCAAAGTTTTTTATGCAGTTAATTTTTATGCATAAATGCATGTTTGGCTTACTGGTTCAACATCACCTATTTTAGAAGCTCAATGTCAAATCTAATGTGGATGGGATGCAGCCATCCAGTAGCACGTACTATTAAGTAGCAGGTGGGGACACAGAAGATGAGGCTTCAAAGGTTATACTGTTCTTCAACATGCTTTGGACATTTGTTGTACTTTGCTGTTTAATTACTTTGTACTCGGACAGGTAATAGTAGCTATAAATTACGGCAGAAGTTAAGTCAAACAGTGGACAAAGTGCGTAAATGGACATTCACAGCCAATCTGTTAGGCTATTCTGGTATCAGAATAATGCTGACTTATGTTCATTACAGTGATCATTAAAATCACAGTTAATTATTGAACAGGTGTCGCATTTTGAATTAGAGTTGAATTAGAACGGAGTTGAAATGCAGATTACCTTTCTCTGGGTTACCAGACTATGCTTCCTAGGATTTCAACCTCAAACATTTTACAAGTCTCGGTGTGCAGTGAAGCTGATTTCATTAACAACCACACAACCCTTTCTAACTGGAAAAAAAGCACAGAAATAATAAGTTCTGAACTAGAGCGCACTGGTATGTATTCAACAGCAACATAACAGCTGAAGCTCCTTAATGTCCCTGCTGCTCTCGCCTTTTCTTTATACTGCTCTATGAACTATGCTGATGGCAAAAGGGTTTATTTGTGCAGCTGCGTCTATATACATTTAATATATTGTCTTTTTCAGAAACTGACTGTTTAAAAAATTCACTGAATGATTGCACTAAGTAACTAAAGATATACACTGTTCTGTTTGTTTATTTTAACCAGGCAGTTTCTGACCTGATGTTTTTTGTCTTCCTAAACTGAAACTGCTGCTGTTACGGTTTCATTTGCATGTTAATCTTATTAATGTTTCCTTTGGCCCCTGAACCTGTATACTGCTCAGAGGGCCGTGAGTGTGTCAACTGTGGGGCCACTTCTACACCCCTGTGGCGAAGGGATGGCACTGGACACTACCTCTGCAATGCCTGTGGCCTCTACCACAAGATGAATGGCCAGAACCGACCCCTCATCAAACCCAAACGCAGATTGGTGAGCATAAACTTTCCAACAGTGCCGAGAAGGGGGCAAATTAGAACAGAAGTAGAGACTGTTAGTACAATTCCAGGAAAGTTATATTTTCCTATCGGCTTCCTGGAATTGTACTTCACACTCACCCTTGGTGATCTTCTACACCACCTGATACCAGTACTGCTGCTATAGGGATTGTTACTTCTATCATTATTACTGATACTCCTGATACTGCCACTGATACCAGTACTGCTGCTATAGGGATTGTTACTTCTATCATTATTACTGATACTCCTGATACTGCCACTGATACC
>JABFDZ020000090.1:272068-284518 GCA_019775955.2 Pollimyrus isidori | reverse complement strand
TGATACCAGTACTGCTGCTATAGGGATTGTTACTTCTATCGTTATTACTGATACTTCTGATACTGCCACTGATACCAGTACTGCTGCTATAGGGATTGTTACTTCTATCGTTATTACTGATACTTCTGATACTGCCACTGATACCAATGATGTTACTATTGAAATTACTATTCCTATCATAATTGCTGCTATGTCTGATACTGCCACTGATACCAATACTGTTACTATTGGGATTGTTACTCCTATCATAATTGCTGCTACCTCTGATACTGCCACTGATACCAATACTGCTGCTTATTTCATTATCGTTTTTATACAGGAATAAAAATGTTTTTATAAGGAGAAAAAACCTTTCAGAATTTAAGCTTATGTAGGGCCCTACACTACTTTGATTCAAAATGTTATGTGAATAACTGTGCTGTTGTGATGATTGTCGATCTTAAAGGATACATCAATTAAACACTTTTGGTTCATTTTTTTTATCTAGTGGAGGCGGTTTTGAAATGTTTAGTATGTTCAGATATTAGCAAAAATAATAAGTGAAATGACCCTAAGATGTACTCCCATATCTAAATGAAAATATTTCTTTTAAACTGTTCAGTTTTTTGTTTTCATTATTTAAAATTTAAAAGACATGCAACGAAATAACAAAAAACAGTGGTTAGCACTGTTACCTCACACCTCTGGAACCAGGGTTCAAGTCTCTGCCTGGGTTACACGTGTGTGGAGTTTGCATGCTCTCCCTGTGTCGTTGTGGGGTTTCCTCCAGGCACTCTGGTTTCCCAACACAGGCATGCTGAGGCTGATTGGAGTTACTAGGTGTGAGTGTGCCCTGTGAGAAGGCCCCCCATCCTTGGTTGTTCCCTGCCTTATTCCAGGATAGGGTCTTGACTAACATCAGACCACCTCTAAATCTTGTGGAAAGCCTTCCCAGAAGAGTGGCAGTTATTGTAGCTGCAAAGTGGGGACCAACTCCATATTGATGGATTTATATCTGTAGGTGTAATGGCCAGATGTCCCAATACCTTTATTCATATAATGTGTGCATATATATCAATTCAGATATATACAATCTGAGAGACTGCCCCAGACAATACATAAATGGCAAAAACAGGTAGGTTAAATAAACAGTTCTCTACCTAAATTCTTACAATGTGAAACAGCCAAGTCTGGTATGCAGTGTTACTAGGCTATGCTTACATTCAGCATGTTAAACTTC
The DNA here is from genome assembly GCA_019775955.2 of Pollimyrus isidori. Lineage (NCBI taxonomy): Eukaryota > Metazoa > Chordata > Actinopteri > Osteoglossiformes > Mormyridae > Pollimyrus > Pollimyrus isidori. The sequence goes on along the minus strand of JABFDZ020000090.1, from coordinate 283,299 downwards.
TGTTTTTAATCTGTGTCCTATAAGTAACTATGAAATAAATCTATTTTATGTATATCTGTATCATAATAATATTTTGGTTTTAACATATTTTCCAAATATGTTGTTATAAGGACAAGGTTACATTATGTTTTTAATTTTATGCCTTTGACTGCGCAAACAGATTACTGGGGGGGGGGCAGGGGGGGGGGTACTCAGCCTCCTTAAGAAATACGGGACGCCACCCCCCATTATCAAATATGGTGAGACGAGGGAGGTCTCCCACCGAATTTGCAGAGCTAACAAAACGCTAAAAGATTTTAGATAAACTAAAATAGTGGTGCTGAACCCATATATATAACAAAAATAGGATGGCTAAACCCATAACCCATAGATTTATATGAGAAAGAGAGCGGTTTAGAATGAAGCCGTAAGTCACGAGTGATTCAGAATTTACAAACTGGCTTATACTGTACTTCGTTTTCCTTTTTTCGATTCTGACTCATTCCTGCTTTCTGAAAAGTCCATTATGTTTTCCATGGAGTCAGTCGTCGCTGCTCTTTGTAGTTTTCAGCTAGGGTGTTTTTAGAGCTCGTTCAAAGGCCATCCAGTTGTTTCCTATCCGGATATCTGCCTGGGACCGATAAGGAAGCCGGAATCACTGGTGTTTCCGTCTTCAACAAACGGAGTTGAAATTTCTATAGCCAGACACTGACATTATAGTCATAGCGATTAAAAAAACACTGAAACACCCAATTATGTGTCAAAAAAAGAAACTGGGGGGATTCAGGGAATGGAAAAATGAATTTAAATTTGTGTTCTGCGTTGCTATCCAAGGATATCGTGTTGTTGCATAGTTTTATTTACACCGGTTCGGTTTTGTTTAAAGATAATTTAATTTACTATTAGCGGAAAGATGTTATATCAGTTGCAAAGTTGCAGGCATGAAATATGTTGTATGGAAGTTACTATCGCTTTAGGGGTATTGCATTGTATCGCTGTATGCTTCTTATTAAGTGTGAATAATCGATCTGCGATGGGTATAAGATACAATGCAGGATACAAGCCGTCCTGAATCACCCCAAGTCAAACGCCACAATGGGAGACCGATCCTCAGAAAACGAGCAAACCTCCAGACGGCCTGAGCAACGTTCTAATTCACCAGTGAATAATAAAAATATACATTTTAAAATAAGGTGGAGTTTAGACTATTTGGATGTACTGTAATAATTAAACCGCACGACTAAAGCGTTCTTGCTGAATATTACACTAAAGCACTGCGCGTGAGAGGGACCGTTTCCCGAAACAAAAATTTATCAAAAAACTAAACTTATTCTATTGCATCCTTCTATAAATGTTACCCCTCCCCCACCAACTACGCGGCGAAACGTTATAAAAGAATCTATTTATGTTGCTTCCAGTCCGCTGCGAGACGAGCTGGCACCTGCTGCGCTAACTGTCAGACAACCACGACAACTCTGTGGCGACGCAACGGGAACGGGGACCCGGTGTGCAACGCCTGCGGCCTCTACTACAAACTGCACAGCGTAAGTTCCGTGCGGCTGTCACAAAAACGGCGGGCGAAACGCTTACGTGGGCGGACAGCTTGTACTGATTATGGCAGGGGCAACTTGTAGGCTGTCAGGCACAAGCCAATGGCCGTTTTGGTTTCCTTACATCATTTTGTTAAGTGAAGCGTCTCTAGGGGGGCTGCAAGGGTGGGGCAGCCATTCAGACAACGGGGTCAGTTAGGCTGATGGGATCTTTTTTTTTAAAGTAGTCCTCTTATATTTAGCGTTGCTCCCGTCACTGTGCATTCTGAGTAGATATCGAGAGAGTCTACGCAAGTCTCGCACCAGTTTGTTATGGTATTTTAAGGTACTTCCAACCAACTGGAAAAACTCACGATAGGCTACCAAAGGCAGTTAAAGTACCGTTTTTAGATGTTCCTTGGCATTTTCGTTGTTTCACAGTTTTTTACTTAACCGTGGCATTACTGCTGGTTTTGCAGAAAAACGTACTCTGAGAATTAAAAAAAATATTTTGGAGCAGTAATACATTTTATTTAAATAGTCTCTAATCTTGTTTTCTTATGCAGGTGAACCGACCACTAACCATGAAGAAGGAAGGGATCCAGACGCGAAACCGTAAAATGTCCAACAAGTCGAAGAAGAACAAGCGTGGTGAAAGCTTTGAGGAACTTCCCAAGTGCATGCAGGACAAACCATCGCCTTTCAGCAGTGCTGCGCTCGCCGGGCACATGGCTCACATGGGCCACTTGGCTCCCTTCAGCCACTCTGCACACATGTTGCCCACCCCCACGGCGATTCACCCCTCCTTTGCCCACCACTGAGACCCTCTGCTCTCTGCGTTAGGCACCCCAACCCACACACTGTGGTACTCTCTCCTCAGAAGAGGAATGAGAATGGGTCAGCAGATGGAGGCTTGATTTTATTCCATGGATAAAATGGAGACAGTCCCTGTTTGAGAGAGCCTGATCTAATCTGGATTTACTGAAAGGAAGATGATCTTAAATCAGCATCTTGGCTGTTATTTTTCTTGAAAGACTGCAGATATGCTGGTCAAGAGGAACATCGTGTCCCCTCCAGCTTCCTTCTCTCTAGGAATAATGTTGAGAATTTACAGGGCAAAATTGGTTTTGCATATTTGTTTACTTGGTACCAGAGCAAAATTTCAGATGCCACAGCAATCCAGCATTCTCCAACATTTTTAATAAGACCTATTGCAGCGCTGGGGAACACCCCCTGCTCAGTGAGGAACTGCAAATATTGTAAATGTAGGAACGAAGACAAATACACAGAGAAAAATGAAGAAAATTCTCCACAAGCTTACATATGTCATGCTGGACTTTATTTTCAAAGGACTTTAAAAATGAGAAGGAAACAAAATTATAAATTTAATTTCAAAAATGTATTATTATTTTGATAATTTATTTTCTGTTTTTGATTTTTTCCTTTCTTGAGAACACGTGGATATTTTATTTTAATGATGTCATTAAAACTGGCGTATGAGACAAGACGAGCCATAAAACATGAAATCTATCTGTCCCTCCTGCATCAGACAATAAATTAAAGTTACAGTACAGATAATCATGCCCAGTTGTTAACATTTTGAGGAATGCAGTATGCTGAAAACAACTTGACATTTTGAAAAGATCAGATTGCTGTCACAATTAAGGCAAAAAATCCAATTTGAGTCACTTCAGCATGGCAGTGTGTACGTAGCCTTAGAGTCTCACCCATGTGGTGACAAAACACAACACACACAGCCTACCAACAAATAAGAGGAATGAAGCTCCCATCTGATCAATCAGCGACCAGCCTTGTGGGCAGAGTGCCGTCATTAAACAGCAAGTTGGAATTTCTTTGAAGCTGAAGGACGTGATTGTTTGCTAGCCATTCCAAATGACCTTTTATCAAGTGGCCTTTTATCTTGCACAGACTGGTACATTCGTAACTGTAACATTGCTAAGGTGGCATGGTGGTTCACAGCTCCAGGGCTGGATGCTGGAATCCTTCCCTCTGATTTGTGTGTGGTGTTTGGATGTTCTCCCGGTCTCAAGATGTTCTGCTTTCCTCCTGTAGTGCAAAGACGTGCAATTAAGCTAGTTTGTCTCTGGACTGGCCTAAGCGTGTGGTGATCTGTGTGTGCCTGTTGAATTACTGGCATCACGGTAGGGCTGGGTGTTGCTCAGCCTAACACGCTTACACTCTTTTCTACAATCATTTTGGGATTAGTTGTTGGAAGATGGATGGAAACAGTGATTACAATGACGTATTATTAGGTTATATGACTTCTGTTTTGACACCTATATTCTACAATACCAAATTACAATATTGGATTTTGTTTTTGCTAACACAAGGCTAAAATAGAGCAGTAGAATGGCTGAGAGACTAGAACTGTCATCTCACGCCTCCCGGCCGGAAGGCTGAATCCTTCCATATATCCGTCTATGGGTTTTACATGTTCTTCTCATGATGCAGGAGTATGCTCTCAGTACTCATGCTTCCTTTTGCATCCCGAAACATGCAGTTTGACAAACTAGCGTCTATAAATTGTATGTGGTGTACGTATGAATGACTGCCCTGTGTTTCCCTGCATAATGCCCCATGTTGTCTTTGAGTGTCTTCAGGCCAACTTTGTGATATAACATGGATCAAACCCCCAGAAGGATCACACTAAATCTCACCCAAGCAACATTCCACATGCCTGTTATGTACAGAGAAGGAGGAGGGTGACCATGGATACCCACTAGCAACATATTAACAGAAAACACATTCTTTCTGTATCTCTTCTGGAACTTCTACACCTGCACTGAACCAAAGTATCTCTATTCAGTAGGGGGATTACTGCTGGGACACAGACTCTTCTTAAATCCTGCTTGTCCAACTCCACCAGTCCAAAGGTCTATGGATGCGTCAGCACCTTTTTGCGGTGCTCTCAAACACAGCAGTATCAGATGTCATCCAGACATGCTTTTGGGGCTCCAGGCAGCTCTTCCCCTGAGCCATGCAGGGCTGGGAATAATGAGCCTTTGTAGGACCGAGACCCTGTGCTGTGTGGTGCTGACCCAGTAAGCAGGCTCCAAACACGGGGTAAGCGGAATACACACATGTGCACACTAACACTGTCATGTTTGTCCTAGCATCTTGCTCGGGATTGGATTGATTTTTGCCTTTTTGCAATGAATGGTTTGTTCCTAACCAAGAACAAAAAAGAAAACAGATAAACTGAAACACTAGTGTCTGTTTTAAAAAGTATTTCAGTTGACTTGAGATTCCAACAGTAGCAATTTTTCAGATGTTGTGATCTATGTCGTCCAATTTACGATTCCAAAAATAATAAGAGAAAAGCTAAGCATACATTGAACATAGTTATACACAATTGCACATGCATAAGATTACAGTCAGCGCCGAGTCCTGCTACTCTCTTAGACTGTGAGTAGAGTGAGAGGAAGGACAGCAGGTCTTTAAAGGGAAAGGAAAAGGAAGGAAGGCAATCGGGTGACCCCCGTGAGGGCATGGTGGGGGGGGGGGGGGCATTCACACAGACACACAGCTAAAGGGAAACAGCTTTTATGTAGTTCGGATTATACATTTTGCAAACTGAAGAACCTAAACAACAAACAAATAGACAAAACAAACCAATAATACCAAAATAAATTTTCCAATACCGGTCAGCCATGACACCAGTTCACACTGAAACTGTAGCTCTGGGTCCTCGCTGCTCTTTTAAGAAGCAACACATAATTTATGTTGTGGGGATGGGCCTTGATGCCTTAGCTGTTAACCTCTCAATGGAGTTGCGGCATTGAGCTTTTTGTTTTTCTGACGCTTTTGTGAAAGTGTGTAATGGCCACAGAACCTAGATTAAGCAACCGGAGGGAACAAACAGCTATCCCAAAATAATACACAGCCGGCCAACATCAGAGTCGAGGAGAGGGTGAAAAGACGGCTTTTTTCTGCAGAACAAATGGGCCAAATTCAGACACCAAACTCATTTCTACAAGCCGCACAGCTTGCTGGTTTCTCTTGTTGCGTATTTGCCACAATGTGGACCTTACATTGTTTAGGTTTAAGGGTTTAAGCAATCTTCATCTTCTGGTAACTTTATCCTCTGGATAAATGAAACCATTTGCAGATACAGCAAATGTATAATTGTTTCATTAACAGCTTCAAAAGGCAGTAATTTATGACAGGGAAATCTACATGTTTTAGAAGAGATCTAAAGGAGAGCTAATCTTACTGTATGGCTGTATTGACAGGAATCATAAAACGGATAGAGTACAAAAGTGCTACTGCGATTTGTAATAGCTGAAAAATTAAGATAGACAAATAAATCGAAACAAATATAATGAAAAGACTGCAAAGAAATGTTTCATAATGAATATAAAATGAAGATCAAAGTCAAGTAACATAAGTGCTTTTGGGAATGATAACAGTACAGCTAAGTCAGTACATGAAGGTTGTTGGTGGTTGGATTCACCTGAGGAGACAGCTGACTGGAGGTGTATTACAAGAGGAAACAAAACAAAAACGCTTTAGAGGATACAGCCTCTTTAAGAAGGGCTTCCTCCCAGAATCCTAGAAGTTCAAATAATTCTATTTGCGATTTCCATTGGATAACTTGGGCAGAAACTCTAGAATCTCAATAGCAGACAAAAATGTGCTGTTTCACATTTTTAAAAATGCCATTCTGTCTTACACAGATTTATGTACACCATAAATAAAACATGTAAAAATATATTGAGGAGTAGAGCTAACTAATCGCTAAATAACAGATTGTTCGGGTCCCCTATATCTGAGAGGATCATGTACCTGCACTACCAAATGGGAATATATCAAATTACATAATTACATAACATAAAGTACAACCTCAAAAGGTCAAGGACAATCTCTTAGGACTGGAAGGGGTGGTGAAATCTGGAGACAAAGAAGCAAAGCGGCTAGTTAGACAGTACTCCTCCGATGGCCTGCTGGGGATTTTTTACACTAGAGCTTTCGAGAAAAAAACCACTTTAGATTTGACTCATAAGTGATTAGACAACAAAGCACAATAATGACTATAAACTTAACAATTCAGTCAAAATGGAATTAGGACAAGTAACACACTTGTCCCCAAAGACCTATATTGCCACATTTGTTGCACTTGACAGAGCAAGGAACATTTTTACAATTGGATAATGCAAGATAAACTGTAAGAGGATCAAAATTTCACAGTAGCAGGCAGCAAATTTGCTGGAATTCCATGAATGATGCATTGTGCTATGCATTGACTAAGCTTTAGGTAGAGGACAATTATGCAAGAGTGAACCTATCAACATACCAGAATATAATGAGTACCTCATCACAGATTTTTAACAGGAACATTTAGCTGGAAAAACTAACTGAGAATCCATGGTCAAGCAAATTGGAGCAGAAACTGAACTGAACTAGACTGTCACTATAACAGTATGTGCATTATAGCACTGAAGGTATCCTGTTAACAACTAACCACCCACCCAACCCTATTAAAAGCTCTGCCTAATTTCCCCTTTCTACTGGGGCTCAATACAATTCATAGAAATTGAATCCCTTGACAATATGGTGTCAGCATGAGGCAGACGTTCTCTTACTCTTTCTTTCAAGCAGACAGTTTATGTGGACATACCATTGCAGTGCAAGAGAGTAATTTTAACAATTACAATAATTACAAATAACAGCACCACACGTACATTCCATTTAAATTTCTAAATGAAGTGTAAAATTATGACAAAGTTAATCTTTTTTTTAAAAAAAAATCAGAAAAAAATCTCTTAAATGTAGGAATCCTATGGAACTGGATAAGATGAGAACATGTCCATTCAGGCCAAGGAGCACAGGAAGAGTGAACTCTGGGGTAAGAAATATTCCAATCCACATTAGTCATTAATGAAAGGGACCAGACTGCCCAGACTGAATCTGATTCATTACCAAGACCTTGAAAGATAAAGTCTGAGTGAAAGACCAAGACTTTGGGAGGGTCGAGACCCAGTTGAGACCCAATTTGAAAAAATTAAGTCAATTTTTCGAGGCCATGGTTTTAATTATACTTATTTACTATCATTATCACCACCCTTACTAATATTTAAAAGTGAAATTGTATTACTTAAGCATGACAATCCTTTGATGTCAAATGATATTTAGTTGCAAATACCCAACACTGTACATCTGCTGATCGAACTTTTGTGTGAACTACTTATCAGGGTGAGCTCTAGGACCAATAAGTCAAACTGAGTTTTCATTGGTTATATTGGCTGTTTGTTTGAGAGGCAGAACAACCCTACTAGCACACACCGTAGGGTCCCATGGTGCTATAGCGTGCACGTACCCTGTCTTCAATACAAATTTCCCATACATTACCAGTCATACCGGCTCAAAAACAGACATTTTAATATTCAATATGGGATGATCCCATGGTAACTCTATTCAAAACAGAAATCTTATCAGTGTTATAAACACTTTCTTATACTAGTCAGAATGACAGACAAAGCAGAGTTTGCTATGTTTGAGTATGCCTGCTGTTTTTTGTACTGGCAGAACTTAAATCATGTAAAGCTGATGATGTAATGATAAGGCGAACCAATCAAAGAACTAACTGTGCAAAACATAAATGGGATCATGCTCATTCTGGTACTAACAATATCAATTGGATTGAGAAGTTTAGAGCTTGCTGTACACCAAAGTGTGTCTGCATGTGAGAAAACCACTTTTATGATTAACATAGCCATATCAGTTAAAGACTGGAACTGGCATTTTATGTTATTTCCAAGATTTATAAGATTTCCAAGCTAGTGTTGAACACTGGGACATTCTAACTGAAACATACAGTGAATACAACAAATGTGAATAATAGATTATTTATATTTTATTAAGTATATTTTATTTTATTAACGTATTGCTATTTCGAGAGGAGTAGGAGAATCAAGAAAGTTTACCATTGGTGAAAAAAAATTGGTCTTGCGTTTCAGACCAAGATGCTTTAGTCTGAGACCAATTCAAGATTGAGCTGAAATGCTTTAAACTCTGGGCAGTGAAAATGAAAAAGTGGTCAACCGGCCTCTAGACCAAGACCAGACTCAAGTACTTCAACACGGTTCGGCTACACTAAGAGGTTTCTGGTTAGTTGCATGAATGGGAGAACCCCTGCTTTCGTTCCAGGACAGTATTTCGATGAAAAACACAATGAAAGTGAGAAGACATGACACATTTCATTAGTAATTTGACTTTGTTGCTTCCTGTGCCTGAAAAAGGGTAAAAAAATCCTAAACAGCAGCTTCTATATCAATTTTCATGTACATATTTGTGTGATATATGTGACACTACTGAAGTTGGACAGCAGACAGATGGATATTTATATAATATTTCTTGTTTTTGGGAGTGAGTAAGCTCTGTATTACCTGATTTGAGTACCACCTCTACAGCTAAAACAACCAAATCGGCAGATATGCCTGCACTATCTGAAGGATAAAATGACGATGTCTTAAAGCCTACTATGTACTTCCAATTTTAGGATGGCTTCTGCAAGAGTTTCCCCATATTGAAGGGGCCGACCCCCACCAACCCTGACGCCCAACCCCCCACCAGACTCACCTTCACACAGCTGCATTTTAGCTTCACTGAGCCCAGATTTTTTCCAAGTTCTCAAAAAACAGGAAGTGAAAAAGTTCAACAGGAAATACTTAAGTAGTATTGTCAAGACGTAAAGACATGAGACAAACACAGAAGAAGAAAACGATCGGGAACCAAAAAGGGGGAAATAAGGAGAATGATCATTTGTCGTGGTTAAAAAGGGGGATATACGGAAAAAGATTTTTAGTCGTGGTTAAATGTATAACTATTACATTTTGTGGTTAGATTCTAGAGAGTAAAGAATTACAAACACAAAACTGAGTTTCCCATATAAGAATGGATGATCCTACATAGTACTGCAATCATATGTAAGCCAGTGTGCTGGTTATTTTCCTAGTGCCTATATTTGACGTGAACAAGTTTTGGAGAAATTTGGGGACTTAATGAATACAATAAGAATGCAATAATGGGTAAAACAACAAAATGTTTAAATGTTAGGACATTACTATAAGAAAGGGGAACCAAATACTAGTAAAATGGTCAAACAGTATCCAGCAGTATGTACACCTCCATCCATCTATGCATATATATTGAAAAGATAGCATGCTATACAATAGCATCCTCACAAAGAGAATATGTTGTGTGATCACTGAACTCCTTCCAAAAGTGGGGCAGGTAGCGTTCAGACCTCTCATCCGTTGTCTGGGGTAGACAAATTTATCCCTCTGTCTCTACACAATTGAGCCATTTTTCGATCAGACAGCAGAAAGAAAGACTCCATTCTAAAATAGGGGCAAGCCCTAATGCAGAGGCCGGTGGCTCCTGAGCTCCTGGGAATGGGCGTCCGGGCCTGCTATCCTGTTCCAGGCCTCACAATGGCCCACCGCTCTTCGAGGCCGGTAATCCAAGAGGGGGAATCTAGGCCAGGGATGGTGCCAGGAGGTGGGGGCCTGCAGGTATAGGTGTCTGTTGTGGGATTGGCCTACATACCCTGATGGGACAAATGATCGGTTGGCAGTATCTGAGGTTCTGAACTTGGCCAAGACCTAGCGTGGTACAATGCAACCTCCAACAACCTCCAATCCTTCATTGATCCCAACTCCCTTAGTGGGATCAGGGAAATTCTGTCAACAGGGACACACGCGTTTCACTAACACAATACATTGTCCTGTGTGTCCAGATTGTGAGCTTCTGTAGAAAATTATCTGAATTATGAAATGGATTCCAAGCTGCTAGGAATAAAAAATTCTGGCAAATACTTCCTATGAATGCCATGTCTAAAAGAGCCTTATAATGCATTTGTAAAGCGTTATAAACATGGCTATAAATGGGTGATTCCTGTTTTGGACCACATATTTGGCTGTCTATTTTCTTAAAATTGGAATGATTGTATTTTATGGTTTAGATATTTTCTCAGGACTATACCATACTTAGCTATAAGGAATGCATGTTTGCCAAGCTCAGGGGTTGAAAATATTATAATCATGGGATGTTTTTTGTATATATTTCTCCAGACGTTTTCCACCCTGTTAGGGACATGTACATGGTTATCACAGAGTTTAAATAATGTACAAGTCAAACAATACTGAACTTTTATTGGATACAATATGTCCCTTTTGCTGTGATAAAAGTTTAATTCTGGTAGAATTAACAGTTTTAATTTTATGAAGAGTACAATGTCAGAATAATGGAATCTGTGCATTTTTGTTCCCATTTTTGTTGTCTTGTATGAGGAATTTTATAATTAGAAATAAAAGTATATGTAGATACATTATATGTAATTCATTAAACAAAACAGTATACAAATATACCAAACACTTACTGTTACGATTAGAATATTTTTTTTAATCATTGCCTAACAGGGTGGAATAGAATGTAACAGAGTGTAAATGAGTAGGTCTCTTAAGAAGTAGATTCAGATTCACAACAACAATACTAATAATAATAGTTTTTGATTATACCATTATTATTCATTATCATACACAAGCAATACACTCAAATAGTAAATATACAAGTCATTTTAATGAAAATAATAAATATTCTTGTACAATTTCTACTCAGTAGGCCGCTGTTATAAGCGCCGGGTGTGCAGGCGAGGGAATAAAACAAAAAGGGAATCCAAAGAACTGGCACTAGGGTTTAATA
>JABFDZ020000090.1:239947-251014 GCA_019775955.2 Pollimyrus isidori | reverse complement strand
CCACCCCTCTCCCCCCCCCCACCCCCCCCCCCCCCCCGCCCCTCGGCCGGGCGCGGGCGGGGGCCCCCCCCCCCCCAACAGCAGCCATGGCTCCACAGGGGTCAGGCTACGGGCACACAGGACACGCACTCAACTCAATTAGGCCAAAAGCATGAGGGGGAGCCAGGCTGGCTGTCTGTCCACTGTTGGGTGTCTGTGTCTCTGCCTGCTGGGTATGTGGGTGAGTTAATGAGCGATACAGTGTCTGATCATGGAGGTCTGGGTAGGGGCTCAGCCTGAAGGGCGATTGTATACATGCTCAACTTTAAGCATTTTCCCTATCAAATGTGAAAGGTCATGGCTCAGTTAGGGGCAATAAGCACACAGTCTCTTCTTTCTAACACCCATCCTATAGGGTTAAAAACAATATAAATATATAACAAAGCACAGGTTTAATGAACAGTAACAGCATTATTCCTCAGGCTGACTGTGTAAAGACCTTCTTCATTGTGATTGGCCTGGAGTTCTGGCCATGTTCCATTGTTACAGGCGCTTTTCTGCTCTATATGCGTGCTCATCTTAGGTGAATGGAGTGCATGGGAAGGGCTACAACAGCATCTCGCACTTTCCTTTTGTCCATCCAGTAAATATCCCTCTCACTTTCCATAGAAATGCTCTCCCTGATTCACCCCGGCGCCCAGCTTTCGTCATTCCCCAGCTGCCTGCTATAACCATAGGGGAAAAGCCTTATATCATGAATGAGTGTGGTGCTTGGGGGCGGGACAAGGCAGGGTGGCTCCACGCATCCTCATACTTCACTGTGGCTCTGCCCTCCCCACCCCAAGCTCATCATTCCACCTAATTCCGAAATGTTGTTAATATTGCCCAGATGGGGAAGGGCCTCTTATCTGATATCCCACACGTCTCTCAAGACCACCCTGTGTCCAGAGGGAAAATAATACATGCCAATTCAAACCAACCCAAGCCCATATCATCTCTCTTGACAGCCCAAAAATTCCCCCTATTAGCCAATGTCCTGGGAGCCATAAACACTGCAGTTTTCAGACTTAAACCATTGTCTTTCATTCATACCATGATCAAGTTGTAACACAACCCAAGCCGACAGGGGTGTAATGGCGTGGAAAATTCACGGTATGCTACAAACCTTGGTTTTGAGTTCACGGTTTGATGCAATTTTAGTACTGCAGGAAAGACAGAAGTAGCTTATAAATTGTTCATTATTAAAGTTGCAAACGGTTATAACCAGTTGCAAACCAAACAATGTATCTGTCAATGTGTCTGTATAACAAAACCTTCTTGCTTATTTGCACATTGTAAAAATAAATATGTAAAATAAAAATTCAAATGTAAGACTGCATCAGAGCAATCATAATTAATGAAATCCCGTCTAACTCCCATACTCTCTACTTCCGTGTATGGTCGTATAACATTAGCAATAAACACCATTATAGCCTTAGTTGTTTTTACCTTTGGTCTGAATTTTCTGGTAAATACACCCTTAAATACCACATCCAAGTTCTGTATAATGGTGAACAGATCAGCATTGGTGTAATTTACTGGGACCTGAAAATGTTCCCACAGTACTGATTTATATGATGTGGGAGGGTCTTCATGCTCTTGCCTCACCATTATGACTGGCAGCAGCTAGCACTAGTCATAAAGAACTCACAGCCTCAATTAGCATAATGTTTTACGTACTGAACATCTACTTCTGATTTTAGGTTACGACTGTGTCAAGAATTGCATTCCATTGTGCATCGCAGAACAAAAATGATATAACCAAATGGTACACAAGGAATACATGTACACTTTAGTCATAACACAGACCACCAAGATTTGTATTCAACAGTCATTCCAGTCGTTATTGGTATTAATGATAGATTTAATTCTTTAATTAATAATTATGCTTATCAAAAAGAGGTCAGGTGGAAGGACAGGGATGAGGGGCGGGGTTGTCAATTTAATTACGCAATGTAATTGACAGGAGATGCTTTTAGCCACCAGGTTATCTGCATGCTGGCCCCCGTCTGTCACTTATTGGCTTATTTCCCATTTCTAACCATCCGCTGACTCTCCATATTTACCCACACACAGTATTTATGCTGCTAAACATTGGTCCCATGGTAAATATTTTTATCCCGTACCTCCCATTTAGCTTTAATGAAGATATTGTCTGGTGATTTTCTGAGCCTCTGTATATCAAGATGCACATTTAAAGGCGATGTTAACTTAACTCCTCAGTCAAACAAATATTGGCAATGGCTTTTTAAAAACCAGGGCTGATCTAAGCAGTGATCGAAGGATCATTACACTTAAGCACAATCTGAGAGCTTGACCATCCAACAGTACATGTCAAAGTGGCAGTCAGTCCTATCAGTCCGTTTTACTTGTGGAAGTAGTTTGAAATGATCCTCATTGATCCTTATTGACCAAATATCACACACTAACGGGATTGTGAAAGACTGGCCCATCTGTCCTAATTATGCTATTGCTCTGTCTGTAGGCCACATGTGACAGTCCTGAGCGATGCACCTCTGTTCCTGCCTCCAACCCACCTCATGCCCAGGGGTTTTGGAAAATAATAGCACTAAAAGGCATTTGTCCAGCATTACAGATTGTATGTGGGTCTGTGGACATCAAGGGCGTTTTCACACCTATAGTTTGTTTGCCCTGGTTTGAATCAGTTGATGAGTCTGTAAACATTTCCATTCAGTTCAGTTTGTTTTCACACAGAGAAAAATCTAAGCAAACTGAAGCACCGCTACAAGCCACATGAGGACGTTCACTCTGCTTATTGGTCAGATGTGTCTGTGTCGGGAACAAGAAAGTAAATACATGAAGAAGGTCCTGTTCTGGACTATCGCATGTTTCTCTGCAGTTCAACACGGAGTAACGGCAGAGATGGCGTTTGTTCACAGCTGTGGTAATTACCTGGCCGATATGCCAGGCTGCACTGCACCAGAAGGCGGAGTTCACTTTGAGGGCACAACCTGAGCATGCTGTACTGCTTCAGACTTTGCGAAGAAGGCATGCTAACTTCAGATGACTGTGCGGAAGAAGGAAGCTAATACTGAGCTTGCACAACATCCTACAACATCAGTGTGACCAACTTTCACACATCTGGCGTGACACTCATGCTTTCAGACTCTTGGCTAAGAAATCTTACAGCAAATGTATATTATTCTATTATAAATCTAAAATTAGCTACATCAAAAGTTTTTGCAAACCATACAGACTATTTACAAGGCAATAAACTCTTACATACATGTAAATGTGTATTCAGACATTTTTTTAATTGAAAATCTCACGCAAGCCAGCTGACCAAAATTGAAAACTCTGCGAACCCTCAACACGTTGCATGTACACCAGGTAGTTAGGTTGGATCAGGTTCCCACCACAAACGAACCACCAGAGCTTGTTGTATTGTTACCACCTCTTCTCATGGGCCTCGATATGCTTGTTTTGGTCTTTACCTGAGTGCAATTGCTGTGTTCACCCCAACCCAAATGAATTGTATCAAGGGGGGGACTAACCACAGTCTGATATTTAACTGGACTAAAAACTGCAGGCGTGAAAATACCCACATATACCAATAAGGCTGCTTTTTGCATACTTGCTATGCAGTCTATTGTACATTCTCTTAAACACACAAAAATGAAATACAAAACCATTAAATTGTGCCGATTTTCCAAGTCTTACCACTCTAATCACAGTCTTTATACTGTTGAAGGTTATAATTGCAAAATGCTTAAAAGTTAAAATGCTTAAAGGTTAGCAGACCACCAATAAACACTATCTGCACATGAATTTTACTATAAAACAACCTTAATAAGCTGACAAATAGCCAGACGGCAAAACTAATAGAAAAAGGGGATAAACAAACAGAGTGATCATACTAAATGATCTGAGAGGAGTGAAACGAGAAGGATGGAAGATTTGCAGGAAAGTGCACAAACAGAAACAAATGCTACGTTATGCAAGATGCATGGTGTGTCTTCTGAACGCTGAGTATGATTATACGGCCATGACAAAAACGTTCAGAATTACAAAAGGATTACAATTTATACAGTATCAGAAATAGTTATGTACCATGCTAATATTCATTGTGATATAACATGGTTGTTTTACATGCAGGTATCTGATCTGCTGTTGTTCCATAATACTGTATTGAAATGCCTGGATTATCTGAATTAAAATGTTTGGTTAGCTGTGTGGTTGTTGTGAGCAATTTATGTGGTGTGGAGAACTTAAATGGTTAAGGAAGTTACGTGTTTGGCTCTTTGACTCCATGAAGAAATTATACTATATAGAGAGAGAGGTATACGATAGAAAGGGTAGGTAGAAGGGGGATTAAAGACTTTCCCATTTTATTGTGAACTGAACTCCTGCTGCTATGTCAGCTCCGTGGCTATGCTTTTATCTTCTTTGTTCTAGCTCCTTCCTTCACAAGAATGTGAAGCTGTGAGGATGATAATGAACATACCAGAAGGCTGGAATTAGCGCACAAAGTCAAGGCAGGTTCTCTGAAGGAGAAGCATACAATCACCAAACAGTAGAGATAAAACTGAAATTTGTATGAAATATGAATGTATTATTTTCTTGTATAAACATTGGGTTATAATAAGCTTCATAAATTACAGGAGGCCATCCTGCAAGTCATAGTCTTTTGGTTTGGTTTGGATTTATAATTGTCCCCAAATAGTTTCCACTTTTGGTTTCATGAATTCCTAAATGTATACCAACGAAGTATTACTTGGAACTGATTTTACCTTACCTCCACAAAGTATACCTTGATCATACAGTACGTCCATCTTTAAGACTGGAGGTTATGTTCAGCTAAACAGTTTTTGTATACTGTTATAGGCAGAAATGACCTTATATTGGAGAAACCATAAAAAGAATGAGACTGGCTCTGGATTGGCTATTCATAATGAAAACAGCGGCGTGACTAGATCAAGGACGGGCAAGAAAGAAAAGCAGCATGATGGAGGTACTAAGGAAATACATGCAAACCTCAGAACAGGAAGCCGCCCAGAATGCTTGAGTTCATTCACACACTTGCTGGTGTTCCCCCCCCCCATGAATTACTGGGCATAGTTTGTAATAGTGTAACAAATGTCAAAACAACTTTATTTTTGGCAGGCAAGCATTCCATTATTTTTGGTATTATGACCATGAGAGTCATTTCATTCTCAAAAAGACGGCTGCACTTACGCTGGCAACATTTGCTTTCTTTTTGTTTCTGAAGTATTTAACAAGAACAAGGACCAAAAACAGACATTATTATAAAACATAAAAGGCATCTCGAGGATAAAACCGCTATAATAAACAACATCTGGCTAACTATTGATGTGTTACTGACTGTTCTAGTTATTCTTACCTGAAATGCAGGTATTGCTGTAAAAGAGGATTTCCATCAGATTTTATTACATTTTATTTAATGTAACTGTTAAAATTTGTTATGAATTAATGTGATCTTTCTGAAGAATTGATAATAATGTTTTGACAGTTGTGATATTGCGCTGCACTGTGTCACATAGTGCCCAAAAAGCACAACACAAAGCAAAGTCAGCTGGTCGCACTTTCTGGTCACATATTGTCAGCAAACAAGCCTGTTAAGTGGAATGAAAACCAACACAGTTCATTTTGCTTTTGGTTCTTTGTTTTTTTGGAGCATTCGTAAATGACTCGTTTTGTGTGGGAAATGCATTAATCCTCTGAAATTGGCTGAAGAGTCAAGTGTGAACATGTCCTAAGTTGCAAGAATATTATTTTGCATGTTAAATGATTGCAATTATCCCTAAAATTAAATGTCTTGTGAACAAATCCAATTAAAATCTTAGCCACACAGTCACCTATGGAAAACAAATCCGACCTGCTACCTTACCAAAAACAATCCAGCACATTTAAACTCACCTAAACTGATAACAGCTAACTAAGTAAGGAACGAACCACTTTCTTTTTCATTCAATGAAGACAAGCAAGAAAAAAGGTCCCACCCATTTAGCAAGACTCTAGCAATCACATCATTTCCAGTTTAAATTGGCAGTTCAATGACCACCGGCTGATTAGACGCCTGGGTGCTTCCAATTCAATTAGCGTGAGTCAGTGACACTTGACTGTTAAAGTGGCAGGTAACTTTACTTCTTCCCTCCCAGTCTCACAGCCCCCCTAGGAGTACAGATTCCCGCCCGGCAGGGACACTCACCAGTGTTTTTGGGCCGCTAATTGGATTGGCCAGTAACAGATGTCATTACCATTGAGCAGCCAGGCATTTGACGTCTCCAATTTGTCGGCTGTAATTTGTGCATATTACCAGCTTTTGTAGAGAGCAAAGGTCACAACGTAAACAACACAGTGTGCTTTCAGTTGGTGTGCCTTTCATGCAGATGCTAGCTGCGATGGTGAACATGCAGGGGATGAGCTAATGGGTGCTAAAAAGGAAGACCTTGCAACAGGAAAAAGATGCATATGCAGCCCAGACGTTCATATGGATAAATATACCCCAGTATAGTAGAAACCTAGCAACACTCAAGGTGTGAACTTCAGGAGGACCCTCACACTTAGCTACAGCAATGGTTCATGAAGAAGCATTTCCCAAAAGAACAGTACTACACTGCAGATGAGGGAGAGAAGAAGGTAGACCTTCTCAAGCAAATCTATTTAAATTAAGGGGACAGACTCAGTCTGCAGCAGGGTCGAGCAGTTTAAACGAGCAGCTGTGGTATCTCTGATAAACTCTCTGATCTTTTGTCTTCATGTAAATGAGAAGGTGACAGATTATTAGCCTACAGCGCTAGCCTATAGGACCACATATCGCCTTCCTCATAGCTTTATACTCTCCATAACTCCCAGTTAGAGCATTACTGGGCAATATGTATCCACTTGTAATCCTTTTAAAATGATCTGACTAGGTTATGGACTATTCTGTTTTAGGTACAATCCTGAAGCTTCAACCAATATTCATTCTTATATTTTACATGACCATGAAGACACCAAATCTCTCTTCTTCAAATACATTTCATTTAGTTATATAATTTCTGGATATTGTCCTTAAGACCATTAATCTAGAGATTTGTTTGTACCGAACAAGCTTAGGAGAGAAAGCTTTCAAGAGTGTCAGAATGGCCGAAGAGAAATATTATATCCTGATGGCAAGAAAGAAATGCATTAAAACTTTATTGACTTTATGGTCACCCTAGATCTGACTTCAGAATATCAAAATATCGCACAGATGCTCCATGCTTACCACAAAAAGCCCACATAAGTCTATACTTAAGTATGCTCTTAAGTGATTTACCCACATAAGTATACTCCAATCCAGCAAAACAGATCTCCCTCACCACGACACATCACACCATCAACAAACTAAAACACAACACAGAGCCTCGCGTCGGGAGGGTCCTAGCCCTGCCCTGCCCACTGCAGTTTGAAGACGGAAGCAGCTCATGGCAAGGGTTGCATATGTATTTTTTAGTAGAGGCCCTATGCCTTTATTAATTAAAAATGTGACCAATACTTTTCCCCCAATTATTTAGTATTTAGATTGACTCCCCCTCTCTAAACTGTTTGTCAAGTGCTCTCTCTCCTTGCCACTGACAGTTTTCTGCAGGTCTCTGTATCGTATTGTGTCGAATCACACTGCATTGCGATAGGGATGAACCAATAAGCGGATCATAGGCAATGCATCAAGATGTGTGTTGCATCACTTCAATGATGGAGATGAATTTCCTCATTTTAGACGGCGGGTACAAGAAATTCACAAGGAGGTATCCACTGAAGTACAAACAAGCAAAGAGAGATAGAGCTACATATCATTCATACTGCTTATTCTAGTGAGAGATAGCCAGACCGTAGTACATGCAGCATGCAATAGGATACAAGACTGGTGTACACCTTGGAGAGAAGGTCAACACAAGGAACATTCACATACAATAACACTTCAAACAATTTGCATATACCGGTTAGCTTAAGTGCATGAGAGAGAGTGAATCTGAAAACGCCCAAAGTGGAAGCGGGATTCAAACCCAAAAAAATAGGAGGTAACACTGCTAACCATTGTGCCACACCTAAAATAATCATGGCTCTATGTGTAGGAGTATACCTTGTGCTTGCTTCAACACTCTTTAAGAGAGATTTAGATGTGTGATTTGGAAACTGACCCCAAAGGAGCATTTTTACAATACATTTTGAAACTGTAAAGATAAGCACCTGATTCACAGCATGGAAAACTGGGCAGGAAATTACCTGAAAAATTCAGAGATTAAAAAAAATCATCAAGAAACATCTACTTTTAATTTGTATTTCTGCATGTTTCCCTTTTCATATCAGATGCACATGACTCAGACGCAAAATTATCACTTTATCTGTATGATTCATCTGCCTTCTTCAGAACGGCTGCACTTGATTGCACAACTTTCCCGTGAATCACATTAGCAGAAATAGGCAGGTGCAAGAGCCATTCCAAGTAGCTTTTTTTAAACAAATACAGAAATGTACTGATCTGAACCTTGTTAAATATGTAGGACTTATAGTGGCTTTAACACAATCTGTATAAAAAAGCAAAAGCCCATTGTGGCATGGTGCCCAGCATGAACAGGAAGCAATAATCTAGCTATGCAAATTACTCTATGTTCACCATGATGACAGATATCTATCAAAGGAAAACAGAAGGGAAAAGAAACAGCGTGACTGCTGGGGGGGCAATGACATGACATTCTCAGTGCCTCAGTGTTACAATTCCACAAAGCCAATCGCAAAAATGCGACTCACTGTAGTGCACAGCACAAATATGTTTTTGTAATGGGCTGGGTGGGACAACAGAGCAATTTGTTATTGTTCAGTGCTTTCTCTGGAAACAGGCAAGCAGCAGGAAGGAACACCGGACCTGTGTAAACGCTAAGACCACAGTCATGGACAAAACCAGGTTCCAAAGGTTCCCTAAAGCAGCTGATTGCACAAGCCTTAACACTGACTTGCATCTGCCAAACAATGTATGTGCAAATATTGTCTTCCCATCAAAAAAAGGAGCAATGCAATTAACCTTTAGAGCTATGTTCTGTAGGCTACAACCAGCAGTCACTATATCAAACTGGAGGATTATGCATCTGTCACTGGTTGCATCAACAAGTGAATGATGTTACTGTCTCCAAGACCATCACCACACATAACAACCAGAAACAGGATACATGTGCAATAAGTGTGCAATGCAGCCTTCAGATCAGGAGACAAGAAAGCCCTTAGGGCAGCAAGGACTGTGGCAAAATGAAAAGAGGTGCATCATGTTTAGATAGACTAGGGTTGAGCCAATGGATGGTTCGTCGATGGCTGACAGACATCACGATGTTTAACCAGCATTGCAAACCCCACCCCCCACATGACAATTCCGGTGTCTCTGCTAGGCGCACGTATAAATATTATTTTTAAATCTGCCTGGTTTTCAACTGCCTCTTTCACCATCACCTCCAAATCAGAGGGTGAGTCTTTATTTATATCACAAAACTGAGGATTGAAATCTACCTACAAAGTGAACTCTGTTCTCTGCTATTCCTGCCTTATACAAATTCCTAATCATTATATTCATATTAGCCTTTTTCTATTTCTTGCCCTGCAAATTTAACAAAGAATATGTCATCTTTAGGAAAAATATAATCAATTATTAATAATGACTATTATTAATAATGACTAGAGGAAACTCTTGCTGTTTGTTTTTCACATTCTGCATACATTTGAGTGGTCCAAGTTACGTTAACCACCTTTATATAGATTCGTTCATAATAGCTATGAAACACACATAAAATGTTACTATAAATCGAAATAAAAGATGACAAGTCTTTTGAAGGGGTTTGACAGAGAGTGAAGGAAGAGCAGCTAATGAGTTTGGCCTATATGTGGCACCTCCTTCAAGATGGCTGGAAAAGCATCCCAGGAAGCCACCTCATGGAACTGCTGTAGAGGAGACAGTAGAGTGCACCACTCCCTGGAGAAATAAGGGTTAAGAGCCTTGGTCAAAGGCCCAATGGCGGGATTGTTTTGCTATGGCATTTGAACCAGCAATCCCAACCCACAGAGCTGCCTCACTGTCCCGAGCAAATTATTATTTTCTCTTGTGCTAAACTGAACACCTACTTTTTAAACTGATGAAGCCTATAGCCAAATGAATGCATCTTGTGATATTAATTATACCGCTCACTATCTATCTATCTATCTATCTATCTATCTATCTATTGTATGGGAGCAGAATGATCTTCAGGGTGTTATTTTCACATATGGATAAATCGAACAAGGTAATACAAGCTTCCTTCCACGTGGAAAATGTAACTACAATTATCATCACAGAACTAGCCAGTGACCTCAAAGATCGCCAGGTAAATTCACATACTAAATACGCTGACAATGTGCCAACTGTATGGTCCACATTTCAGGATTATTAAATAATACAGCTGGTCGTAATTTACAATTATTAGAAAAGATGTTTTTCACACAGGCATGTGTGCTGGGGGCTGTGGCTTCCTGAGCACCTGCCCCTTTTGCCAGCAGCCAGAACGACTGAAAGTGCCCCCTTCTCAATAACCCAAAATTTACCAAGGGGGTCCCCCGTTTAGTAAAATTCACCCTATTATTCAATTAGCCTATTACTCATCATGACATTCTTATTGATGCTCTAAAAGTTAACCCTCTCCCTCCCAGTACTGTGGTTATGAGTCCTTTGACTATGAAAAGTGCAAAGTACCACCTGAGACCTCCGAACAGGATAAGACAAAGGTATTCCGACGTGAAACAGTAAACACCCACATACTTTATTTGAAGTATGGATTGATTGTATATTAGTAGGCGTGGTCATCATTTAACACCATTTATGTTTTGGGTTTTCCATTGCACACGTCACAGAGTCACAGTAAACAGCCACATACTTTATTTGAAGTATCGATTGATTGTATATTAGTGGGCGTGGTCATCATTTAACACCATTTCTGTTTTGGGTTTTCCGTTGCACACGTCACAGAGTCACAGTAAACAGCCACATACTTTATTTGAAGTATCGATTGATTGTATATTAGTGGGCGT
>JABFDZ020000090.1:185959-201550 GCA_019775955.2 Pollimyrus isidori | reverse complement strand
CACCCCCCCCCCACCCCCCCCCCCCCCCCCCCCCCCCCCCCCCCCCCCCACCCCCCCGGCGCCCCGCCCCCCCGGCACCGTGACTGGAAAACCGGGTTTGGAAAGGCTGCAAGAATAGCTGCACTGGATTTTTCACTTAATAGCATTATGTTGCTAAAATAAACAAATACTTCTCAGAATTCACAAGCTCAACCAACGTGGAGACAGAATGTGAATGGTTTAATCACACCCTAGCAAATCAAATGACTAATTAAAGAATGGCTCACATGCTAACTCCTCTTCAAATAACTATCTGTGCCACTTATATTCTGCAACATTAACCTTAAAGTTGTATTTCATTGAAGGAAAAATTAAACATATTATATGTTTCTGAAGCTTACAACAAAATTCCTGAATTGATATTTGACTTTTACCCCAAAAAACGAGCCAAGTTCACAAGCCCAGCTGATATTCAAGTCAACCACAATATAGGGCAAACTAATAAGAAGCACCCAGGAAAGACTTCTGGACAAGTGCTCTTTGTGTGGCATAGCAGGTGTATAAAATTGGACCTGAAGCTGTATAACACTCTGATGATACCTCCCAGTAACTCTTTAATGTTTTCATATGACATGGAGACTCATTTCATTGCTGATAAGTACAGCTAAGGGTAGGACATAGAAAAGGGCCCTTGAACTTCCAGCCTGGTGATCCAGCCTCCCTCCGGATTCAGATGGAGATGCGGTAGCAGGTGTGTGTAAGCACAGCTCCCGGCCGGTCGGCCGTAATGCACACCACACGCTTCGTCTCCAATTCGCCCCTTATCGCCTTCCCGCTTGGAGATTTCTGATGGGTTATTGCCCAAAACCAACGTTTGCGGGTCTCTGTGTGCCGGGCTGAATTTCTGCACGCATATCTGATTCTATTACACGTGGGATGTGTCTGCCCCCCCATTCAGATCCTTCATCTCTACTCCTGCTCCCACTCTCATTTTGCCTTATCAATCAAAAATATATTAACTGGAAACTCAGCCCCCATTACAGCTAGGATGCCACAGACGTCTCTGATAAGCTGTCTCATTAATAAGCACCAAAGCGCTGGTTCGCTCCCCCCCCCACCATCCCCCATATATTTTACCCATCGTGGTACAATCTGACCCCAAGGACAGATAGAATGTCCTGTACAGGGCACATTATGACCATTATAAATTTAAACAATATGAACCAATAGAAAGTGCCCTTTTCTGTATTTTTAGGTCAGCAAGCCAGCCGTCATAAATTTTTTACAAACTAGTGTAACGCAATCTATACTTAACCAAATGAGCCAAAACATTATGACCACCCCCATGTTAAGTAAATAATGTTCACTGACTCATAAAAATGATGCATGTCAAGGCCTGGGCTGTATTAGATGGTAAGCTAACATTCAGTCCACAAGCCTTATCATTTGGGAGATGCTCTGACCCAGTCATCTAGCCATAATGGTTTGGCCTTTGCCAGAGTCACTCAGATCTTTATCCCTGCCCATTACTTCTGCATTCAACATGTCAACTACGTGAATCGAATGTTAGGTTACCGTCTAATATATCCCAGACCTTGATATGGCACCAGCTTTACTAGTCAACATTATTCCTTTCACATGAGGCTAAGCATTACGCTTTGGCTTATTGGTGTACATTTGAACTGAGAACAAAATAATTGCAAAATGTGTGAAGCATACAGGAAACCATGATATCTCTCACTCAGACACACAGCTGTGAAGCAATCGGCACTCTTTTGGTCTCACGCACACACCAGCACACATGGATGGGAGGTACCAGGGTCCCACGTTCTGAGGCGGTACTCAGTAGGACAAGATCCAGATAAACTGCAATTGTACTGTTAACAAGGGTCAGCAAACAGGAGACACAATTAGGTGTGGAGAGAGAGGCCTTGCTGGGAAGGTAGTGAAGGAGATGGACACGGAGATGGGAGAGGAGAATGAGTGAGAAGCAGGGGATTATAGAGTGGGCGGTGAAAGGAGCTGGCCATTTAGAGAAGAGATGGATTGAGAGTGTCACTAGCAGAAAAACGGTGGGGAGGAAGGGAGAAACTGGAGAAAGGCAGAGAGGAAAGAAAGAGGGATTTTTTTATTCAGCTCTCCTTCACTTTCTGTTCAAGTAACTTGGGAAGATAAGGCTAAAAGGGCCGTCAGTCAGCAGGAACAATCTGCACACTGTAAAGTGGCCACGCTGCCTGCCCCGCCCTGCTGCGGCCCACCCCGCCTCGGCCCCCTCCCACCACCGCTCTCTCTGGCAAGCAGTAGCACTCAGATTTCCCCAGATCGCGGTGCCGATACGGCCCCCGTCCTGTGGGGGTGTCTCTCTGTGATCGCCAGCCTCGGCTTTGAAGGGCCCCCAGAAATTCTGGAGTCGACGCAGTCACGCGTTCACCGGTCTCAGCACGATCGCAGCTCCATCCTCGAAGGCAGGATCCCCCGTCTGCCAGATCCATTACATTTATTGCTCATGGAAGCCAGCTCCATCAGTACAACCTGCAGGTTGAGAAACTGGGAGACACAGTGTGTCATTTCAATGTGCTTTGCACAAGCGCCCCCCCCCCAAATAAAAGTCTCAAATTCAGCATTAAGAGAATAACAATTTGAGTAACTAGTAACTACTGTAATGGTCCATTAGAGTTTGTGTATATTTCAAATTTTATTCCTTGCATAGTGTAACTTATTGTCTGTGTACTAAGGAGCCTCAAGCAGCCGGAAGCAAATTCCTTGTGTGCCCTCAGCAAATAAAGCTAATTCTGATTTTGTTTTGGGCGTGGTTATTTATAAATTACTTCCGGGACAGAGTCACCATTCTTGGACCAGATTCCTTAATTATAGTGTCAAAATCAGGATTGTTCCCCTAGGGGAAGAGGACCTCCCTATATTAGTTAAAGAGTCAGCTCATTTTGGCAGAAGGTGAGGCCCTGGCAGTGACACAAACACTAGGCTGGAGCTTCTAAGCTGCCTCCTACTCTGAAGATCTTCAGTACTGCGGGAGCAGAAAGCCCATGGCAGACTCACCTATCCGTGTTCACTCACCCTGGAGGGGGGTCCCATGAGAAAAGCCAGGCACCAGCACACCTGCTAGTCTGCCACCAATGATACTATCAGCAATCAGATCGATGCAGAAAGGGGCTGGACAGCCTTCATCAGCTACTCCATTAACGAAACCGGATACATGTGTGTGAGAGATATGCAGTGGGAAGGCAGTGTACTGAAGGCACACAGGGGGGCAATGGAGCACCAGGTAGCCACACAGAATCACATACAATCACAGTGACCGCAGAAACACTGGCCAGAGCAAAAATAAATGTATTCAGAATTTGCAGTGACTTAATCATACTTCATGTTACACTACAAATACTTCAAACTCTAAGAAGGCCCAACCAAAAAAATGTCTATGGTGATTGAAATTCTAAATTAATTTTAAAATGTTGGCCTAATGAAATTGACACATTCTACACCAGGTGAGAATAACAGGCTTTGTCTATATTTACTCAGAATATTTGATGAGCCAAAATGTTGTTCATTTGTTCAAATGTATAACAATAAGCTAAAACATTTTGGCTAGCCTTATGTGAAGGTGGTAATGATGACAAGTAAAACAATGCATGTCATGAACTGGGACATATTACTGTAGATCAGGGGTGGGCAATCTTATCCACAAAGGGCCGGTGTGTATGCAGGTTTTCGCTGCATCTCCCTAATTAGGTCACCAATTAGAGGACTGATTGGCTGAAGTGTCCTCACACCTGGTTTTAAATAGCTGACCTAAAGGTTATCCAAAAAACCTGCATAGACACCCTTGTATTAGATGGTAAGTTCACATTCTGTACTTGTAGTCAACATGTGGAGTACGCAAGAAATTGGCAGGGATAAAGATCTGAGTGACTCTGACAAGGGCCAAATCATTATAGCCAAATGACTGGGTCAGAGCATCTCTGAAATAGCAAGGCCTGAAGGGAGCTCATGATCAGCTGTGGTGTGTACCTAATGAGAATGGTCCAACGAGAGAAAAACCATGATCCATCAACAGGGTGTTGATTTCTTGATTCAGGATGTGAACAAAACCTATCCTATGTGGTTTGAACCAACATAAGGGCACAAATGGTGCATGATTTTAATAATAGTGACAGGAGTAACGTGTCTGGATACACAGTACATCGAGCCCTGCTGTGTATGGAGCTGCGCAGCCGCAGGCCAGTTGGAGAGCCCATGCTAACCTGTCCAGCACTGACTGCAGCTATAATGGACATCAAATCTGGTCCTTGCAATAATGGAAGGTTCCCGGGTCCTAAGACTCCCGTTTTCAATTTCATCATGCGGATGGGCAGCTACGTGTTGGGTATCCTTGGGATGCATTAGACTGACAAGTCTAATTCACAGCTACGTAGCCCCATTCATAGCATAGATTATCGGCCATGACACTAATCCCTGGAACATCATGAGAATGATCTATTTGTGTCGCAATTGTCCTTCTGTTGGTTCGTACTGCATGGAACAGCTTTCATTCCCATCATCTGCCCAACACCCTATTGCTGGTTTGTGGTTTTCTCCCTTCAGGCCACTCTAACTAGGTACTCACCCCAGCTGACTGTGAGCACCTCAAAAACCTTGCAGAGGTGCTTTGACCCAGTTGCTGACAATAATGGTTTGGCCCTTTTCAAAGTCACTCAGATCTTTATCCCTGCCTATGTATTCCGTATTCAACACGTTGACTACGAGTTCCAAATGTCAGCTTACTGACTTATCCAAGACCTTGACACAAACCATTTAGACTCACTGTGCATATACAATATGAGACTCAGTGAGCTAAGTCTGTGTGTGTGTGTGATCAGAAGGTCACCAGATCGTGCCCCCAGCTACCTCGGTGCCGCAACAGGTAGCTGCCCTTCACAGCTAGCTTGCTCTCACCTACACAGCGCAAGCAGGGAGAGGCATAAAGACCATTTCCTCATGAGCCAATAAGATATCAATTATTAAAACTGTGGAAGATATGTGGATACAGAGTTTGTTCACAATTTGTTGATCTAGCATCTCTAAATAGTCTGTAGCATATGATTCTGTGTGTGTGTGTCCAAATGACTGTCATCCTATCCAGGATGTCCCTACTGGGGACAGGCTCCAAGCAATCCTGGCCCGGATAATGGCTGAAAGATGGGTGCATTTTCATGTTGACTTTATTCTGTCAAATTCAATAAACACATTTCCTTAAAAAAAACAAGAAATATTAACAGAAAGCATATTTTCATGAAAAACGGAGGACACGAGGAGAGGACAGAGACAGGAACAACGGCAGCCTGATTAGCATGAAGTCCTGACTGTTTGTTCCCCGATGCTCCTTCCCAATAACAGCAGGCTTGTGTGAGTTACATGACCATCCAACCAGCATACAGGTCTATCTGCTCAAACCATCCCAGGCAGAACAGAGTCTCTACCACATAAAACATTACAATCAGTGACATATCCTCAGACTATAGCCACATCGAGGCCACCCCTGCCTGTCACATGTCACCCAGACAGCTTTAGACAGCCCAAGTCAGCTTAGACCACTATCTCTTTTTAGTTATATTAACTGATTGACATTCTCATTAGATAAATCACAAATAGAACCAATCTTTATCATTAGTAAAAATAAACTGGAATTATATAAAATGACACAAATTAGTGGGTTGGATAAACACACCAGAGTTGTAATGATAAATCCAAATGAAGACCAGTGAAGAGACTATGCTCATCACTGCACAGCTGCACCTTGGATGTCTGTGAACGGGAAAAAAATCACAGTCCATTTCATCCCTTCATCCCAACCCTTATACTGCCTCCTTACCACCCCTATACCATGAGGACTTATATTCTCAGTCATGTTGTACATCCATGATTGATTTGCACAAGCATTCACGACTGTATCATTTTCTTGTGGGGGTCAAAAACATATCTTTTGAAGGTGAGGCAGATGCTGACTGGCTGTGAGTCTGCCTTGGCCTCGTCCTCTTTGGATGGTTCAGTCTTGCTCCCACCTTTGGCTTTCTTCTTGGAGGAGGACAGCAGCTGCTTGGTTCCTGCATGCAGCCCCTCTGCAGGGTTGGGAATCGGGAGAGCACATGGGGGACACAAACAGATACAAAGGAAATAGAGAAAAACGGTCAGATACAGTATGCCTCCCTCCCTTTCACAAGGAGGATGGCAAGCAGCCGATCACCCAAAGTGACATTAACAGTACTGGTCTGGGTATATCCACAGTTCATTTCCTCAGCCATTACTCCAAAAGCTGGCCAGAATGCAAGAGAATGTCAATTTTGATACTTTCCCTAAATTCTTCTGGAAAACGGGGGAAACACTCAAATGTTTCATATTTCAACAATGGCCCCGCCCAGGCTTCGTAATGGATCTGAAATAAGCAGTTATGAGTTGAACAGAAGTACTGTTAATAATATTCGGGTCATGTGCAGGCAGTTCAGACAAAGTTGATCTGGTATCATTTCGTCTTTATTAATATTCGCAATTAATAACACAATCTAGTTGAACTAATCAGCAAGTTCTAATCGCTCCTGAAATGGGGACCAGGGGCCCCCAAACATTTTTCCTCAAAGGTGAAATTCCATGAGCAACACACAAAGTCACGGTCCAGTGCATCCAAAAAGTAGGAGGCCCTGTCCCCTGACCATTGGCATGCAGAGACTTACAGAAGAGGAGGGGCAAAACTCTTGGGAATATTCCAGACATTGAACTAAAGTTTATCATAAAACTGTTTCTTGGACTATGTAAATATAATCATATTTTGTAATTCGGGGGATTGGACTAGCCAGTCTATTGAATGACTATTAAAATACGAGGCTAATGCAAAAATACTGATATCACACTTTGTATTCTTTTTCAAGGCATCAACCTAATATCCTAATGAAAACCTAATATCTTCTCTTAAACAAAAGAAAAAAAATATTTCAGCTTACAAAATATAAGCCAAAATGTTTTGTACACTAAGTTCATTTTTTTAAACTATTTCTGAATTTATAATAAAACTCACCTCACAGACATGCTTGAATATACGAATGACTTAGCTGTGTTGACGGATTTTTATGCTGTAAATATTACAAATAAATAAAAATACTGTCTGTATGTAGTATATAACACTTCCTTGTTCTTTGCCAAAAAGCGAACTATTCTTACAATCAACCTAGAAGAGGTTCAAGAACTTTAAGAAGTTTAATGTATAAACTACTGGTAACTAAGTGCTTGTTCCACTGTTAGTATGTTTCATTACCTTTACGAGAACTGTTTGCAGTTATAAGACCCTCATAAAGCAATTGTTTTTTGGGTTATTAACTTATTACCTTTCCCCAAATATACGTCATAAAACAGTTGATAATAGTATGAAGTGTATTTGCTGAAAATAAGGTATTTCATGCAAAATAACTTATTCACTAAAACTTATATAATTCACAAAAATCTAATATAATAATGTACCTTATTTCTCTTAATTTAATATCACTATTCATATCTCAGTGAGTACCAATCATCCAGCTGGTTAAATTCAGTTGCACAAATTACCTGCACAATCCGATCAAATTCATTCACAGTGGATCATCCCAATCTAGGAACACTGAACCCACTGAATGTATCACTGGATTAGCTGTACATCTTGCCGTCTCCTCTCTTTCACAAAGATGAAGGAAGAAGTGAGGTCATGATGTAAACTTTAAAAACAAAATAAAAAAATGTGTGTTGCAGATTAAACTGCGTCTCGGTCCTAATAAGGACCAATGTTCACTGCAGCAGACTGTGTATGCATTTGTACATTACTGCCACAGAGAGGCATAATGAAAGCTATTATTTTATAATATGCTGGTATTGTACCGTTTTCAAAACTGAGGAGGTCCATTATTTGTATTTTTCACCCGTGGCAGAAACAGCTCACACTAGTGAGGACACAGTCTGACAGTAAGAACATCATACGAAAGAGAGACCCCAAGAAGCCTTCGTTTCAACTCAGCCACAAAGGCCTTGGGGCCTGCATAGTCCATTACAAAGAGACTATTTAATTTAACCCCTGCCGCCTGCTGCTCTTTCATCTGCTTCAAAACACAAATAAAATAAAGCTAATTAATAATAACGTTACAAAAAAAGACATTCTGGTCTTTAAACAATAGGCAGGGGGGATGGCAAACAGAGTTATCTCTACCAAGAGAAACTGGCTTAGCCAGGCCTCAGATGTGACAGTATGCATAAACAGGTTTAGGGTCTTTAAAAAACTGTCAGTTTAATACGGCTAATTAAACAATGACAAAAACAAGACAGGATGTTTAAAATAAGGACAGTGAGAGTGCCTGCTTACAAATGCACAGCACCCAGCCTGCTTAAGCCGCCAAATGAGCATCTCGAAAACTCAAAATACCCTTTCTTATTGATATTTTTACTGATAAAATGCAGGTGACCTTTTCATAAAGCTAGTCTGCAACCCCCTGCTCCGCCCATGCTCCCACCCCCAGCAAAGCCTGGGGGGCATAATAACAGCATTACCATGGTGCGAAGCTGCTTGGTCTAGAGACAGGGATAGGGAGAGAGGACTTCTTGCCCCCAACAGTCCATGCCCCCCCGCTTCAGAGACACACCTGATCTTGATCTTGTGTCAGCAATGGAAAGCATTCAAAACAAAAACAGAGCATAGCAGGGAGGAAGAAGAAGCAGACAAAGAAGGAACTTAAAAACGAAAACAAAAAAAGCAGCTCAAAGGAGTGAAAAGGGCCTTGAGCGACCGCAGCGGCACCAACGGAGAGCTTGCAGAGCCAGACCTCACCCGGCACACGGATCTTGAACTTGCCACTCTGGCCGAACCCCCCCTCGATGGTACCAGTCTCCCCAGTAGACAGTGCCACCTTCAGGCCCATGAAGAGCTGAAGGTTCGTCTCCTTCTTGAACAGGTTTCGGCCAATCACAGTGTAGTCATCGGTCACCTGGGCAGGGAGACGGAGAGTTAGCAGTTCATCAGAGTCTTCAGGAAATGGTCTGGCGCAGAATCAGGCTGGATGCCCACGGTTGGCAGCGACTCGGCCTGGCAGCCTAATGACCCCCCCCAGCAATGAAGCCTTGCGTGAGAGGTTCGGCTATGTGTATTGTGTATAGCTGGAAGGCACTAGTCAGGAGGGTCTGAATAATAACAGGAACAGTCGGAGTCCCGCTGGGACAGCCCAGGAGCAGAGAATGACCCCCCCCCAAAGCCAGGCCCCCCCCGCAAAGCCAGGCCCCCACGGTCCTGCCGGCAGTTTGTCGCCGCTCCCTCTCCTAATCACGGCATCAGCAACGCCACATAACAGAAACACCAAGTCTTGCGTCATCTCCACTCCTCCTTCCTCATTCTCTCCATCATTGCCCCTTTCCCCTTCTCCAATGCAGATCGTAATAACAGTGTCCCCACTAAATTTTGCCACGGGGGGGGAGTTAACTGTAGAATGTAATCTGTGAAATCTTAAAAATGGGGAGAATGAGAAGCAGCGTCTCCTAGAAGACATCAGAGATGCTATAGTGGGCCGACCGTTGGCCTTAGCGGGAAGAGCGTGACACGAATGAGAGGATATCAGTGAGCAGGAGGGGACAGGAGGGGACAGGAGGGGACAGCTATCTATGTCCTGAAGCGTCCTTTTCAAGAAGAACCATGTGACCTGACGGGTTCTTCATTCAGCGACTCTTACAAAATGTAGAAAAGTGGCACCAGCAGGAGGAGAAGTAAGGAGAACGACCATAAAAGGGTAGAAGGAAGAGAGAGAGGAGCAGCAGGGGGGAGAGCCGGACAGGTCTGGCATGCCTATCTACACACACCAGCCCCAGAAGACGGAGGTGGAATGCTGACCCTCTCCACCTGACCCTCCCGCCGCTTCAGCTTGTACAGCCGGAGGCGGGGAAGCGCACTCTCTGCATAGCCCTTGTCCTCGAAGCCCTCCAGCAGTCGGCCGTGAAAGGCGAGCCGGCAGGTGTTGGCGTGGATGTCCGTGTCCAGCTTCGAGCCAATCACCAGGCAAAGAGCAGGACATGTGACAGGCTTCTCAAACTCCAGCAATGTCCACTGCTCTGGGTGCGTGGATGCCCCTGATTTCCCAAGGGCATATTCCTCCTGGAAGAGGTAGTCTCTCTCGAAGTCAAAGGGCGTCTCCACAGGGTCTGGGAGTGAGCCTGTTTCCTGGGACTGGGGGCCACTGGGCTCTCCAGAGGGGGGCAGCCCAAAGAAGGATGCCCTGGCCATAACAGTCTCGTGTCCCACGGAGATGTGGAACTTGCTGCGTGTGGCAAGCGAGCCCCGGAAATAGCCAATCTTGTGGACGGACACGATGGCGGCGTGAAGGGTGTGCAAGGAGCCTGGGGAGCACACCAGACCCCTCTCCAGGAGCTTGGGGTCAAACTGGGTCACGCAGACGCCCACTCGGTCCCCCTGTATAGCCCGGCCCACCGGGCGGCGGAACATCTGAATGGACTTCACTTTCCGGGTCACCTGGATGGAAGGGGAGAGGGGGAGGAGAAGACACATTAGGGACATGCACACCTACGACAGCAACAAGAGTTAAATCTCCGTTCCATCAAAATGAACTGCTTAAAACTTTGTGTGCAAAATTATGCATTTAATATTTACATTAAATATAATATGTGGATGTGGGAGTTCTCAAGGTAAGCGAGGAAATTATACATCGGCTTTCTTTCTAACCTAAGCTCTTCATTGCCATCTAGTGATCAATAAGTGTATGCACATGCACATCATTTTCACTAATGGTGCAGCCTGCAATTCGTGTCAATACATCAAGGCAACTGCTTTAAATTAGCAACCTTTGTTTCTCGCAAACTGACCTCAGCTCCTGAACTTCCCAAAACCGGCTCACCACTATTATAAGGTATAAAGAGAATAATGGAAACCAGAAAGTCATAACTAATATGACACAAGCACATTTTTTACCTACAGGTCACCGGATCAATACATCTTCTGCCCTCCTTACCCACCTGCCCTCTGCTCCTACCATACCCCCAACACCCAGTACAAGATGGTACCTTCAGGGCTGGGATCTCCACCATGTCATTTAGGGACAGCGCCCCCTGCAGTACGGTGCCTGTCATGACTGTACCCTGACCCCGGATGGAGAAACAGTGGTCCACAGCCATCAGAAGGGGGCCTGACGGGTCTCTGCGAGGGAGGTAGGTCTGGGATTTCAGCAGCTTGAGCAACAACAGCACAGCAGACAAGGGGGGGGGGGGCAACAATATGATTGGAGAGTTCAAATGAACAAGGATGGACTAATCATGGTTCATATTTATACTGTAAATGCATATACAGATACAAGCAACCTTTACAGTCTATCCTCACCTCAATCAGTGTAGAAATTCCCTGGGGCTGCTCTGTTTCTGCTGCCTCAGGCCCACCAGGTTTTGCTGCTACTGCAATCACTGGGGCGTCCTTGAATCTGCCAGATAATAAATCCATCATCTACTGTGACAATGTTTTTTTTTAAACACACACACTCTTGTGCCATGTGTATGTGCCGTATGATAAATTGGCATCCCAATTGGACGATACTCAAGCCTAGAGTCTTATGATGTCTAAAATAGGATCCAGAGCCACAGTGAGCCTAACCAGGATACACAGTTAGAAGGCAGATAGTGGACATACATTTATGTATGTACACAAATGGAGTGTGTCGATAAGTGTACGTACTACATATTTACACTCAAACACACATAGCAAAGAGAGAAATGCATTAACAGAATGACACCTCCTTCCAAGGTCCCATACCTGGTGCTCTCTAGGGTCTTGTGTAACCTCTTGGTCATCTTGTCGATGGCAGACTGTCTCTTCTCGGGGGCCAGCAGGTCTGTCTTGTTGAGGATGACCACCATGCGCGGACAGGTGAACTCTCCAATCAGAAGGCACTCGGCAGTCTGTGTCTGCAGGCCTTTCACCACATCCACCACCAGAAGCATCAGGTCAATGATCTGGGCACCTGTAGGTGTGGATAAGAGGGCTGAAAGCCATGCATAGGCCTAGATTGCAATGTACAGATACAGCAGGGAAGCCATGCTGTTTGACGTGTCTGCTTCCTGGTAACACACCATTTCCCGCAGAGCGCAAACAGAAAGTGTCAGAAATGCAGATTTTACCAGCACAAAGCTCACTGTGTGGTGATACAGGATGGGCACAGAGAGGATGCATAACAGCCAAATGCAATCTGGTGTGGGGGCAATATGACGGAGGGGTGGGGGTTCGGTGGTGGTACTACTTTAAAAAAGAGTAACATCAGACCATTGTTGTACATACTTTTTTTAAAGTTGTTTATTGATGGCACATTCCGTATCTGTCAGCAAACACTTAATAATCAATTAATAAAAACTAGTTTTTCAGTTATAGATTTACTTTTTTTTAACCGTTGCTAAATTAAGTCCTCAACAGTATGCCCATCTCCTTTGCTCCACAAAAAGTAACAGCAGCCTAACTGAACTGCGCACAGCATAACTGTGTATGTCACAGCCTAATTGGGAAGAAAGTGTGTGACCTGCTAGCACATACGAAAGCCATTAAAGCATCAAGTAAAAACAACAAAGAATAGACACATTTTCATTCCAACACAATCCGTAATGGTAAAGTAACAGGGGTCCACCTGAGTGAGTTACAGTGTGTGAACAGGGTACTAGAGGGTGAGGAGTGAGATTCATCGTTACCCCACCTAACAAAATGCCTGTCCATTTGCCTACTTATTCTGCCTTTCTTTTCCTTGGAAAAACCTGAGCATGCCCATTCTTTTAGTGTTTTATAAGAGAATCTCTGAAATGACAACGTAATATGGCCTATTGGTGCCACTAACCAGGTGAATTCTGTAATGCGTGCACAAGGGATGGGGCTGAGCTTACAAGGTTGGATCACATGACTGATTGGACGGTCGGAGGGATGTTTTTTTGCCATGAAAAATTTCAGTGTGGAGGCTGCCACAAAGAAATGTCAGCAGTGGAAACGAATGACAGCATTACTGCTGGTTCAAGACTCCTGTGTTGGTTAAACGACCTAGTGTGATGTAGGGAGAGCCTGAACTGAGGTTACACACTAACAGTGTCCAGGAAAAGATGCACAAGACAACTTATCACAAGCCATGAATGAGGATGGAAGGTTTGTGTTTTAATGAATGCTATTTTTGTTTATAGCAAAAGATCATAAATTCTTGATAGGACTAATGTTCTTAACATTAATGTTAAGAAAAATGTCACGCCTACTTAGCTCTGTATTTTCTGTATTACATACATACAAAAAGTAACAACCATAACACACCATGGTATTTTTCACCAATTACAAAACAGCTGCTTAAAAGTACAGCATTTGAGAGCAGCTTACACGGTAAATGGCTGCCACCTGTTGGTGACGATCGGCATTCTCAATAATCTCTTTCTCACGGTACTTTTACTGTACATATTTGCTCAGAAACCACTTCATTGTAAAGCCAATTATACACACCAGGCGGACTAGCATTACGGCTGTACATGCTGCATTTACATGAAACGTGCCTGCCGCCACCAATATGACTTGTATAAAACGTGAACTAAAAGTCTAAAGTCCAGATGCTCACTTTTCAACCACCACACACGTTTCACGCTACAGTTCAAGAAACGGTGTTATTACCTTGTTATTGGGAGTCACAAACAACAGGTCTGCAATCCGTTATGGAACTTAAATTCAGTTCATCACAAAGAATCAGGATTCACCAGACACCAGTACATCACCACTGACCGCCTACTCTGTACCTCGCCAACATGCACCTCTACCTAGACGTCATGATCACCTCAATGCAAAAATGAAACACACACTCCAGAGCAGTGTCATGCCTTGGACCAAGTTTTGCAAAGATTTCATTTTCAACGAACGTAGCAGACAAACTATGCGTCATGACCCCAGATCCCCCCACCCTTTAGACCTATATATACCATAACCTTGGGGCTGTCATAAACAAACAGACATGTAACATGTAAAAAGGGGCGACATGTAACAATTATGTCCCACTGAGCCCATACCTCCAATGATGGTTCGAATCAACGATGCATGGCCCGGACAGTCCACAAGGGTGAACTGCAAGTTGTCATAGTCCCTACACCCGCTCCCCTCACGCAGGTGGTCGGGCAGATCCACTGTGAAGGAGGAGAAGCCCAAGTCTAGCGTTATGCCCCTCTCCCGGGATTGGGGGTTCTTGTCAAAGGCGGCTGTGGACGCAGTACTACTAAGCGCTTTCGCCAGAGACGTTTTACCACTGTCCACATGTCCCAATACCCCAACGTTAAAATTAAGGGTCCGGCAGGCATCCCCCGTACATGCGTCCGACATGGTTGCTATTGACAGGGAGCTAAGAAACTTTAAAAAAACTGTCACAACTGCGAATAACGAAGTGCGTTTCCCGTGTAACCAGAAAAAGATTCCCCGGAGAACATAACCCGAAGAATCGTTCCCATCGCTTCGAAATGCAGTATTCTGAAAGTTGCACTGAGGATATTCTTGTTACCGAAAACTTAAACTATTAGAAAACAGTTCCGTAGATTGAAATAACATGAGATACGAGTACAATAAAAAAAAAACTACCACTATATAACTGTTGTTACGACCACTATGAAACTAACTGAAATGAAATAAAAACCAACCGTTTAAAACGAGTTTTGAGCACTCGTTATAGCTAAAGTAATCATTACCTCAATGATGGAATTTATTCTAAGAAACATAATTTAGTACATCGCGTTTGGATGAACTTTAATAATACATGGAACCGTTTATTTTCTTTCTTTTTTTTTTTTTACTTTTCTCCTGTCCGGCAGCTTTAGCAGAACCATTGTCTGAATGCACTGCTGTGCCAAACATGTTTACTTTAACACGAGGGGCTCTATAAACTCTGTATAGGCCCCTCATGTCGATCGATTTCTTTTAATTTTATTTATTTAATTTTTAGCACATGTAAAATATTGCAGTGGCTGAGCTGGCTGAAGAGGAGAGACACATTAGGAGGGGGAAGAAACTGAAAAGAACCAGGAAAAAAAACTGAAAAAAACTATATGAGTAAAGTAGAAAAGACAATACACAATTGCTGCACTTGTAAAGGAAAAGGAAGAAAAAATCTTTCTATTTTTAAGTAAAGTGTTACCAAATTCTGTTCTTTGATGCACTGGATACTTCATCCTACCAGAGAAGAAACTGACGTTGCAGTATGACTGAAACTGCAGGCAGGACACTAGAGCCATCTTCTCTCTTCAGTATGAAAGATACTCAATGCAGTTACTTTCTCACTGAATGCATTTCATTCCAGTTCAGCTGCACCATGAGGTCCTTTTTGCTGCAAATCCATATAGACCAGGACACATTTTTCTGGAAATAGTTTTTTTATTAATTAAACATACATAGAAAGGAGGACTCCTCAGATCATTTTTGCTGCTTCCCAGTGTTATTTAGGTTTGTTCTTTGTTTTTGCTCTACAGTCCAAAGACTTGTAGGTATGCTGTCTTGTAGGCGGGGATTTTCACGATGACGGGAAACACCTGTTCCGCGGAAGTATGGATGTATAAAATACCAGCGGCAGA
>JABFDZ020000090.1:137432-153297 GCA_019775955.2 Pollimyrus isidori | reverse complement strand
GTGTGACATGAGAAGCAATTGCGTTGTCCCTGGTGTTGTGGTGGTCCTTGGTGCCGATTGACCCTCTCCTCTGTTGTGGGGGGGGGGGGGGGGGGGGGGGTCCTTGGCATTATTCCCAAACCCTACACCGTAGTAAAAGAGTAGTAGAATCTGCCAACTTATCATAGGGAGTAAAACCTGAGAGCCGACTAAGCATTCCTCATCTCGTGGACTGAAAGTAGACAACATAAACTGGAACGAAGTTATTTGTGTCTCAGTATCTAAATGATTTATGAAAGTGTAGTAAACTGCAATTGACCTGTTCACTTCAAATCGCAGAGTCAAACAGACTTCCCTGTTTTAATGAGCACAGACGTCTTCATTTTTCAGAGGGGGCAAGAAATACAAACATGGAAAGATCAAAGTGGCAGAGAGAGGGAGGCGGCCCGAGTTATGAAAGGCGAACATGACGGAGCCTGCCAGGGCAGGGCCCGGAGAAATAGGTCCAATCAGCTCGGATAGTTTAGTAATGGCTCAGTCAAACAGAACCACTAAATGTCTTCATAATGCCCTGTTATTGTGAGGAGACGCTTCTGAATGTCAAACGATTATAAGAGTGAAGTGAACACGAATGGTTAAAGATCAAAGACTAGTTGAGATGATATCCCGTGGTGCACATTTAGATGATGTTTCGGTGACTGAACCTGCAGAATTTTCCTTTGGGCAGTTGTGGGGGAAGCCTCTGACTGTCCTCAGACTCAGAGTGTCTGTAATAGAATGTTTTGCTGATGGATATCTGGTCCACGTAAAAATCTATGTGGAGAATCTTAAGATCATGGATCTCGAAGTAACTTTTTCGTAGTTAGTCTTAAAGAACATTCCAGTTCAAACCTCGGGCGGCATCAGTTAACCTAACCACTGAATCTCACTGAATGGAGCCAGCAAAACGAACCTCGAGACACTGTCACACACAGGAGGGCACGAATCCCGGCTGCAAGATAAGAGGGGAGGAGGCAACCATAAAAATGGAATATTGTTTATCCAAAGTCCCTGCAAATCCCGTCTTGTCCTCATTACATAACGGCTTCGCTGATGCGCCAAGCTGGATCCCCACAGACACAGCTGCAGTCAGAGACCATAATGGCCCTGAAAGGCACCTATTTAACCGTCAAACAAAGTCTGGCCTCTGCAAACAACTTTTAAAAAGAGACAGATGGATGAAAATGACTACAGTCATTAAGTAAACTCCCCTTTGGACATTCCAATTTCAGGGCAATGAGGTACTTCTTTGGACAAGACCATTCGAGTTTGCTAAAACTTGACCCTCCCTGATGTTAGCTACCACACCTCCCCTCCCTCGGGGCCTCAGCTTGGTTCACAGGAAGGTGCCCAATAACTCGGGTCACCATGCTAGCCCACCTACATTTCCACGAGTGGCCAGCCGACCAAGCAGCACCCGCCGGAAACGCTAACTCCAAACCAGCCTTAATTACTCAAGCAGCTCCCAACATGACGGCATCATTTAATAAGGGCC
The DNA here is from genome assembly GCA_019775955.2 of Pollimyrus isidori. Lineage (NCBI taxonomy): Eukaryota > Metazoa > Chordata > Actinopteri > Osteoglossiformes > Mormyridae > Pollimyrus > Pollimyrus isidori. Next base: position 151,784 of record JABFDZ020000090.1, on the reverse strand, counting down.
GTTCTCATCTCCACGGCGACGTGTTCACAGCGAAAACACTCGAGTGGAAAAGTGTAGGGCTGAGAGATGAAACGCAGAGTGCAACATAAATCCCGGCAGCTCAGCCACCGCTGCTAGCAAGTTTTAATCGTTAAAGCCTGTTTTCAGACACCGAGGCACAAAGAATAACACTCATGCTAAGTATATGGAAAGGGGATGAAGGAAAGGTTATAGGCGGGAGGGAAGTAAAGGAAACGGGTTTAGTTAGAAGCAGGCCCAATAGGAGCAGGCCCAATAGGAGCCGCCGACTGCCTTGCACATTTATTCAGCGCCCAATTGAGGGTCAACTGAAAAAGGGAACAAGAAGCAGAACATAAAGACTGTTTTTGTTTCGTTTCTAATCTCCTCAGAAGACCTGGATCCACGAGCCAGCAGCTAAGAGACCAGGGTGGACATCACAGCTAAGGACTTGTGTAACAAAGAGGAAATGCACCGTCAGCACAGCCCAAGAGATGCACACTGACTTCCAAATGACTCAGTGTCTCGTGACACTTGAGTTTCACTGAGACAATGACCAAGAAAACCACAGCACGATCAAACAGGGGCATTTACATCAAGGAAAATTTAGAATAAATTTTAAAAGTGTTACATTTTAAAAGTGTTTAAAAGATTGCAAATCAATGTTGTCTGTAGAGTACAACACCGTTTCACTGGAGCTTTAAGACTGGTTCAAGATTTCAGATTTTTGGTTCAAGCGTCACTAGCGATTTATCAAGAACATTGAATCATGCACAATTTACGGACTTAAAGAGCCTGCGGAGTAAATATAGAAAGAGCCATTGAAATACTCCATACTAAAGAATTATGGGTTTGCACTAATTGAGGGCTGAGGGAGAATGAGGTTCTCCCCAATTGAGGAACACAGCCAGCAGCGATCCAAGGAATTAATTACCGTGCCCTAATGAGATGTGAAAGCCCAACATATGATTCACAGCGATGCCAGTCCTGCCAAAAACAGGCCTTGTATGTGTTGCAGTAACCAGCCCAGGGTCCAAGCAGGGCCCGCTTCTGGATTAAGCACATCACACATCAGATTTCAAAGCTGGCCAAATGCAAGCAGCTTCCTCTTTGAGACTTTTTAAAATGCTGACACAAAATAAAAACATATTCCACGGAATGTTACATTTAAGACTAATTTTGACCACAAAACAAAAAATATATATTGAGAGACTTCGGAGTGTACACAAATGAAATAAAAGGAAGTTATTCATAAAATGCATTTCCCTCGAGCAAGCTTAACATTTTAATGTCAGAAACCATTAAACCATCAAAAGGAGCCACCACAAATGGTCAATATATGCACCCTCCTAAACTTCACCTGAAAGTGAAAGACCACAGTCTGGTTGACTTTAAATCTGCAAACTTAAAGCTCGATCTGCTATAATCTTCAATGAGTAACATGAAGGTGAATCTAACACTCTCTGGCTGTCCAACTTGGCCATAACATTAGAAGGCAGATGTATATGTAAAGGACTTTCAGAGAGTGCACGTAAAGAAAGGAATAGAAAACATCCTTAAACATTGAATTCTACAATGCTCAAAACAAAACGTACATGCTCTCACCCTATCCCAAAAATTAACAGTTACATCCCTAAGAACCACACAGTTTAGAAGGTAACAAGCAGTAGGGTTTATAAGTACGACAATGTTCGTATTTCCCCACACATCTCCACGAAGCACCAGGAAGCGTATCTAAAGGTATGGCAAGACAGACAGAATCCAAGGTACCAGGACACAGAAAGTGCTGAAACTGTGCAATAACGAAACTATGGAGCTTCGACCTCACTGTGGAACAACTTCCCAACAGCTGCCTCAACTAATCCACAGAGTTGGGCTTCAGCCTACTGTCTTCTGGGCTCTCCACCGACTATTCATCCCTCCACACCACCACCAGAACATTCACACACACATGCTTCAGCCTAGGGATGGTATTTCCCTTCAGGGTTACTGGAAGGATAAGGTGGTGTTTGCCCCAACACCAGACCAAGATCTTGATGCTCCTGATGTGTGACTCATTCCCTTCTATTGGCCCAGCAGTATAAACTACATCCAGCCTGTCCAGTAAAAGTTAGGAAATTCCATCTGGAGCCAAGCGCATCCCTTCCCCCAGAGCTACGCATACTTCCAGGATTAATGGCCTTCCTCCATCCAGATGTTGAACACGGAGTTGGTGGGGTTGGCGGGGGTCCATTTCTTACTCGCTTCGGAGTTGTGCAAGTTCTTTAACCCTTACTCTACCACAACCGTAAGAGGGGCCCCGAAGGACAAACCACGGACAAAAAAATAAGGCAACCATGACAAATCTGAAAAAGGCTGAATGTAATATGAAGTGGATCTGGTAATGCTTTCTGTAAGAATCCAATGACATTCCACCCACATGGACCTGTTGCCGGCCTCATCTGCATAATCACACCAAGCGAGCTCGTATACGTCAGGTACCAATCAAACCAGGGTTTGAGAATAAAACTAATTCTCAGTTCCTTTCAAACTTATGGATGACACAAAGTTGTGATTCCAGCATATTCATGCCACAGTTTCACACATTGCTCCCATTCCACTGGTTGTCACTGCCACAAGTGCTGTAGTCAATTTGCCATGCGGCCACCTCCAGCTACGGCTGGCTTTCTGCAGACATTACACATTATTTTTGTTTCTTCCATCCTTACAGACCCAGACCCGTTCCATCCGAATGGATAAAACATCACCTTTTCTGTTACAAGTGCTTCTCGAGGAGAGGAATTGCCTGTCCTCTTCAGGGTGCAAGATTTTTTTGTGTGCAATGCACATATGCCTGTAATTGGGAGTGGTGGTGGGTCACGCCATTTAAAGGATTGTTAATTGACCAAGTACCAAACAGAATCTTTAAAAAAGCACTTCAGACAGTCCCAATAACAAGCATCTTTCATCAGCCAGAAACTACAAAAAAGACTAACAACTGAAGCACAGTGGGCCCTTGGAGTTTAAACATAAAATCTAAATTTGTTGAATAACACTTTAGAAGAACTTGAAACATGCCCAAGTAAAGCCAGCTACTGCTTTGAAAGTGTTAAGAAAGCAGATAACCAGTCAAGATATGGCCCTCAATGGAAACACCACATTTATAAAGTATGTTTTTTTTTTTACCATAACAATCAGCTTGTCTTCCACTCAAGGACAAAAGCCATTTGTCATGCCTCAGCATACGTGCCAACTGATCATGCATGTAGAACGCACAGGCGGGCCCTAGTGGACTAGGGCCTCTCACAGGTTAATACAAGTGGGCTAACAGGTGTATTCCACATTTTTGTGTTGTTCCCAATGGTGGAAGCCTTTGTCCCTTCATCGTTTTGTTTCTTGCTGTAAAGCCCAAATTGCCCTCCAAGGATAAAGACAATGAGTATCTATATCTATCTATATCTGCTTATTTCGGAAGGATACACACTGTAGTAAAGCAATTGTAAGTGACAAAACCAGAGATGCAATTTGAAGAGACCCTGAACCATGAGGATGTTTGGTTCACCAGGAGTTTCAGTGATTCACTCAGAAGAATGCCCGCCAACCTCCTAGAGGGCCATGAGTTCAAACTTGGCCTCAGTGGCATGCACACAACATCTATGCATCCTTCTCATTTTCTCCTCATGTTCATATGAGGTCTGTTCTCAAGAACTAGTGACCTTTAGCATTTGGCATCTGTTGGTGCACTGGCTAGAGTGCATTCCTCTCTGTATCTGAACTCAAATTTGTTTTTTGTCCAAAGTTATGATTTGATTTATACCATTTCAGATCCACTTAAGTATGTATGTTGGGCATCTCTTTGAGGACTACAGAGACCAGTTAAGATATTTTTTGAGACCAGAGTAAAATATTAACAGGTTCTTTGTTTATTTCATGCAGGTTATTTGTCAGTTTGACTTGCACAGTCCACATGTACTATGCTCTCTGATGTCATGGTGCCATAGCTGTTTGGGCAATCAATATCCTATGCTTCATGACCGAAATCAAGGGTTCAACAGTATACCTACAGGCACTTTTGTGAGGTTCAAATAGAATTTCAGATTTAACAATGAAAAATACATTACTTTAGGAGATTGATTGAGTATGATTTAACAGAACATAATCTTTCATAGGGTGTAAGATACATGATGTCTGAGCCATTTCTCCAGAAGACGTACTCTTGTGGTCTCCTCTAGGTGGTGGGGGGGGTCAGGTAGAGAGGCCGAAGGGGGGTTGGGGGGCGGAACACTGCTTCCACAAGCACGCCCCTCCTTATTGCGAAATGTATCGGGGAGGCGCTTGCTTAATTGTTTCCAGAAGTTCCGCGTGAATTCTAAAGGGGGGGGGATGCTTCAGACCCTCGTGTCTGGCCGGCTTTTACATGCAGGAGCTCACAGTACATATAAACGGCATCGATGTCCCACAAGGCAATCTAGTGATACCTGGAGACGAACATGGTAAAATCACAACAAATGAATAATTAACTGGATTCTGGGTGATCGTCACCTGAGCGGCCGCGGTAAATAAAGCCACCCCACCCCCCAACCCGTACTCCCCCAGTCCAGGGCCCCTCAAACAAATGGTAGCCATTTAACTCTGACAATCCGTGGTTTCCAAAAGCTCCCCCTGCCGCTGGTCCCGAGCCTGCTTTGGAAAGCCGATGATTTGCCATGCCGTCAGAGACATGGGCTACGCGACAAGGATGCAGACTCAATGCCCAAATGCTACAACAGAAAATAATGAATTAAAAAGCACATCCCCGTCTGATTCACCGATGATGGCGATGGGGGAGGGAGGTAAAGAAAGCTTAAAGGGCGGACGCGTTTATACAAGACGAAGACATGACAGAGGAGCAGGTAACACACTAGAAAGCGCCGCGGTGGCGTCGCCCTCATCGCAGCAGATACGCCGCCAAGTCAGCGCCCGAAACTGCGCAACTGTGAGACACCGGATCCAAAAAACGGGAAAATAAAACATAATGGACAGCTGATCACGCTGGGGAAATACAGGGGCAGCTGCTCCTATCACCCGCCAGGCCGCCCCATCACACAGCAGCACACAAGCCACAGAAAACAATAATAATATTACCACTTCAGTATCAGACCTACGCAATACAGACATCAGGCTTTCAGCGATACGATCACCACGTTTGGTCTTTGTGGAATAAAAATCAGACGCGATCCAGACGATCAATCCCCCCTAGCCAAACTAACGCGCCATTACCCTTTCGATTAAGATATTTGTGACATTATTGCCGCTCCGATGCCCGGTTTGCATGTGCATTGTCAAAGACCACTTATTTAAACGCAATCAAACACACACGATGAATATTGTGCGTAGTGCTGCGTCAAAACAGTAATCAGCTCAAAAAACGGTAAAATAGACGAATTGCAAATAACCGCAGGACAGATTAACCAGTTGCAGCGATTGCAGTAACAGATTCGTTTTATTCGGCGGGTCTGCTTTTTGGCAGGTACGTAAGTAGTTGGTGAAGATTCATTTCACGAACAAGTGGTATGCATCACATTTCTGATATCAAAGACACGCAGCAGACTGACAGACTGGGTCGAATGAAACAAAAAAAAAATCAACAACAGTGTCCGCCAATCGGTAAATGCAACAAAATGCACACGTTGAAAAAAGGCCGATAAATCAGTATTGCTTACCATCAATTGCTCTGGTGGGAGCGATCACCTCCAAACTGCGCGAAAATCCCAGGAAAAGCAGCGCCGTCACCAACATGCTGACCGCATACGATAACATTATGGATGTGTAAAAGGGAGAAGGACAAAAGGGAAAAACAGAAATCCTGAAAAGAATTAAACTCCAAGCCGCCCTTGTGAGCTCGTGGAGCGGCAGCTAGCTGGCTGCCTGGGTGCTGTACCCCAGTGTTTTCCCTGTGCGCCCTCCAATACGCATTCAATGCGATCTGCAAATGCACGGCTGCACGTAGTGATAAAGATGCCTTCTCATGGAGAAAGAGAGAGAAAAGAAAGGAAGGAAAGAAAAGGCTTCTCCAGCCCCTACGAGGCTACAGGCTGTTCTGATGCGAGGCGACCATGTAGCGACCTTTACTGATCATCGGCTAACTTACAAGCTACATAGAGAATTGATTTTAAAAATGGAAAAACGGGACAGCATTAATTGGGTTTGTCAAATACGTAACCAAACCAAAAGTCTGGGACACGGAAAACGTCTTATTTACATTTGCGCGCACCCCTGTGACAGCTGGCGCAACTGTGCGTGGTAAAATAAAAAATTAAAAAATAAAATAAAAAGCTTTTTTGTCCAGTGCCCCCACCGCCTCCGTTGCTGGTGGTTACAGATTGAGCGGAGAGAGAGAGGGGAAGAAAGATACCAGCTTCACAGCACAGCGGGCAGCCGCATGACGTAACTCAACCCAATGAAAAAACCTGATTTTTATTCAACGCATGTCCAGCGATGTGTAGCATGATTGGTGCTCTCTTCTCGACTGGGAATTTCTTGTCCAATGAAAATCAAGTGCGAAAAGCTTTCGTTGAGAAAAAAAACGGGCATACCAAAAGAGTAAAAAAAAAACACTTAGCTACGCGGCATTCTTGGTGTGCGCAAGCGCTAGTTTTGAAGTACACTTCTTTTTTCAGTACCCTCGATCTCCTTCCACGGGTTTGATAGTCATTCTGCAGCTGCAGCCACATTCGTAGAAACTTATAAACACCGGACACCCTGCCCATTTGTTTAGAGTATCAAATGCGTCTAGAAACCAGAAATTCACATGGGACAAAATTACTGTTAAAATGCATTCAACGTACCCCTTCGGCGTTTGAGCTGTTCTGCTGTGCCTTCATGGAATACAACCTACGAATAAGTATAAAATTTAAATCGTTTGTCCTTCAGTTATACGTACATAAGCCAGCGTTGTGTCTTGTGCTGCCCCGCCCCCGCGCGACCCTGTCCAGAATTAGGAGTTGTAGAAGGTGGTTGGATAGTTAGATGGTTGTAGTAGCAATAGAATGGGGGTAGCAATAGAATTGTAGAAGCAATATTGTACTGCGCCGCTGATATATGTAAAACTGGGACATGCATGATTTTATTTATGCGATTTATTTATATGTGTATAAACATCACGTAACAGAATTCTAAATAATCATTAATTCTTGTGTTATTTTAAATAAAGACATCACTTAAAGTACTCAATCATGGATATAAATTTTCATTTGTCACAAGTATCGTTTTGAATACTGATGGCTGAGGAACTCTTAATGTACTTATCCCAAACTATGTCAATTACAGAATGGTTTTTCACACCTTCAAAAAAATGTGCATGAGAACTAATGATGTATACCAAAATGGATGTTCAAGTAGCTATGGCAACTAGAAATCCCTAAAGACTGTCTCACCTCTAATTTAATAGGTTCTAGAACTGGATATTGTATTTATTCAAGGCCCAGTCCTCTGTCCAAGAAAAATGAATCATCATAAGATCCAGACAGCGCCAGACAGCCTCTGTGTGTGCAGCGGTTGATACTGAGATGTGTTCTCCTGTCCACTTGGTGGGGCTGCAAGTGAACTTAACAGGACCACATTCATCTCGGCCCAAGAAAACAAAAAAGTCTTTGTAATGACTACTGATCCATACCCCTGCCTGGTTTCAACAGAGCAGCGTTTCCTTGTTGAGTACAGATCACTTGTGCAGTGTAAGGTCTGACAGCCAGCTCGCTAATTAGAGAACGACCAAAAACAGCCAAGTAATCATGCCTCGTATTGGTCCTTAGACTGGCCTAGTCAAATTAAATACAATCCGACATAAAATAGTTAACTAGCCAGACTGACTGCATGCAAGATTAAACCCTAACACCAGATTAGTAATGAAAAATGTTGGACACAAATGTGGAAAAGTACTTATTTCTAAAAAAATTAAAAATAAGAGGATTTGTACATAGAACTTAACACATTCTCGAACAAATTACACATTATTTCCCCTCCTCTGACCAGAACTGACAAGATTTACAAGGTCCCAAGATGGAACGCAAAAAGAAACCAAGATATGCTATCCGAAAATCTTCCATTCGACCAGGGAAGTTAGTCTCCAGTTTACCTCCCAAAGACAAACAATATAATTCCTTAAAACTATTTAAAGCAACAAACGTGAACTATTTTTTCTGTAGTAACCTCGAGCCTGAATTTAATGAGCGAAAGGCATTTAGTGTTCCAATATTATTTTTTTACTCTATTGGCAGAAACCTATCAGTTTTCAAATTCTGCGTCCGATGTCCGATTCTGCATATATTAGCATATGTTTTTTTGCGTATAAACCGATGTTATTCTGATATTTATTAAAATAGTCCCACTTCATATGAAAGACAAGAGAATTGCAAAAAAATCAAGGCATTGTCCACACAGATAGATAAATCGATTAGCAGGAAGAACAATTCGTATTAATTATAAACATTTTCATTATTTATTTATTCCGAAAGTGGTCGATTAATCATATACTTGCAAATAGAGCTGTCACGATTACTCGATTAAAATTTGGCAATATAGCAGAAGCAACACTGCGTATAGTGGATGAGTTCCAAATAAAGAATGAAAACATCAGTTGTATGAAAGCACTGAATATGAAAAGTGAACAAAACTTAGCATGTTGTCAGTACTGCAGTGCAGCATTTAAATATCACCTATTACTATGCCATGCAAATATATCCTAAAAGAAGACAATAAGGTTTCACGGAATCAACCAACGATACATGCTATTTTGGCTTTCTGAGTTGCCTAGCCTGCACTTTTACTTAAATTGTAGTGCTTCATTTACTTTCTGTGAGTATTGCATATAAAAATAATTGCTACTAATATGAAGGTTAGCCATGTAGCTTGAGTGCATCATTTCACATAATACGGTGCGTAATACATACACATGCTCATATATTTTCCAAAGCTTGCCAGGTTTTGTTTCCTGTAACTGAGTCAAAAATTTAGCGCTTCTTATTAATGATTTGCACACAGCAGACTATCACGGCCCTCGCGATGTGTCAATTGAATGTGTGTGAAATATCAGGTCGATATTTACATTGTACGTCGTTCAAGTCTGAGGGCAGCACAGTGACGCAGTTGGTAGCACTATTGCCGCACTCTATAGCTTTGTATGGATGGATTTTGCTTGTTCATCCTGCTTATGCGTGGCTTTTCAGCGTATCATTCAGTTTCCTTCCGCAATAGAAAAAATGCAACGTAAGTTAACTGGAGTACTTAAATTGGCCATATGTGTGACTGAGCGTGCACCCTGTAATAGTTGTGTGGTTCCTGCCTCACGCCAATCGCAATGCATATCTCAAACTATTAAAATTATTATTATAATAATATAATTTATTTTGTTATTTATTTTGTCATTTCATTTAGACTACTACAAACGTTTATACAGAGAGCAGATTTTTTTGTTTCATAATGAAAGCTGTATACTTAATCTCTTGAAAAAATTGCATGTTATGCTCTACATACAAGCATCTATGATATTAACCCGTATACGATTTTGCCAGTTAATTTTGAGTTTTGAATGTCTATATAAATATATGTTGTTAAGCCTAGTTACAAGAATGAATATTATGGGTTGCTTTGACTATATTTCCAACACTAATTGATGTGTGTAATACTTCAAATATTTGTTTTAAAAAATGTAGGAGGGATGAATTTGCTGAATGGGAAGACAGAGCAGCTTAGCCACAATGCAATAGCCACTACGGCGTAATACATGGAAAACACCGTTTAAATCCAAAATCAGAACTCTAGTGCTTTTATGAAACTTTTAAAATGTTTTAGCAGTTCATATGCAGCAGTTCTTACGCGTTGTGTGACATATCATGGAACGTGTCATAAGATCGTAATGCATGGGATCCACCCGTATAGCACACTAAAATCGTGTAAGGACGTGTGGTGGCCTATGTAAGCAGGCCTGTCAAAGCTGCTGTGCGTTTCTCTTGTCAATAACGAAACAATGAATAAATACGGTGTTTTCGGAGCGGAGGTTATATGCTATACCCTAAGCATTAAGTCTTTTTTGAGAAGTGGGGCATTTGAATCTTCTGAGTTCTTCTACAGACAAAGAAAGCGAATAGGAAGTGCATTTGAACCCAGAATTTACTGAACAGTGCGTCGCATTATTTATCACCAAAGCCTTTTCCGTTAATATAGTAGTGCCACAAAATCTCGCTTTGCCTTTGGTTGTTTGCGCTTGCCAGTCATACGCTTGTGTGTGGGGCAGGCTTGGAAAAATACGATATGACTCACTAAGTCTGCGTATCTTGGCAAATGATTCATACATAGTTCTGTTTAATGCATTTATTGCCTGGTCCTTTTTGCGTAAATAAAACTTCCGGATGCTATTGCTTAATGGTTAGTTTAATGGAATAAATAACGTGTTTTGAAAGCACAATGGCGGCATGGGCAACACATAGCACAGAACAGACACTTTAAAGTGCTAAACTACAAAAGCAAAGATGCCAGGCGCCAGCTTCTCACAAATTTCTGGTTTTCAGAAATTGCTTCACGTCTGTAGAATAAAGACTCTCGGTCACTTGTGATTTAAAAACCCACACTGAATTAAACGGAAAACCTAAAACTCCCTTTAAAGACTTAATCAAATGCAGCTTTACGTTACATAAATAATTACGACTTAGGAAAAAATGAGACACAGATAAAACAGAGCGAATACTATGGAGGTCATGTGTGGTTATTTGCAGTGAACGTCTACCCCCTAGTGGAATTTGTAGGGTATAATTCCAAATTTTGTTTTATCCGCTCAGTGCAACTAGCTCGCGCTGGATCAGGAATGGAAAAACAATCTGGGCAGTGAAGGATTTCATGTACGGCCTGCTTTTCAGCGGAATTCCAACGTAAATGGGAAACACATGTGTTTAAGAATGTAAAAGTGTCACCGACTTGTTTTGCAAACTCAATCAAAAAGTAACAGCAGAGATCAAAACATAATTACTTCCATTTGCCGGGCATTCCTGCGTTTCTTCTGCACGGGGGGCGTTTGCATCAACGAAATTCTCTGGGTTCCTCACTTTTTCTGTAAAGCGAACATGTATAAGAGCAGCTGCAGCATGTAAACGTGTTCAAGGTCTTAATATTTTCTTTAGTAGGCCTCTTTCTAAGAAAAAGTTTCTACCTTTTAAGATAAGAAATAATTCTTGTAAACAGCTCTGCTGTGTTATGAAACGCAATTCTCTAGACGATTTCTAGTGTCCTTCAGTGAAAGAGATGATGACATGGAAGAATTAATTATACCTGTCTACAGCTGTCATCTTACAAACATTCTCAGCCGTGATGTAATCTGAGGGACAAGTGAATCCACAGTGGGATATTTCTGGAACATTAAAAAGGCTCTTTATTGATGGTCAGCTCAAAGTTGCCATTGGATACATGGAAACAGTACAAAAGGTCAGACATAAGTCAGACTGCAGTCTCTCAGTTAAATCTCTACATTGCCTATAGTGTTTGTATCTAGAGTGTTCCCTTGACTTGTACCCTATGTTTCTTAAATATGTGTTTCATCAGAATCAGAATGTTTATTGCCACGCGAACAAGGCCAGACGGCAATTCTTTTGGTACAGTCTTCTACTGTTACGGACATGACAATAGACAATTAGCAATATTCAAGTTGTACTGTATATATGAGTTTTTATATTTATTGTAATCACTGATGTGTTTACTGTGTACCGCGTTTATTTGCAGATGCAGCAGATGTCTATGCGTGTCCACACCTTTCAACAGCTTTCATGGTTTTTCATTATGGCTGATGCCCAGTTGAAGATCTTCAGCCAGGTGGACAAAGTGTTTTGTTACATGTTTTCCTTGTTAGAAATGACCTCCTGGGTCCGCAGCTTTGCGTTTGTCTTTTGTATGGATGACCTGATGTCCTCTGGGGCCTGAGTCATACTGTACAAGTTGTCTGCACAGCACCCCCCGACATCCCCACATTATGGTTCAGTCTGATACCCTAACCCAACAACTGAAGTCACTACGTTAAATCTAATTGATATAACTTCCTTGATAGCTACTTGTCTATGATGATTAATACTTAATTCTAATGTGCATCATTATTTTGTTAAGATGTGTCCAGTACTATGGAATGCTAACTAATTGATTTAGTTTTTATTATCATTCAGCTAATGATAATTACCATTAAATTAATGAATGTTGTTAGCATTGATTCTGTAATTAATACTGATTGGTGCATTGTTCCTTTTCCGTCTTTTACTTCCATCCCCTAATGAATTTCAGGCTCAGACTCCCTGCGCCGCCTTGTCCTGTTCAGCAAGCTGTTCCCATAATTTAATGGAGCTTACAGAGAGTCCATAATAATGTCTGCAGGTTCCACAGTTGGCTGTAATTTGTTATGCCATAACTTAAAACCTAAGGACATATATCACACTTTATGGCCCTTACAACATGCAGAGAAGCATCTTCAGAAAGGAGAGCTGAGCCCCACATAACTGTCCTGCTCCACCATCTCTCACTGCTTGGCAATTTAGAGACACAAACACAGGCATGTACACACAGACACACTCAGCATCTTCAACTCCTGTCTGACATATAAATAAGATGATTAACATCCATCCATCCATTTTCCAACCCACTTATCCTACTGGGTCGCAGGGGGTCTGTCCCGGAAGCAACGAGCACGAGGCAGGGAACAACCCTGGACGGGGGGCCAGCCCATCGCAGGGCACACTCATACACCAGTCACTCACACATGCACACCTACGGGCAATTTAGGAATTTTAGTCAGTCTTAGCATGTCTTTGGACCGTGGGGGGAAACCAGAGTACCTGGAGGAAACCCCACAATGACACGGGGAGAACATGCAAACTCCACAAACATGTAACCCAGGCAGAGACTCGAACCCAGGTTGGCAAACTACATACTGAATATAAATAAAATCATGTAGCTTGATTTGAATTGATCTGATTTAAATAGGATAGATTGCTTATTCTTTGCTGAGCATGAGGTGTATTAGTTAAACATAATACATTTTTCATTTTCTTCCTGTAATTCCAAGTCTGGTCATGAGTTTTCTGTAAAAATCTGCGTCTGTGTTAATATATTTAAGCAGGTTCACCTTCAAATACCTGTTTCTTATTACTCCCCAGATTGCAATGAGGTGCACTGGGAGGATCGTTCTATTTCGACCCACCCAAAGCCCAACCAGCTGGGGCTAGAGTGACTGAACTGTAGGTGCCAATTCAGTGGAAAAGGAACCGCTTTGGTTCTCCGGGCCTCGTGGCTGTATGCAGCTAACAGCCCAGCAGGGCTTCGCGATCTGCTCCCTGTTTTTGAACGATGTTCTGGAGTTTTTTATTTGTATAACCTGGACACATTTACTTGGTCCAAAAAATTGTTTTACACAATTTGTAAAAGGTGACCACATACAATGTTGGTATGCAGGATAATGAGCAAGAATTTGGCACTGAACAGAAATGTGGTTTAAAACCAACCAAAACAGCATATAAATAATAAAAACAGAAACAAGAAGTTTGGCCATACAAAATGAGGCACCCATTTTCAATTAGGGAAATATTTATGGGCTGTAAGAAAAAGGTCAGAAAAATTACCACCAAATCAAAAACAAAACTAGCACTGTAGGATAGCACTGTAAGATACGTAGTTTAATATATGTAGTTTCAATATCACCTGTAAAACATATCATATGTGTCACACCCTGCTCATCCGATCCTCCTGTGTCCCATTTTTTTATTTTATTTTTTTTTAACCTTTAATTAACCAGGTTTGTCCCATTGAGATCACAGGTCTCTTTTGCAAGGGAGACCTGGCCAAGATAGCAGCGGCCAGCAGTCAGTGCGGAGTCTTACATAGTATTACAAGGGGAAAGAAAAGAAAAAAAAAGAAAAACAGTCAGAATATACATTTACAAACAGACAACCTAGTCTCCAGAGTCTTTAGAAGAGTCTTAAATTCTTTGAGAGGTATTAAGTTGTGCAGACGGAATTCAACTTGAAGCCTGTTCCAAGAGTCGGGTTCTGAAAACCTGAAGGCTTTCTTTCCCAATTCGGTTCTTACTTTAGGAACAACCAGATTTAAGTAGTCCATCGAGCAAAGATTATGACGTCCTTGCTTCCAGGTCAGGAGTGAGGATAGGTAGAAAGGAAGTTTACCCAGGATGGTTTTATAGATGAACGTATGCCAGTGAGTGTGGCGACGGGTGTCACGCCCACAGGTTCAGGAAGGGGGCGTGACCAGTCAGGTGGCCTGGGTTAGCCTCATTCACCACCATCCTAGAAAAGGAGACCAGTCGCAGCAGCACGTCGCGAAGTATTGAGCCGATGTCTTTTCTGAGCCGTACCG
>JABFDZ020000090.1:59776-84766 GCA_019775955.2 Pollimyrus isidori | reverse complement strand
ACACGTAGTAAAATGACACAGTGAGGAGAGGAGTCTCCCAGGGGACTGAGTTCAACTTGAGTACAGCCAGCTTCCTCCCCCCAGCCCTCCCTTCCTTCTCTCTACTCTCCTTTCCACCATCACCATGCCTCCTCCCCCCCCCAGCCGACATGCACCATTTCCAGCGCAGTACAGTACATATCCATATCGTCACGTGTCCTCCCTCACCTTTTATTGCTAGCTGCCAGGAATCGTGTTTAGCTCCATGCCAGACGGGGCTTAGCCGCCGCTTGGGCTCCACACGTCACTCTTTATGAATGTCACGCCTTCCTATAACAGTTCGAACCTCATAGTGATTAATGTCGCCGCCGTATGTTTCACTGGGGCTCCTGTGCGTAAATGTTTCGTCTTCATCTTTCCTGCTCCTTCAGTCCTGCTGGATGGGATCAGGTTTCTCTTCCAGCTGCGCAAGCATTTGCCTGAGGAAGAAGGGTGTCTCACTGTACAGTAAATATACACTGCAGTGAAATAGCCTTCTTCTGTAGAAAAGCGCCAGTAATCGATCTCTGCATTTATTTTTACAATAAATTTGTGTCAAGTAACCGTTTACTATCTTGGTGCATTATGTTGCCGGGTAATTAATATTCTGTATCTTTAAAAATAAACCTACATATGTATTTATAAAACTGTCCACCTACAGTACATCCACATACTAGTCAAAGCAAAATCTTCCAATGCTTTTTTGCTGTAAATTTTTGTTTTGGTTCCTATATAAAAAAAAAGAAGATTTCTTATAGTAAACATCTTGTTGTTGAATAGGTGTATAAAAATTTAACTAATGTTCAGAAACATTAGAACAGTTCAGGACAAAGACATCATTGAATTCCTGACAGCATTGCTGCTGAATCCTGGGAAATAAAAATCCTCTACTTTTGTGTTTCTTTCCCATATAAGTATGACAGTCTCTCCAGCGACTTATCTGCAAGTGTGCAACCTCTTCGTGCACTAGTGACATGTTTGGTTTGTCACGGGTGGCGGGAACAACACGATGGAGGGTTACAGTAAATATCCTTCACAGATTGTGTCCCAACACAGTGCATTTCAGCCCTGTCCACTAACACGCTGCACTTACTGAATAAAATACAGGCAAATGATTTTCCCAAGGTTCACAGTCTTATTGCTACTGGAAAACTTTTCCTTTTCTTCCCCCTGTCTTTCTGCTGAATTGTCTCTATCCGCTTATCTGTGCTGCTTATTTCACTTCCCATGAAAGATATGAAAAACTACAGAGCTGTTCTTACGCTGCCCAGCATGTCTGTGTCTGCAGTGTTGCTGTAACCTTGTGCTTGATTGAGAAGTAGTGGAAATTAATTGAGGTTACTCATCTGATAGCAAAACGTGAAGAATTTGGGATGAATTATCAGACATTATTTGTAACTGAATGAAGGTCTCAATCATGCAAACGGCTGTTTGTTTTGACCACCAGCCTTGCTCCATTGTCCATGTTTGTGTTGAACACTGAGCTTCCATCATCAAGCTTCTGTTTGTCTTGAACATGGACCACATTTTCAACATTTATCTTGATCATTGAGCTTTTGATTCATTGTCCACATTTGCCTCCCATCGTGTAGCCCTCATTTGTCTTGAACATGGACCCTATCATCCACATTTATCTAGATAGCCCAAGCCTTTGCTCTGTTGTTCCACGTCCATCTTGAACAATGAATCTCCACTGCCTTGTCCATGTCTGTCTCGAACACTGAGCCTCTGCCCCGTTGTCCACCACTCACACACAGCAACAGGAGCAGGACCCCACAAACCTCTACATCTCCAACCTGCCACTCTCCATGGACGAGCAGGAGCTGGAGGCAATGCTGAAGCCTTTTGGCCAGGTGATCTCCACCCGCATCCTTCGCGACAGCAATGGGACCAGCCGGGGAGTCGGCTTTGCCAGGTGGGTGGAGGGTTTACTCCTTATTTTGTCATCCTCATATTTGTCTTCTAATGCTGCAGTCTTCACTTCCGCTTTTTCATTCCTGTTTCAAAGGCTGTCAAGAGTCTCACTGAGGATGTTTTATGGAACCATTTACTGCAAAAAAAAATCATATTGACCTCAAAATTAAACCTGAGGCAAAAACTTAATTTAATGTGTCATTTGCAGCAAATAAGATTAATAAGCATTTCCTGGATCCAGCCAGAAAATATTTCAGTAGTTCCTGTTAGAAGGGATCTGACATCTGCCTTGAAATTTGATTTATTAATAGATTACAGCCTGAAAAGGGATTTTTTTTAAAGATATACAGGTGACGCCTGAGAAAATGCTGACTCCCCACATCCAATGGAAGAAAGTACATGGTGTTCGCAAGCTTGATCTGATGCATAACTTCTGGTGAAAGTAGATTTTAAGATTACCCTAGGAACAGTGGTTAGGAAATGTTTACATTATTGCCCTCTTTTGGCCAGAAGTGGGATTTCATGGACCTGAGAGACTAAGAAACTTAGATGAATGTGTTGGCTTGCAGGATGGAGTCAACAGAGAAGTGTGAATCCATCATTCAGCATTTTAATGGCAAATACATAAAGACTCCCCCGGGAATACCAGGTGAGATTGTAGCTGTTTTCTGTGGAGAAGAGGAAACTTTTAGAGTTGAGAGATCGATGTGTCTGTTGTGACTTCTGACTATGTTGGGCCTCAAACTTTCATTGGTCTCCACAGTGCCTGCAGAACCTTTGTTGTGCAAGTTTGCTGATGGAGGGCAAAAAAAGCGGCAAAACCAGGGGAAGTTCCTTCAGAATGGGAGGCCGTGGACCAGGGAATCGGAAACGGTGAGATGCTAAAGTCCACCAGCTAGAAGATGCACCCACAGCCTGTTAAATTGTTAATCTGTATGTAAATCCTACTGGTTGAGAACAGACATGTCATTGCGAACCAGTGGTGGAAAATTGAGGTCAAGAAAGTAAAAATCCTGTCCTGGAATTTGTTTCAATCAATCTGCTGGATATAAGGAGTTACCGTTACAGAGTACTCAGCTGTTTGGTTCAAACAAAATCTTGGCCTGGATTTTTGGTGAAATTAAATGGGAATGTTGCTCTTATATGTAATAACCAGTGATATCATTATGCGTGATTTTGTTTCATTAGGGCGGAATGACATTAACATATGATCCAACAGCCTTACAGAATGGGTGAGTATATATATAGTTTTTTTCGCTATAGCATTATTGTTTTTGGGGGGGTTAAACGTAGTGATTGAAGTGGGAAGACTGAGAAAAATGGTCGAAAAAGAGGCCAATGAGGAGATGAGGTGTGTCCCCCATCTAAGCGAGCGGAGCGCAAGCATGTGTTGGTGTAGATCTTAAGTACAACTCCACCACCAGCCCAGACTGTGAGAGGTACAGTCACTCCTAGTGACTGCTCTGGGATCAGTGTGGGCCTCGGCAATCCATTACTGTATGTTTATGATTTTAAACAAAGCAGCAATCTTTACACATTACATGAGTGATTCACTACAGCTGTAGATGAAAGTCACTATTCTGGGTCTAGACCTCAAACCTTTTTCAAAGCAGCAGTGGTCTACATCACTAGGTCAGCAGGAGGATTATTTCAGTTGAATTCAAGACTTCAGTCCCCTCTAATGCTATAAAAATATATGATGAAAATGAATAATTTTTGTTCCTGCTACTTACATAGCAGCTAATTCAATATCATCCTCATCTTGGGACCAGATGTTACCGCCATCTCACCTGGGATTCAGCTCATCATTTTTGGGCAGACTTTGTGTCTATCAGACATTTGTATATGTTCATTTGTTGTTGTAATTCAGTCATGAGTAAAGCATTCGTGGAGCTTCTCAGTAGTGAACCGGTGAAAACCAGCGTCTCTTTCTTGTGTAGGTTCTACTCGTCTCCATACAGCATCACTCCCAACAGGATGATCGCTCAGACATCCATGTCACCCTACGTGCACTCCCCCGTCTCATCCTATCAGGTAGGAGAGCCAGCACACGCCCAGGGTCCTAAAACCCACCATTTACAATACAGTCACAGATGCCGTGTAAGTTTACATTTTACATTTATTTGTGAAATGTAAATTTAAAATGTAAAATGTACAACCCCCTTGGAAACGTCCCTCCGGTGAGTGTGAGATCCTCAGGTGCCTCTCCTAAAGCCCCTTTGACTGTCCGCAGGTGCACAGCCCTGCCTGGATGCACCACCAGTCGTACCTCATGCAGCCAGCAGTGAGTGATGCCCCGTAACGTTATACCCCCTGCACTCCTTATACCAGCAGAGAGACCCAAAGGCTTCAAGGATGCCTGACTCTCATCTGCTGTCTGCCCAACTTTCTCTTTCATTGTCTGACTACCAGGGCTGGATCCAGACATGGGCAAAGTAGGCAGCTGCTTAAGGTCCATTCGGCACAATGGGCACAAACAAAGCCATGAAAAAAATTTGATTGTTCGTTTTCTTTTTAGGGGGGGGCCTGAAATGATGGATCCAGCCCTTCTGATTACCTCTGTTGTCCTATTTCTTCTCCTGTTTATTTCTCCACCTTTCTGTCTTTCCTTCTGTGTCTTCCTTTTTCTCTCTGTTTTCTCCCTTCTTCCTGTCCACCCGTGTCTGATTGTCTCTCTGCCTCCAGGGGGCGGTCCTCACCCCCACAATGGACCACGCCATGTCCATCCAGCCCAGCTCCATGATGGCTCCCCTGACACAGCAGCTCAGCCACATGTCCCTGGGCAGCACCGGCACGGTGAGTCCCTCAGATCTGCGCGGATCCAGGATCAGCATCTCCAGCTCAGTCTTTCACTGCTGCCGCTGTCTCCTTCCTCTTTCTGCAGTACATGCCAGCGAACACAGCTATGCAAGGGACTTATATCCCACAATACACCCCAGTGCCTCCCTCCAGCGTCTCAGTAGAGGTAAATTTGGGTGGGGGTGGGGGGGCAGATTTCCTAGTGCACCATGCAGTGCACATATTGGTATAATTTACCCAATAAATTCTTGGTGAAATCCTCCATTTTACAAGGTTCTGATAAATTGTATCATTTGTCAGATCGACAAAGTTTGCACCAGTTTTTATTGAAACAAAATCTTGGTCTGGATGCAGCTTCTTGACATGAAATATCCAGTACTGTAAATAGTTTCCATAACCCAGTTAGACCTTGGACTGATCTCTCTGTTTGCAGGAAAACTGTGGTCAGCAGCAGCAGGTTGCCATAGATACATCCACAGAACACACTGGCTACTCTTACCAGCACAGCAAGTGAAGTAAAAGTAGGTTGAGATACTTCCCTTCATCTCATTTGCGGCTCTTTATTAATGAAGCCTGCTGACTCTCTGCCCCCCACCTCTCCCCCCAACTCCGCTCCCACAGATTCAAACCCAGAACGGGCAGCTTGGAGCAGAAGATGGGCATTGACTCCACAACCTCCCTGGACGTCACACACAGGACTCTCACGTAGAAGACAGAAAGGAACGTGTTTCTTTTGGAAGACAAAAGCTTATTTCTTCATGGCTGACGCAGCCAAAGGTGGGGGAATTTCCGGGAAGGACAAATGATCTATTTTGATAAGTGGAAAAAAATACATAAGGAGAGAGAGAGAAAGAGAGAGAAAATGCAGCAAACCAACAAAAGGGGAAAAGACACAAACCTTATTTTTGTGCACGTATAATAGAAAAAAATCTTATTTTTAAAAAGCTTCTGGAGTTTCAGAATGAAACATGGAAAAAGTTGCAACACAAAGTGTCTTTTTTAGTTTCCTTTTTGTAAAATATGCAAACTTTTATTTGCATTTTTTTTAGTTGTGTCTGTTTTTGGACATTTGGTGAGCTGCAAGAGGCGGATTTTTGTACAGATTCACAAGCTGAAACAATGAAACAATGCATTTTTGTCCAGTTTTGCAATGTAGTAGGTTTGATACTTTTATTGTACTTTTTTTTTTATTGACGACAAATACAAACCAAACCGCTTAAATCACTGCTTCCGATCCGAGGGGTTATAAAAAATCAAGAGCTGCAACTTCATTGTTAAGGGCATACTGGAAAAGATTAAACTTCATGTTTCCCTTAAAACAATTTTTCCAATTAGGAGCAAAAGACAATCACAGACTTTACTATTTATATTTTAGCCGTAATTCTAATTTTTACTATTTCAATCGGCTGAATGAAAACGCATCACAACTAAATATAAGTGATTTGTATAAGTATGTAAGTATTTCACAGATTTAGTGTAACACACCTACTTCCAAAAGAAGGCATTGAATCAGAAAAAAACACGGTA
Organism: Pollimyrus isidori; assembly: GCA_019775955.2. Classification (NCBI taxonomy): domain Eukaryota; kingdom Metazoa; phylum Chordata; class Actinopteri; order Osteoglossiformes; family Mormyridae; genus Pollimyrus; species Pollimyrus isidori. The sequence continues at coordinate 78,508 of JABFDZ020000090.1, read as the reverse complement.
TGTTTGACATGGAGTCACTTTGCTAAATGTAAGCCTTCTGCGTTGAAAGTAATGATGTTGAATGGTTTGAAATACATTTTTAAAAGAAAAAACATAGTCAATTCAGCGTCCAAGTTTTGTTAACCAGCTTTCCTGTCATTGAGGTTTGTAATTAATTTAATTAATTAATCTTCAGACTAGTGGATCTTAGCCTGGACTGGGGGCTGTCTGCCGGGATGTCGGAGAGCAGTGCTGCACTCTGCAGGCGGCTTCCTCAGACTGCGGAGGAGGGGTGATTTTAAGCGGCCCTTGTGCTTGTACTCGTCTGGTTTTCAGTAAATCTTTCATGCCGTCGGACAAGTAAATATGAACAGAACTGTGCAAACCTAAAAAAGATAAACATTTGATTAAAAAAAAAAAAACGTCAAAGTGAGGAGAGAAAGTGAGGAGACAACTTAGTCCTCTGAAGCTGTATAGTGGGGGAGGGATTGGGGGGGTCTTTTTTATTTTTATTTTTGCTTTCACAATGCTGCTGTTTCTGTGTGTTAGTCTTCTCCTTCTGTGATCTGGATTTTTAAAAATCCTTTTTTTTCTCTTGGGGCTTTTAATTGACTTGATTTTTATTTTTTTAAATATATTAAATTTCTTTCCGATAATGTAGATCGTTATTAGTGAGTAACACTCTAGGAGATTAGCTGTTAGCCTTTGACAGATGCATAGGATTTTGAAATGATGCTTGAGGTTTGTGAGTTTGTGCACAAAACCCAGTGTTTTCCCCACTTGTGTGGGTCTTTCTTTCTTTTGTAATAGTTTAGATTCTTTATCAGTCACATTTGGAATCGGTCTCCGTTTTCAGTAGCGTTACCCCCGTCTCCGTCTCAGGCGTTTATGCAGGTAAAGGTTAAACTGTCACGTGTTCCTAAGCTTTCTTGGAGACTGTCCAGATGACATCCCAGTGGAGATCCAGATGTTTCAGTACTGGTACTAAATTCAGGGTGCAAAATTCCAGCATACAAATTTAAACCCAGAAACTTGATTTGATTAGATTGCTATGGATATGTTTTATGCCACAAATGTGCAATGTACAAAAGTGTTATATAAAAAAAAGAATTAATGTTTCACTCCGAGTTTATTCTATTTGTGGAATGTTAAAACATCCAAATCATTGAGGTCTTTTTAGTAATTTGGCCTTTTCCTGTAATATTAAATTTTGTAGCTTCCTTTCTTCAGTTTAGTAGAAAAATGTTCCTGGCCATTTTTTTTATATCAGGAAATACTTGACTTTTTCACATTTGGATAGATTTGGGACTTGGCTGATTTTTCTACAAGGGACTTTGTCTGTATTTACAGTATGTACAGTACAGTGTCTCACATCTATTGACTATACAAGCTGCAGCTTCTTCTGCTTAATATTAAACCCTTGGGTCAATTAAATCTGACCAAGGACCAAGACATACAAGTGACTGTTGGCTGAGCAAGCAGCAAGTGGCGTTCTGTAGTTGTTTGATCATGACTGAAAGGCAAAGATTTTACTTTGCGTTTTAAGAGGAACGTTTATTCTTTGGGATCAGGGTTTATGCATTTTGGACTGACGAGGAATGGAAAGATAAGTCGCCCAATCCCAGGGAGACTTTGGGTTGATGTAGTGATCTTAAATTAAACACTGTTGAAGGACGCTTTCTTTAAGGTAGAAGACTGAGTGTAAAGCCAAGTCTCACTCTGGTCAGGAGGTGCGCTCTGCTCTGCTCTGCTCTGCTTTGCTCTGCTCTGCACTCCGCTCTGACTGTCTCTCTCTATCAGTGATCTCATTTTTCCCAGATTCAGGATCCAGTTCTTTACTCGCTGTCCGTTGGTGTACCCTCTGGTGTACCCTCTGGTGTACCCTCTGGTGTACCCTCTGGTGTACCCTCTGTATCTTGGTATGGAATGTGTCGCTGCTTTTTGCTTAAGGCAAGTGAAATAATCACCTTCTTAGAAGGTTACTGATACGTTAACATCAAAGGGGACAGTGTACCTGTAAAGGATGATTTAGATCAATGGAAATGGGCAGACGGATGAGAAACCGGAGGGGCCAGTTGGTTTGGTTGCGTATACACGAGAAAAACATCCTGTGCTTACAGTTTTGTTTAAATTTCTGTACATATTCAGACCTATTTACCCTGTCCCTGTTTAAGCTGCATTTTTTTCCTGTTTCAGTTGAATTGTGTCTGGTTTTGCTTGGTAATTCTTTCGGACATACAGTCAGTTCCTATCTATCAGATGCAAATGGCCTCATGAAGGAAAAGTGTCTTTTTTATTTTGATGATGTTATTTAAATGAAACAAATCAATCCAGCCACTATACTGAGAATATCGATACTGATTTTAAACTATGAAAGAACTATTGTGCTTAAATATTTTGCCTTTGGATCCAGGTTTAAGGCAAAGGTGAGAGCTTCCATATTAGAGCTGCTCTGCTTCCTAGCCAGTGTAAGCTGAGCTCAGTCGCCAAATTCATTTTGTGGCATATTTATCGGGTGTTACATGTAAAAGCTTCCATATACCTCAACCCTCAACTCTCAGTAGCTGGTCTACAGGCAGTAGACTGTGCGTATCGGAACAGGTCAGATGGTTGTGCTGGACAGTGTCTCTCATTTATCAGCCTTGGATTTTAAAGAAATCTGCTAAGGATAAGCTGCAATGTGCGTTCAGACCTCCTCTGCCCGATTTGGTGTAGCTTTAACCATTTTATCTCATAGTTTTAAAATGCATTTGCTGCTAATGAGGAACATGAGGAAGCAGTTTGCGAGGCTCAAGCCATAGTGGGTGTTTAAATAAACCCATATTTACTTTCTCATTTAATTAAAGAAACAATATTAAAAAAAAGGCCGTTTAGGGGTAGACGCTCCTGTCATGGTGTACCAGGCGAGTCGTAGCCTGTGTTTGAGACAGGGAGCAGATTCTGGTGGTTTTTACTGTAAAATGAGCTGAGTTCTTTGAGTCCCACTGAAATCTCCAGATATCTAAAACTGCACTTGATCATTATAAAAAACCGTCAATGGTTAGTAGAAATTAATTGTTTGAAGAGAGTTAAAAGCAATATTGTTTTTACTCGCAGATCAATTGGAAATATGTGCCTTTGACATTGCCTATTAAATGCCAGTTCAGACAGCTACAATTCTCCTAGAAACAGCTTTGACGAGAAAATCATGCTATTTCATCTGGCAATATTTAGTGGTTCCTGAAGGGTGAGCTGAACATTAGGCGTTAGTTAAGTCTTTACATTTCTGTGCTCCTCTCCCAGACCTGAACATTACCACACACATTGGGTGTCACATGTTTATGTACATTTGCATGTGTTGTACATAACACAGATTTTGCAATCTAATTTTTTTTTGTGGAAAATTTATTAGACAGAAATTTCAGTATCGAGTAAATATGAAAGGGATTTTTGCACAAAAATGTGGAGAGTGTTTGTGAACCCCGTGTAGATGCAGCTGTTCCCTATTCTGGACTCCAGAGTCAATCACACTGGCTCCTGTTTTGCTGAACTAGACAGTTTCAGTGTCTTGTCTTCCTTCTTTTACGTGTCTCCAGGACTCACAACCACACAACCGTCTCATCTCTCACGCAGCCACTGCTCTCAAGCACTTTTCTTATGTACACAGGATTGCATTTCGCTGGAACGGTTCAGAGAAAAGCGTTGTAATAATCAGCAGGCTTGCTGATTTCCGTCTTCCTGTGCCACTGTTTCTAGTTTCTCTGTTAATTGTGAGTGTGAGTGTGCACACACTCGTGCGCTTTCGTTTTTTATTACAGGGGGCAAAATCACAGCTTTAAAGACTTTTTTGACTTTCGGTTTTGCTTTTTGAATTGATGTGTCGAGTTTTTTTTTATTAAAAAGATCTTGTTTTTCACACATGTGTCTGTCGTCAATTTTGTTTCACCCAAATCTACATTATGTTTGTTAGTAGCTGGCACAGTGGCATCATGCCGCCAGGGTTGTGGGTTTGAAACCCAACCCGGATCTGTGCCTGTGGAGGTAGTCCAAAGAAGTTCATTGGCTAACTGGCATCTCTAGCCAGATCTTCCGTGTGCTTTGTGATGGATTGGCACCCTACCCTGGGTGTCCCTGAAGCAAGTGCTTCCCAACCCAGTCCATGGGGAACTCCAGACCTTTAACATTTTTGCTCTCCCCCAGCTCCCAACGCACCTGTAACAGGTATTCGGCGTTCCTGATTGGCTGGAGTCCGCAGGGGCTGGGTTGGCTAACGTTGCTTTAAGCTGTCCAGGCAGCCTCCTTCCATAGCCAATCGGAGGACAGAACCACAATATCTTTGGCAATAGCACTAACAGCATTACCTTGCCCCAGTGTGGTTCTGACTAGTGTAAGAGATTAGAAGATGGGTGTTTATTTATGCTAAATAAACAAAAAGTAATATAGATTATACAAAGCCTAAATCCATTTCTGTCATTCATTAAGGAAACTGTATCCAATTTCTATGATTTTTTTTTTAAAGGATTAGTATGAAAGTGCTGTTTGGTACATCTAAAATATTGAGGAGTTTAAAAGGCAAATAAGCCAATAAGTGTTCAGTACTATTAAACTTGCACTTTTATTCCTGCTTTCAGTTAAATTAACATTCTAATTCTGAATCAAGTCTGATATAAATTATTGCCATAATCAAAATCCAGAATACATCACTTAGTTATTATTGTTATCAGTGATAATTTTTTGTATTTATACCTACGCAGTATCATTAATGGTGTACAAAGTATTTTAACTTCACCTAGACCCTATTGTCATAAACCAAGCAGACTAGTGTAGTTTTTATGTTCTGTGTCTAATGAAATTGCTAGTAAAACTCATATGTGGAATAATTGTTTAAGCTCTGTGCATTGTGGATGACGGATGATGTCCGAGGCTCTGGATATGTGTAACTCTGAGCCTAAGCTGAAATGAGAAGCTGACAGCATCACAGCAGCTGTGAGACAAACCAAATGTCACCAAATAAAGAGACATAAATCAGCCCCCTACCATGCATGCTCAGTTTTTGTTGCCAAAGTTATCTGTGCTGTTTTACATGTTACTTATTCTCTGAAAAGGCTTTTATCTTTTAAATGCTTGAACATGATTTAATTGTGATATTATCCACTTGCATCAGCCTGTTTAGGGAACAGCAGTCTGACACCCATCACCACCTACAGTACAGCTCCCCCCACCTATGGGCCTGCAATGTGTAGGCGGTTCAAGCACTGTAATATAATGACTCGGTCTGAGATAGCCAATCAGAGGACAGGACCGCAATCTCTTAGGCAACAACACTAACAGCATCGCCATTAGTGCATGCTATCAATGCAACAATTACCACATTCTGCAACATTTAGACAGATGTGACATATAAACTGTTTGTGTATGAAAACAGATACAGCCATGAAGTACGTTACTGTATTCAGCTCAGAATCACAATGTTGATATTTATCTATTTTTTTTAACACACCAAATTCTTATCTGGATGCAGTTACTTTCTCTTTGTTATAAGATATTTGGCCTGGCAAACGCTTCATAGTATATTTGAAACATGATTAAAGTTAATGATCATACTTTCTGATGGCCTGAGATAACAGAATTGAGCCAATTTGCTCATAAACTCTGAAAATTTTGACTGGTGTTAGAAGAATGGCTGTGAAGTTCCGACTAGATGTGGTCAGGCTCACCTCGACGCATGGCCTGGGCTCTGGAACCAGGAAGGGGTGTTTGATAGCGCTCCTCCCGGGGACTCTCTTGTTCGGTTGGGGGACTTCAATGCTCATGTGGGCAATGACAGTCAGACCTGGATGGATGTGATTGGGAGGAACGCCTCCCCCGATCTGAACCCGAGCGGTGTTTTGTTATTGGACTTCTGTGCTCGTCATGAATTGTCCATAATGAACAACATGTTGAAGCATAAGGGTGCCCATATGTGCACTTGGCACCAGGACACCCTAGGCCACAGTTCGATGATCAACTTTGTGGTTGTGTCATTGGACTTGCGGCTGCATGTAATTGGACATTCTGGTGAGTAGAAGAGCGGAGCTGTGAACTGATCACCACCTGGTGGTGAATTGGCTCCGCTGGTGGGGGAGGAAGCCGGTCAAACCTGGTAGACCCAAGCGTATAGTGAGGGTCTGCTGGGAACGTCTGTCGGAATCCCCTGTCAGGGGGAGTTTCAGCTCTAACCTCCAGCAGAACTTCGCCCATGTCCCGGGGGAGATGGGGGACATTGAGTCCGAATGGGCCATGTTCCGCGCTCCCATTGTCGAGGCTGTCAAGCTGAAGAAGGAGTCCTCTCGGGCCTTTTTAGCCTGTGGGACTCCGGAAGCAGCTGATGATTACCGGCAGGCCAAGCGGAATGCGGCTTCAGCGGTCGCTAAAGCAAAAACTCGGGTATGGGAGGAGTTTGGCGAGGCCATGGAGAACGATTTCTGGATGGCTTTGAGAAGATTCTGGTCCACCATCCGGCATCTCAGGGCGGAAAAGCGGTGCAGCATCAACACTGTTTATGGTGAGGATGGTGCGCTGCTGACCTCAGCTCGGGATGTTGTGGGTCGGTGGAAGGAATACTTCAAAGACCTCCTCAATCCCACCGACACGCCTTCCAATGAGGAAGCAGAGTCTGGGGACTTTGGGTGGACTCGCCTATCTCTGGGGCAGAGGGCGCTGAGGTGGTTAAAAAGCTCCTCGGTGGCCGGGCCCCAGGGGTGGATGAGATCCGCCTGGAGTTCCTCAAGGCTCTGGATGTTGCAGGGATGTTTGGTTGACGCACATTTGCGGCATTGCGTGGACATCGGGGGCGGTGCCTCTGGATTGGCAGACCGGGGTGGTGGTCCCCCTCTTCAAGAAGAGGGACTGGAAGGTGTGTTCCAACTATTGGGGGATCACACTCCTCAGCCTCCCTGGTAAGGTCTATTCGGGGGTGCTGGAGAAGAGGGTCCATCGGATAGTCCAACCTCGGATTGAGGAGGAGCAGTGTGGTTTTCATCTTGGCCGTGGAACAGTGGACCAGCTCTATACTCTCAGCAGGGTTCTGGAGGGGGCGTGAGACTTTGCCCAACCTGTCTACATGTGCTTTGTGGGCTTAGAGAAGGCATTCGTCCATGTCCCTCGGGGAGTCCTGTAGGGAGTGTTCCGGGAATATGGGGTGCCAGGCTGCCTTATAAGAGCTGTTCGATCCCTGTACAACCGGTGTCAGAGCTTGGTCCGCATTGCCGGCAGTAAGTCGGACTCGTTCCCGGTGAGAGTTGGACTCTGTCAGGACTGCCCTTTATCACCGAATCTATTCATAACCTTTATGGACAAAATTTCTAGGCGCAGCCAGGGTGCTGAGGGAGCCTGGTTTGGTGACCTCAGGATTAGGTCTCTGCTTTTTGCAGATGATGTGCTTCTGTTGGCCTCATCAGACTACGACCTTTGGTTCTCACTGGAGCAGTTCGCAGCCGAGTGTGAAGCAGCTGGAATGAGTATCGAGTACCTCCAAATCCGAGACCATGGTCCTTAGCCGGAAAAGGGTGGAGGAGTTTATGTATCTTGGGGTCTTGTTCACGACTGACGGAAGGATGGAGCGGGAGATCAAATATCAAAATCAATAGGTGCGGTGTCAGCAGTGATCCGGGCGCTGCATGGGTCTGTCGTGGTGAAGAAGGAGCTGAGCCAAAAAGCAAAGCTCTCGATTTACCAGTCGATCTACGTTCCTACCCTCACCTATGGTCACGAGCTCTGGGTAGTGACCGAAAGAACAAGATCACGAGTACAAGTTGTCAAAATGAGTTTTCTCCGCAGGGTGGCTGGGCTCTCCCTTACAGATAGGGTTAGGAGCTCGGTCATTCAAGAGGGACTTAGAGTAGAGGCGCTGCGCCTCCGCATTGAGAGGAGCCAAATGAGGTGGCTCGGGCATCTGCTTAGGAGCCTCCTGGATGCCTCCCTGGTGAGGTGTTCCGGGCATGTCCCACTGAGAGGAGGCCCCGAGGAAGACCCAGAACACGCTGGAGGGACTATGTCTCTCGGCTGGCCTCTGAACGCCTTGGGATTCCCCCAGAGGAGCTGGAGGACGTGGCCGGGGAGAGGGAAGTCTGGGTTTCCCTGCTGAGACTGCTGCCCCCGCGACACAACCTCGAATAAGCGTAAGCTAATGGATGTATGGATATTTCCATTTATTTATTTAGTAGATATTTTTTTACAAAGCAACATTTTTACAGTTGAGAAAACAGGGTCAGCCAGTCCCTGGAACAATCGGAGTCAAGGGCCTCGCTCAGGGGCCAGTGGTGACATCACTCTGCCGACCATGGGATTTGAACCAGCAACCTCTGAGTTGTAACCTGCAGAGCCACATCCCGCCCCTGCAGTGTGTAAATACATTATCCATACATTCAGCCGACAAAGCACAAAGATGTGTGGCTTTTTTTATCCTCACAGCAGAGCGACACGTCTAACAAATAGTTAGTCATTTTATTGTTTTATAATTTACATAACAAACACCCGTGGTTACAGCAAAGTTTCCAAGGTGTTTACACTTGGACTGTGTGCGTAAAGATGTGGCTGTGCAATCCTGGGTTACAGCTGCCTTGCCAGGAATTTGAACCTGCAACCCATTGGTGAAATGTCTAAATGTGTCCACAGTATTAGTTCTGAGGCAAAAGTGCAGTACAACAGGCAATAAGAAGCCAGAGAATGCTTGTCCACTTTCCGTGTTCACCACAATTCACGGAGGGCTTGCGGTCGACACTTAGTGCAGTGAGGTCTGCAAAGTGCATCTGATGTAGCAGGGGAGTCACGGCGAGTGGCCTTAGCATTTCATGCCTGATACACCAAATGGTCAAGGCTACATGAATAGCCCACAAATGCAAAAGGGTAAGCAGGGAGCAGACGTGAATCACAGGGACTAAGCGGGCATGGATGCATTAATGGCCACTATCAAAATCAATCATTTTTCTTTACAAAAGCTATGGCAATAAAAAAATAGCCCCTTGCTAAAACAAATACTCTCAAAATAATCTGGACCTCAACAGCCATAATTCATAAAGTCATAATGTCTGAATTCCTCTTAACAAATAAAACAACAATAGATTTGTTTTTTTTTAATCCCTTCTCAACTCAGCCTTAGCTTTGTTCACATTCAAATTAAACATACTTATTTAGTGTCCATACTGCTCTGTTCACATCCTTAAAAAGTTACATAAGTAATTCTATAACTGACTTTTTTAACATCAAGAAAATATGAACTTTGGATGTTTGTTTTTTCACAAAAGACTTCCCTTTCCCCCAAATAATTTTCTACATTGCCCTGTTAATTAAAAAAATAAATAAATAAAAAAATCACTGAAGCACACAATGCACAATGTATGTTTGTTTGGGAGATTTTTACCAGAAGCACATTGAAGAATTATCGTACAATTTTAGGCTATTTGTTACACATGACAGCTATCCTCACCTGTTAATTTACACATTCTGATTTTTCCATCTTTGTAAGTTGAACTTGCATGAAGAGTGACCTGAAAAAGATCTTTGTATGTTATGATGAACTATGCACCAAAGAATAATGGAAGTGTAAGAAAAACAAATTGCCCCCTTTCCATTGTAAGTACTGTTTTTTTATAACTTGCCATCTTTCAGTACCGCAAGAGATTCATTACTAAACACTGAACAGTCAGTTGGTGCATCACCAATACAATATGGAGATTGAGGGGGCACAGGTGGAGAGGCCTATCAGTGGATCACAGATGAGTAAGAGTGTAAAAGGAAACATTAATGTATCTAGGGTGTGTAGAGGGACCCGAGAGGATCAATTCCCATCCATCCCAAAGAGCTGGAGGAAGAAAGAGAATATGTAGATGATGTCCAGATAGATGCTGAGCGTGGCAAAAATGTAGTCTTCAGGACTAATGGTGGAACGCTTGTTTCCCAGAAGAATCTGGGTGTCAAATACCAGGAACTGGAAGAAAGAGGAGGTCGGAGGGATTAGGGTTGGAGGGTAGACATGGTGGATGATTAGGATCCACTGTGTGGCGTAGCACTGTTCCTCACCATAGTAAACACGATCGCTCCCAGAACAGCGTAGATGGCATGTAACCAAGGAACCTGCAATGCAGAGGAGGAGATACCATTTGTAATGAGGCTGGGTTTCAAGTTTCAAGACCTAGACCTCACCTCAGGTATATTTGGAATAAAAGATTCTACAAGTAGTAAGACAGGATCATACACACATTCTTAAGATTAAGATTAGCTTTTTGTGGTGCATACAGCAGCAAGACAACAGTGCACAGATGGTGCAAAGCTGATACACACAGTGCAAACAAAGTACATATAGTGCAAACAGATTTGAAAAGAGAAGAGTTCATAAATAAATGAAATGTTCTGACAAACAGAAAAACAAACTAAGAAAATGAACAAACACATGGGAACTATTGTAGCAGGCAACCAGTGCAGGATGGATGTAGTCAAATAAGGATGGAGGATCGAGGGTTTACTCACATATCCAAACGGGACGACGCAGGCCAGGAAAATGCCACAGTAGCACAGAGCCATAGTCAGGATGAGCAGCACTCCCTGGCAGGAGGTGAAGTCAATCTGCAGGGAGATGGAGACAGCAGGCATTCAGAGGGACTGCATACAGGTCAGCACACTCATTGTGCCTGTAAGGCCCCCATAAGACAAATGCACATGAACACAGACTGACGTTTGGGGCACTTTTCCACCACACCAGGTACCATACATTTCGTAGGATATTTTCCCTTGATTCTGGTTGACTTGCGGTTGAGTACCAGTACCAAAAGTTGTAGTACCTAAAGTACCAAACCAACTAGGGTACTTTTTTAATACTTCAGTACTTTGGGGTGAGATTTGCGAATGCTATCTTTGTCCATTGATTATACAAATAGACTCTCATCTTGGAAAAAGTTACAAACCTGAAATTAACAAAAATATATTAATAATGGATGCTTGGACAAATTAAAAGATCCAAGATTTAATTGTGATTTGGTCAGATCTGGACAGCATGACAAGAAATAAAAAAGTATTTTGTATAATATACTAGGGCAACACAGTATTTGAAGATTCACCAAGTAATTTTGTTGTAATAAATATTCGGGTATTTATAAAGCAAAAAAGGAGTTTAACACAAACCCAACCAGGAGTGATTTAAATGGCAAGGATGAAAGTGATTATGATTGTCTCGGGGAACGCCGGCAGCGCTTCAGCAAAAACAGTGGAGCTCAACTGATTTTTTAACATATATTAGATCATTTGGAAAAGGAACAATTGCAATGCTTGCTAAGTTTCGTTTCCTAAGACAAAGCAAAAATGCTATAATGTCTGGACAGTATGAAGCTAATAAAAAAGCCTGATCTCAAACCAGCTGACTATTGTGGTCCTTGCGATGTGAAAATTGCATGTGCATAACATGAGATGTTGGCACTAATATCACTTTGCCCAGCATTATAATATACTACAGCCATTACTCCAAGTCAGTACATAATACCCTGCCTCGTTTTGTGATGTCAGTCAGTGTTGATACCAGTTTTTACACCAGTGGTAAACCACCACTTTGAAACACCTGTACTTTTGGTACTTTCTTGAAGTACCAAAAGAAAGGTACCTGGCGCAGTGGAAAAGTACCCTTGGCTCAACTACAGTTTGTTATGCTTTCATAGGGTTTGGACCCTAACCCCAGAGCAGTAACCACATGTAGAGCAGACAACCTTACCCACCTTGGTCTGGAAGCTGAAAACGGTGACGGACAGACAGACCAGAGCTGTGATTCCCAGGGTGACCATAACAGATCTGGTGTTGTAATAACTGTCAGGGGGAATAAGGGGCAGAGGTCACCTTATACAGAGCCCAGGACTACTAAATGTAAGAATCCATCAGGTTTACAGGTATGAAAATTGTTAATTGGATGTTAGGGTGATGATGACGCACAAGGCAGCTTTTTGAGCAATGTTGCAGACAAATGTTGCTTGGGTACTTTCCCGATGACACTGGCCCACAAATTTCTATTTCAAAACTTTGATCAGCATAGGTAAGTTTTCAACTTCACCCAGCTCCAGATGAGTTGCCCTTTGCTTCACATGGTAAGGGGCTGCATGGCAACATGCTCAAAAACCTGTCCTCTGTATCATCACCTTTATATTGTAAAGGCGTTTGCTTAGCATCAGGATTTTACCTCAGCAAAACACTTAACAGATCAATCAACCAAAATCACACTTACTAGTCCAAATTTCAAACATGCACCAAATATGGAGAAGCTTGGTCTAAATCACGGCTCTTCAAATCTGAACCTCATTTCCAAATCCAGGTCTTGTTTTCAGTTCTCCCAAATATCTGATTCTGATTGGGCTACAGAAGCTTCACACTGGCTCGTAGGCAAGAAGGCTGGAAAATCAGGACTCGGACCTTGAAGACCATGATTTGCATAGCAGCAATTTGTGGCTAATGGTTCTTTTGCTGCACAGCAAGAAGCTTGGTACTTCACCAAAACACCAGTGCCAACACGCAGGCAATGATGAGCATGGAGGGCGAGGCGAGAGCACAGAGACGCAGCACAGACAGAGAGAGTGACTCCGACTGTGAGAGGTTACCTGGACAGCATTGCCGCCATATAGGCGAGGGATAGGGTCTGAAATGGCACAGTTAGCCGTTACATACATAATTACACTAGACACTAGTACACACGGCATGAATATAAGATTTGGTAATAAATGGCAATGCATCAATTTCAGGGGACAGTCTCTTTCACATGTGCTGTGGACTGATAGCTAATATAAGAAATGTGATATTTTTCTGTTCCCACGTGTCCTAAAGCATATTTCAGTTAGGGGATCGCAGGACGTGTGGGGCTCTGTTTACAGCTGCAGTCCCTTAACGGCAGTGCCGATCATCTCAGGGTAACGGTCCAAACCCCTTGGGGGGGGGGGTCCTCCTGGACGCATTCTTGCAGTAACGCTAAACAGAAATACAACACCTCCGCATATCAGCATTTCTCAAAACTCTGGGAAACGGTGCAAGCAGGTCCCGAGGAAGGAGCGAACGAGCCCCGCTTCTCCAAATGGGATGACATTACTGATCCCCGCACTGCTGCTCCGTCAATACTGAAAATGCCGTTTAAGTATAAACATATGTTTGCATTAATAGGTTGGTGTGCGGATCTCTGTGGATTGGGACTGTGATCGTGAGGTTGCTGGTTCAAATCCCGTGGCGGACAGAGTGATGTTACCATTGTTCCCTTGAGCAAGGTCCTTAACCCCAATAGCTCCCGGGACACAATGTGACCCTGCATGCTCTCTGATCCTCACTTGCGACAAAAACATCCGCTATGTAAGTAACTGTAAATATCTCACCACTCTTCACTACACTGTAACATCATTTAGTGTCTCTCCCTCAGCTCAGTTTGCGGTGTCTTTTTTTTTTTAAAGCATAATACTACTTCGATTTCTAATTTGTCATTCCATCCCTCTCAATGGCATCATGTGACAAGATTTTTATTTTTATGGACCCAGGGGACCAGGGCTGGCCCAACCCTCTTAGGGTCTTAGAAAAATATCATTCACCTAATCATAATTTATCTTCTGTGACAACCTGACAGGCTGATCAGTTAGGGGGAGCCCCCTGGTGGCCACTTTGTTCACTTACGCCTTGCGCTGGCTCTGATAGAGGCATCTTAAACGAGAGAGGACCTCACCACCAGTGGCGATACTCACAAAGATGGCCAGCAGGATCAGGTTCCATGGAAAGCGTCTCCTGCAGGTAGAGAAGAGCAGACACACTCACCCTCTCTACCATGACTCACCCGAATCGTCAGGCCGAGCTCGACAACCCCCCCCCTCCCCGAGTGACGACTCCGCAACACCCACCTTAGCGAGGGGCAGCAGGAGAGCGAGATGAAGGTGACACAGAACACCACGCTGAGCGGGAGGAGAATGAATCATCAGAAACTATGGAGCCCAGTTAATCTCCCATGTGCTGCCATTTGAGCTCTGCTGTAAATGGGAACTTACTAGGAAGCCCAGTACCAGCCTGGGTTCGCCTGGATGTACGTCTTTACTGGCTCACTGTAATGGGAAGAGGAGACTAAGGTTAGAGTGAAAGTCCGGCTTGAGACTGGATCATACAAATCAACACCTTTCTAAAGTGCTGGGAAACCTCACCAGTAGCTGAAAAGTGCAACGACAGCCACAGCGACACAGAGCTGGATCATCAAGATGGAATAAACCTGGAGGGGTACCAGACAGCACTTTAAAACGACCCAGATACACACCTGAGGTCTTATATGCAAAGGACGAGAGATGGCGTCCTCCATAGGGATCAGTGAGACCGTTTTTCTGACACATCTCTAAGTGGTACCTTGCGAATGAAGATCCGTCGAATGTTTTTGTCCTGCCAGGTGAACTCTGTGAGTATCTCTCCGTTGCCCTGGTAACTGTAGCTGTGACTTGGGCTAGAGCCTGGCAACCGAAATGACACCGAAGTGCACAGAGTCTAATTACTAAACAATGTAACAGCATCATTGTCACAAGTTACCCCAACCAGGATGTCACATTTAGTCACTCTGGAAAGGTATAAATCTAGACGAATGTGATAAGGAAGTGTAAGTGATAAAGATGTAAGACAAGGAGGAGCCCATTGTGAAAGATAAGAGTGTAAATGAAACCTTATTCTGTGGCACTGACTGAAGCCCATCCAGCTAAACCAACAATTTCATGGTGTATAACTAACATGACAACCTGTAGTTGCCTCTTCATAGCTGGGTGGGCAAACTGGCAGTGTCCCATCTCCTTGGGGGCCACCGAGTGTCTTGTCTGCCACAAAGACCTAGAGATGCAAAATCAGCAACAGATATCTCATGAGTCACCGGAGGTAGAGGTTACTGGTTACTTCATCTACGGACACATGAAACTCTCAAGTGTTTTTATTTTCTCCCACAAAAGAATCCTATGGTGTGACAGCCACACCGTAACACTATAACTTCATTCTGCAATACATTTTGTTTGTTCCTAATTTCCGTACAGCCTGTGGTATTTAGTTGTGCATTGTATTTCTGTGAGATTTAAACACAGTCCTGCATTACAGTGCAGTTTTGCTTATATTGTAAGAAAAAGAAGAAAAACATTATAGAAAGGTTTCTAATTAACTTATTATTTATTATACACATTCCAGAACCTCGGAGCCTCCAGACAAAACACAATGGAATAACCAATAAAATTTAACAGTGAAACATGAGCCAGTCATATTCCATAAAAACCATGACTGTAGAAATTAAAAGTATCTAGGGATCCTCCTCCCTCAGAATGTTCTAACAGAGATCCTGAAATGTCTACTTTCCACTGCACAACAAACTCATGCACATGAGTATCTATTATTTTTATCAATTTATTTTTATATCCTGTGAGTTCATAAAAAATTCTTTACATTTTTGCAGATCACATTCTGCATCAAATTGAACACTTTTTTAAACGGTTAGATGGCAAAAGTAATCTGCTAACATAATTTCAGTGATTCTCTCGTTAACACAGGTGAGACTGTTGAAGAGGGACAAGGCTGGAGATCATTCTGTCCTTCTGACTGAGTTAGAATAGCAGACTGGATGCTTTAAAAGGAAGGGGGTGCTTGAAATCATTGTTCTTCCTCTGTTAACCATGGTTACCTGCAAGGAAACGCATCCAGTCATCACTGCTTTACACAAAAAATGGCTTCACAGTCAAGGGTATTGTTCTCTGTAAGATTGTCCCTAAATTAACCATTTATCAGATCGTCAAGAACTTCAAGGAGAGAGGTTCAATTGTTATGGTTATGAAGAAGGCTTCAGGGCGTCCAAGAAAGTCCTGCAAATGACAGGACCGTCTCCTTTCAGCTGCGGGATCCACCAGTGCAGAGTTTACTCAGGAATGGCAGCAGGCAGGTGTGAGTGCATCTGCTCACAGAGCGAGGAGAAGAGGATGGACAGGTTTCAAGTCGGGTAATTTTCTCTGTTGAATCCCCTTTCCGATTGTTTAGGGTGTCCGAAAAAAAATATTTTCTGGAGAAAAGGTGAGCACTGTGCCATGCCAACAGTAAAGCATCCAGAGACCCTTCATGTGTGGGGTTGCTTCTCAGATAAGGGAGTGGGCTCATTCACAATTTTGCCTAAGAACGCCGCCATGAATAAGGAATGGTACCAAAACATCCTCCGAGAGCAACTTCTCCCAACCATCCAAGAACAGATCAGTGATGAACAATGCCTGTCTCAGCATGATGGAGCAACGTGCCATAAGGCAGAAGTGATAACTAAGTGGCTCAGGAACAAAACATTAACATTTTGGGTCCACGGGCAGGAAACTCCCCGGACCTTAATCTCTTTGAGAACCTGTGGTCAATCCTCAATAGACGGGTCGACAAACAAAAGCCCATAAATTCTGACAAACCCCAAGCATTGATTATCCAAGAATGGGCCATGCTGCCATCAGTCAGGATTTAGCCCAGAAGCAGATTGACAGTATATCAGGGTGAATTCCAGAGGCCAACACTGCAAATATTGACTCTTTGCATAAGCATAATGTAATTGTCAATAAAAGCCTTTGACACTCATAAAATGCTTGCAATTATACTTCAGTATACCATAGAAACATCTGGAAAAAACATCTCCAAACACTGAAGCAGTAAACTTGTGAAAACCAATACTTGTGTCATCCATCCATCCATTTTCCAAACCGCTTATCCCTACTGGGTCGCGGGGGGTCCGGAGCCTATCCCGGAAGCAACGGGCACGAGGCAGGGAACAACCCCGGATGGGGGGCCAGCCCATCGCAGGGTACTTGTGTCATTAAAACTATAAAATGATGTCAATAAAACAATATCAGTCATAAATCCATTTTGTTAAACTTAATCTATGAGTACATTTATATATAGCATATGCTTTTGTCCAGAGCACAGTAGAAGTGAGGCTACAGTAGTCATTTTAAAAGCCTCAATCTTTTGTTTCAGTTTAATATAATCACACTTAAAATATGTCTGCAGCACAAAGAGAAGCAAGACAGAAAGGTGTGAGTAGGTGTTTACATTTTTTGGGACCACAACTCCACATAAAAGTAATGTAAGAGAATGAGAGCTGACTACCATTCACTGTTTGCACAATAAGACGAACACAAAGGTTCCAGGAAAACTCACAACCTGAATAATACATTGATCTGTCTCTAAAAACCTGCCCAATCTCTTGATGTTTCAGACGCAGACTAAACCTTAGTCCTTCTGGTAATTAATTTCCTACTCAAAAATTCCTGAACTGCTGGCATCACAATCAAAAGACTTATTATCCAAAATTAAACTATTTTAGCAAAACTGTAGCACAACACATCAGCAGTTTATGATGGTCTGTATTGGTATGATTGCTAAAGTATTGTTTCACATGACTGTACTGATTTCATATTTCACATTTCACTAGGTGATACTATAAAACAAACAAAAAACACCTATTTGAACATTAAATAAGGATGAAATAGTCTATTTGCCCCATATCTCTCTCCATCAATATGTGTGTGGATCTACTCATGTGGCACGATAAACCACAAAAAGTTGTGTATAAACTGATATTGTATAAATGAATATTCGTTTTGTACGAGTCTCAGATTCAGTTCCTTACTCAAACTGTATGTACTACACTATGTGCTTAATAAACTTCTGTTCTGCTGAGTGCTGAGATACGTACAAAACACTTTATGACGTAGACGTTTCGTGCAGATATATTTCAGAATTTACACATTCCTCTCAGTAACTCGGTATTTGCAATCAGCTTGCAGGAAAGAGAATTTGCCGTAGCCATGCAAAATCCTACACGTATCATTTTAAAATAGCATAAGATATTAAAACAGCATCATATTCTGTTGAGGCACCGCCAAATACGAAGGATCCCACTGTGAGGATCGATATGGAAAAATCGATTTTTTTCGATCTGAATGTTTCATGGTGAAAATTTATTTTAACGTTAAAATATTGATTTTCATACCTAATAATTTAAATGTTTATTTTATTATTGGGAGCAGGCAGGCCCGGGGGGGGGGCATGCAAGTACGTTTTCCTGGGCCTCGACTGGTGAGGGCGCCCCTTACATTATGTAGAATGTACCAAGGGGGCCCAAGGTGACGTTCTGCAAGGTGGGCAGAATTCCTTGCTACATCCCTGGAAGGAGAATAAGACCTACTACCAGGGATGGCTGGCCAGGGGGTGGGGACACTCTCATGGGCAAAGACACTACTGGTTAGGTAATGGATCGATTGATCTGCCTGCACATAGTGTAATGATATTCTTATAGACTCAAACAGGTGGACACCTATATCGGTATCCTCTCACCAACTTTGGTACTTGATCGAATCGGACCGAAAAGGAGATCAGTGGTAAGGTAACACTTAGGTAGCGCTACATCTATTTGGACGGGGCTGTTGCAATAGCTTTTGGTATTAAAGCCTATTTGTCCCCTCATGGGCGGCATGGTGGTGCAGTGGTTAGCACACCTCTGAGACCCGGGTTCGAGTCTCCGCCTGGTTTCATGTGTGTGGAGTTTGCATGTTCTCCCCGTGTTGTCGTGGGGTTTCCCCCCACAATCCAAAAACATGCTGAGGCTGATTGGAGTTGCCAAATTGCCCGTAGGTGTGCAAGTGTGAGTGTCTGGTGTGTGAGTGTGCCCTGCAATGGGCTGTAGTGATGGGTCGTTCTTGAACGATTCGTTCATTTTGAACTAATCTTTAATGTGACTCGGGAAGAACGAGTCGTCTC